>JARYHS010011408.1:74273349-74604149 GCA_031002005.1 Vandiemenella viatica
ATATAACATTCACCGATGCCTTAAAATCAGTTAAAATTGCAGTACGGGAATGATTTAAAACCTTCTGGACCTCAGCTTTGGTTATTCCATTTACGATTTTGCGTTGCAGTGAGAAATAACTCGAAGGGATATCAAATCAAGCAAACAATGGCTTGTAGTGAGGTTCAGAAACTGTTATTAAAATTTCATTTTGTTTTTTGTAGGAAGTCAAGACACGTTTGATTTGGAAGGGGAGTTTTTGATATGAAACTCCCATTAAATGAAAAATTAATGAAAACAGAAAGATAAAAATAGAACATGAAAGTAGCTAGCTAAAAACTTCTGAATGTCAGTTGATTGTCTCACAACTATTTATTTCACTTTCGTTTTATAAAAATTAATTCTTATTCATTGAATGGAATTTCAGCGACTGCAGAGTTATTAAACAATTTGTGTTTTATTAACTTCAATTAGGTATGTAAACACGGAATAGCTGGAATAGAAGCTACTCATTCGGTAAACGCGGAGAGAAATGACAAATATAATTCCCATGTATACGATTGATTGTCTTACATCTCCATCAAATTCGCGTAACATTTAGAGTCACGTACACTCGTTGCCATAAAAATGGGCGCTTATCTAGAGATTAAGTCTTGCAGTTTGCACAATCCGGCATTGGTTACTGTATAACATTTGTGGTACCGGGGGGCTTACTTATCATCCAATATCTTCTACTTATCAATTAAAATCTTGAGCATAGCTGCGTGTCAGCATCGGTAATATTTTTTTTTTTTTTTTTTTTTTTATATTGGCATAAAACCACGAAAACGCCACCAGTTGCTTAAAAGTTTTTATTCTTTAAAATACTGCAGTTTCGACAAATACATGTTTGTCTTCTTCAGAAGTATGACACCTAAACAAACATTCATGTTAAAATTGCACTATGATAAAATATATATATACTGCTTTTACCTTTAAAATACGACATTATACATACGTTAAAATTACATAGGCGGAAGCATTATCACAAATCAGTCACTTTCGTGCGAAGTTGCACATCGTCACGGTTCTTCCTTCCGTCTACCGGACAACATCTGTACGAGGCGGGCGACTTTCGCCAACTGACCAGTTATATGTGAATCAAGGAACTTCGTAAATTTGTTAGATGGCGCTACGGGGTATATTATGGCGATACAAATAATAATTCCTAATGAGTTTAATTCAGAAAATACAGAAGATATTGGGGATTTTAAACGATATGCAGCATTTAACAAGTCACAAATAGCGGCTCAGGTCTTGGATAGCTTTTACCTGACACTAAGCAAATCACACGAGACTTTGTAAGAGAACTAGTGAAACAATTCATAGCTTCAGATTCAGAAAAAATGTAGCAAGGATCAGTCTAGAATGTTAACAACTTGGAAATGCTGATTAGGGACCCATCTACGCTGACTGTTGTATGCGTAATGCAATCTAGCACGTCATTCTAAACAGCAAGCTTGGCGCCAGTTGAATGACGAATGTCCCGACAGGCGGATGGTATTCTGTTAATGAACAGTGTGCGCGTGCATGAGACATGGGACATCTCAGAGTAAATTACTCTTTACTGTCTCCCATATAATACGACTCAGACGTGTAAGTTAGTGTTAATAATGTCAGATGTTGAGTTCCTTTTATAGATTCCTAAGCTATAAAGAATTTAAAGATAAACGTTTTCATTTCGTAGTTCAATGTAACATCCGCTTATTCTGGCGACTGATATCTCTAAGAAACAGGGGCAAATAGACATCTAATTTTCGTAATATTTATACTTTCTATTTAAAACAGAAATAGTAAGTAAATGTTTTCACCCAGATTTCAATCGGGCCCCTCCTATTGCATTTGAAAGGCGACCAGAATTCTTAGCAATTGAAGCCGGCTGCCGCCGCTATTTTAGGGGCAAGAGATTGCGGGAACTGTGAAACCCTCGTACAGTCATATAACAAACCACTGTAGAATGGAAAATTTTATACTCTTAAGGGTCTTCACTCACTAAAGAAGATGGAATGACGTTAATTATAGAATTTCCGCTGACTATAATTAACTTTCGAACTTATTTTCTTCACGCTGAGCAATGTTAAATTTTTTCTCCTCTTCAAGTAGGCTAATTTAACTGATCCGGAAAGATGTTAACATTTCAATAATAGTGACGTATTTATAATGTTATGAAGGAAAACAGATGAAATACCGGTTCGCAATTTTAAGAAGTCAGAGTTCAAATTAGCTTTCTTCTGAAGTTGAGCAATCATTTTCTGATCAGTTCAAAGACAGAATCTGGCATTCATCATATTCAAATGAAGAATATGACCGAGTAGTTCTTTCAGTATGAAGGCAACAGAAGAAGGAAAGGTTTAGCTTTTCTATTGTGATTTTTTTGTTTTTTTGTTCATTGTTATACCAAAATTCTTAATTTCTAAAGACTTAGCAACTCAGCACACGGGTCCAGGAAATCTAAGCATGATACTCCTTGCTAATTAAATTTTGTCAAGGCCAACAAAATATATTAAAGTGCATTTTTCATACTACATACTACTTGAATTCAAGTGCACCCCCGGATCTTAAATTATAACCTTGTTTATCAAAGTCACTTTCCATTCTATTTTTCCCCTATTTTTGTATACTCCAGAGACTACCTAAAGTTTAGCTGGCAAGGTGCCAATGTCTACATTAATTTTTATACCACCTTTAATGCAGTATCTGGAGAATATAATTACGAAATCATATCATTCATATGAGAATATCAGGGAAGTAAATACAAGAAATTAACTTGTCTACTTCTTTATTCATTACAAAACAACACAGTTTTGTTAATTTCTGTCCTATTGACACTTTCTGTTTTTTATTGTGCATTTTTGCAGCATGATAAATGTCAGCCTGACAAACATATCAATCAGGATCCGGCGTGTGTTAGCTAACCTCCCTCAATTTATCCAAATATCGGAGCGGAAATCTGTATCGAAAGAAAGTATTAAACATGTGATCAGCAGGTTAGATCACATCCAGGCGTTAAGATAATAGAGGATTCTGAACTTATTTAAATGCTTAGTTACTTGTGAAATGACAAATTTATGCTTCTTGTAGCACAGTTGGTGTAGTTATATGCAGCACAAGACTTGACCATTCTAGAAAACACTTTTAAACCAAAATATACGAGCACGCGATCATGTCAATGCGTCTCAACTGTACAAAAGTAAACACTGAAAGCTACCGGTTGCCCTCAATATGGCGGCGAGCGCATCGTTCAATTTGCGAAGGAACACTAGCGCCGTTGCTCCTTCTAGTGTATAATATTCAAATTTCTTTGATTTCAATACACGGCGTTCCAGGTCTTCAGCAAATACGGGAAGAATTTTTCTCTAATTCTCGGAATTCCGTAGTTACTTAGCCTCATTAAATTCAACAAACTCGTAAACAAAACGTGTAGTTTATGTTTGAACGTTCCCTATCTTTCAGTAAATATTCCCATATCCGTCCCATCTAAGGATACAGCAAACCAAGGGATGATACTCCAAGGCCTTTATACCCCATTTAATTTTCATCTTTGTTGATTTTTGTTTTTGTTTTTGATTTGTGAGACCTCGGATGCGACTTGCAATTCATAATACAGTTTTTGTATATTATGTTGGAGTCAAATGATTCTATAGCTCCAGCTATATACCGTATTAAGGAGTAGCGCTAATCATACGAAAAAGAAGCATTTTTGAAGAAATAAAAACACAAAACAACCACTTCTCAGACGAGTTGGTACATTACGTGCCGGCAGTTAAATTACAGGGAGGCTGTAAATTCTTGAAAACATTCAAGACAGTAGACAAACTAACATAACAAAAAAAAACCATTGGTAACCAACCAACAACAGATAACCGAAAAAAAGTTAAAGATATTCGAAAAACTCTGGAAAAGAGTAGACGTTGCCTGAAAACATTAAACATCAAAAAGGTTTTGGTCAGAAAGACAATGTCACACTACACTAAGTAAATAGATAGCACAAATTAAATGAGGCACAATAACAAGCAGAGTAATTGTAATGGCAGAAATACACTCAGAAATAGATAAAGTACAAGGTTTAATCCGAACTTACTTAGTAATATGGTCGATGAGTGTAATAGTAGAACCACTTTTGATTGATATTTAACTGCTCCCTGAAAAATGGGGCTATGCGCAAGAAAGACGGTAATAATCGACAAACCCAAATAACCTACGTCAGATATGAAATTCTGGAAATCATGATTGCACCTGAATTGAGAAAATTTTCACACTATTATTACTGGCACGCTAAAATATTACGTGGAAGAGTAATACTGGCGACACAATCAGAATTTATAAAACATAATTTGACACACGAACTAACAGCATATTTGATCAGAATCATCAACTAAAGACACTACACGATTACATTTTTTTGATTAAATCTGTCAAGACTGGATAATATTTAACCACCGTAAGTAATGCTATTAAACATCACGAAGACTTTTCCAGAGAAAACTGACAGTGCAAATGAACTGGCACAGAGCAATAAATAAATAAAGCTCATTCTACACATTGACGAGATATATCGGTTAGGAGATTACAAGTAGTACTAAATGAAATAAAATACAAAAATAAACCCAAATTAAGTACGGTTGCTGAAAAATCGAAAATATGAACGTAGCCTATAGTAAGTAAGCGTGAATTTGTGTGAATCTACGGTTGCTTAATTTCTTGTGTGCTAACTAGGGAGATCATCTCCGTTCAGCTTTGTCTACTTCTTCAGATACTGTGAACCCTTAGTGTCAAATTAATGTCAAGTACGAAATTCAGCCAGATCAGGTTAGAAGACGCTAAACATTTTTTGTCCTTAAACACTTTTTTTGTCACTTTTAGACTGTGCAAAGCTTTTTTGGTTTAATCAAACTGATGTTGTCACATAGTGATCAATCTCAATAAATAGATCAGACGGGTTACGTAGCTTTTAACTGTGAACATACATACATATTTTTGTCTCTAAAAACGTCCAATATTGATTATGGTCAAAGCGTTTAGTGCGCCTGGCAAGGAAAAGTTGCGTGTATTTCATGGTTAATACCAAACAGGTGTTGTGTTCCTTTTCAAAACGAAAGTGGAAAGTCCACTGTAATTTTAGATTTTGCCATGACAGTCAAGTTCCAAGCGAAGACCCTAGACAAAGTAGTCATTTAACTGCCCTAACTTGTTTGCAAAGGGGTACTACTCTAAACACGTGACCATACCTAAAACACAGTAGCAACTTTACACCTAATGTTTAAATATCTATTTGTATTTTAAAAAAACACTGAACTGAAAATGCTTATAACAAAACTATACAAATGTAAATAGCAATATCGTTACAAATTTTAAGTGAAATGTAATTAATAATAAAACTCACAGAATTTGTGAAAAAGGAATGAAAATAAAATTGTAGTTTAAAAAACTAAATACACGCTTTCGTAGTAATGTGAACTAAAAGGTTAAGAATAATCTTTAAATATAAAGATTTTGTTTAACAGTGATGGGACGTCCCACAATACAGGATAAATTAATTTTTTTGAATAAGCTTAAAGAATAAAGCCAATGATTACAAAATTAACTTTAATGTAAAGAAGCATGGGGTGCTATATAAGTTGTCTTATATTTTTTGTCGTTCGCTGTTTGTAAAGGTAGAGTCATTGTCAAAAGTTGTGTAGAGAGTACCCCACGCTTTTTTTTACATTAAAGTTAATTTTGTAATCATTGGCTTTATTCTTTAAGCTTATTCAAAAAAATTAATTTATCCTGTATTGTGGGACGTCCCATCACTGTTAAACATTATTTTTAACCTTTTAGTTCACATTACTACGAAAGCGTGTTTTTAGTTTTTTAAACTACAATTTTATTTTTAACTTTCCTACTGTTGGCTTTTCTTCGCCAATCTCTCTTTATCTTTGTGTTTTAGTTTCATTTTTAATTATTACTTCCACGAGTTAAATACAATTAAATGGCAGCTCAACCAGAGGTCCAATAGCAGGGTAAATGTGGAAGACTACTCTTCTATAATAGTACGAAGTAATGTTTCGAATACTCACTATTCAACATCACGTTAAGTGACTGCAGACAGAGAAACCTTTCTGGACAGGAGACAGTAGAAGACGATCGTCGTCAGCAACCAAGGCTCGTAAATCACCCCCGGGAACTGGAGATGGTCAAAGTAACGGGAATAGCAGGACGTTGCTAAGAGACTGCTGTATTGTTAACGGTTCTTAAAACGTGTGCAAATTTTTTCTGTTTTTACTGTCAAAGTAATGATAATATCAAGATATAGCTATGAAATTATTGTATTGTAATCAGTCATCAATACATCAGCAAAATTTCAAACAATTCGGACATCTGGAATTGGGTTAAAATTAAATTGCAAAATTTCACGACATTCAACCATTTTTCTTTTGTTACTGTCAAAGTAATGAGAATAGCAGGATATAGCTATGAAATTCTTGTATTGTCACCGGTTCTTAATATGTGTGCCAAATTTCAACCAGCTCGGACATCTGGAAGTGGGTCAAAATGGAGTTGTAAAATTCCGTTACATTCATACATACATACATACATACATACATACATACAAGTCAAGCTAATATAAAGCGTGTAAAAAAGCAGGATATGACTGAAAAGAGCATCTTGCTCTGCAACTCTCTCAAAAAGGGGAAGAATGTTTTATTTTCGTCTTTTTGACGTTGAGGTCATTAAAGGCGGGCAAGGAACGGGAAGAAATTTGGCCATGACCTTTTAAAAGAACCATCCCAACATTCGTCTGGAGTGATTTGGCGAAACCATGGAAAATCGAAATCTGTATGGCCGGACTGAGATTGGAACCCACGTCCTCCTGAATGCGAGGCCAAAGCGTTGTCACTCATCAACCACGCTAGGTTCAATGCGGTGTCTGACATTCGACAGTATGTTAACTAACAACGTCGGTTGAGAAAACTCTTTATCATTTGTTAACTACCCGGCAGGGTACGTGGTACGATTACTTACCACCAAAGTACCGGGTTATATAACAAACCAATTCTTAATGCCTGTCGAATAACGGTACATGACATAGCTTGTGGCGATTCTTACGAATGAGTTTGACTTTAGTGTCTTTGGAAGGGAATACCTGGGTTCACCAGCACAGAGTACCATGCTCTCACTTCCTTCAGGTTTTGTCCCAATCACCAACTACACTGAATCCACGTACTAGTACAATCATCCACATAAATAATCATACTTGCATACTGCGAAACGCAACAAGCCACACCCCAGTTACTTATTCACGATAAGTGGCTATGTGTGAATAACATGCTCCATAGGAGTCACCTTTCACACGCTACGGGCTACAATACACTTATAGCTAAAAACTTCTATCCTCCATACCCTCAGTTATGGAAGCTGTAATCTTCTTTTACCTAAATGCCTTCTTAGTAAACAAGCTCAATGTTATGTTGTTGCAGGCCATGTTTCCACAGTTGCTTAATTAATTACTAGTTGAAAGAACACGCCAATGCAACTGTTTAGTTTATTTATTGCTGCGTCGTACGCGTTTCATCTCTCATCGAGGCATCATCAGCGACGAATCTGTGTTACATTTTTTATGTACCAAATAGAACTCAACACAATAAAGGAATAGCAAAAAAATTGATATGAACCGCACACAGTTGACACGATAAACAGAAAAATAATTAACCAAATGAAAAAAGAACAAATAATAAACAACACAACCAAACTGCAACCACATAAATCCCACCAGAAAAACACATCTGCAACACACACAGTTCAAACAAACACACAAACCACACAGTACAATGAAAACAAAAGGAAATGGTATGCAATGACATATTCTAACAAATACACACACCGAATCGCAAATATTTTCAAAAAAGCAAGGCATTAAAATTGCACTGCGAACTGACAACTCACTGCAAAGACATATTATACCCCATCAGACACAAAGAAATACCACAATTCAGGCATTTACCAACTCACCTGTCAAAAATGTGAAGCAGTATACATAGGGCAAACACGAAGACAATTCCAAATCAGATACAAAGAACACATGAGAGCATTAAAATACAGTAACCATTCCACATTTGCCGAACACCTCATAGAAAATGACCATTCACCAACAAACATAAACACAGATATGCAAATTCTCACTATCAACAACCACAGACACAACACAATCACTATACAGGAAAACTTATATATACAAAAAGCAAAAAATGAAGGCAAACAGGTACTAAACGACCAAGTAAACCTCACAAATAAAACGTTACTCAATTTAATATACACAAACTCGACAGACAAAACAAAATAAACACAAACTGTATAATAAAACCCCACACATATACATCACACATAAATATAAAACATTCTAACAAGACCATCACACATACTCACACTTTTCAAAACTCGCACTATTGGCCCGAGACATGACATATACAAACAAAATGGCCACAGCAGACAACCGAAGGACGCGACAAGACATAAACAAACCAGCTGACGCTAACAGACGACTGAACGATGATAACAAACAATATTGTAAATATGATACAGGCAAAACATGCGTTGTATATGAAAACGGAGATGCGCAGCTGCATACCAGAGTAACAAATGTAAATAGTAAGTAACTTTTAGCTATAGAATATCTCATGCCCATAATTATGTAATAATAGGATAAAACTGTATATAAAAACTGTAACACAGATTCGTCGCTGATGATGCCTCGATGAGAGGTGAAACGCGTACGACGCAGCAATAAATAAACTAAACAGTTCCATTGGCGTGTTTTTTCAACTAGTAATTAAGCTCAATGTTAGTCGTGGCGAACATGTACAGCATGATACGAAGATTACATTCCATGTTGTCACTGACAAACTAGGTTCATATGAAATTAAGAGCGGAGGTTTTATTTCAGCTGTACGAGTAACGATAGAAAAAGCAACGAAGTCATCACGGGTGTACCACCGGATTGTGTTTTGGAAACACGATATTCCGACGACAAGCTCCGTCGTCTCCATCAGGTGTGGAGACAACTGTACAGGTCGCCTCAGCCACAGATACTGATACAGCTCGATACAGCTGATGCTCCGCACCAGAGGGAGACGACGAAGCGCTTTCGTCAAAATATCATGTTTCCAAAACACAATCCGGCGGTACACCCGCGAAAACTTCGTTGCAATCGTACGCCGGGAAAGTCTCCGTACTTACAACGATATAAAATGTCTTTGATAAACTCATACTATACTAAATTCAATATTCGAAACTAAAAACTTAGTTAACTTCTGAATTACGCCTCTTACTGCCAGTAAACTAGTCAAACATTGTAATCCGTGATTTATTCTGGGGATTGCGAGGTTCTTTTACTTTCGAACATAAATCCTGCCAGGTCTCGCCATTTCTGAGAGGTATCCTCTTTGTACGTCGATAATTAAAGAAATCCTGTTTGGCCTTACCAATCCTTTCAGGTTCTTTTGCAATCTGATCTATAATCGATAGCACGTTCCGGACGATATGTGTGGCACCAGGATATCGTCTCACACGTTTTTCTGCTATCACCTCACGGATAAAATTTAATTATATATTCTCTATAAAATCAAAGTATATGCTGTTCTATAACAACTACTATTTATTAACACATCATAATCAAATCAAATGATTGCACTTCTCGTTGATACATACATAAATTCCATATAACAATCTTCTCCTTCTCCTTGGCTAAAAGAAAACAACACAATTACAGCCTGCCAACTTCAAAATAACAAAACATATTACGAAAACTTAAATTTACCCCTTATTACACAGACTATTATACTGTATGGCACTGTATTAAAAAAAATACATTCATATATTGCTTAAGTTGTAAAATTATTATTATTATTTAAATGTCTGATGAAGTGGGACCTCACAGGATACATCATGGAGATTTACTTCTGTTCCAAAGTTTTTCAACATATTGTTACAAGTCTACTAGTATCATTCAAATCTATAATTGGTATCAAATGATGAATAGAATATTTTCTGTCATTCTCAACAAATGAGTCTGCTGCAGTTTACCTTAAAGTTGCACCGTTTGAGCTCCGGAAGAAATAAGTCGAACAGCGTTTTCTTTTCACTGCCAGACAGTAATCATACAGAAAGTGGTGAGTAGTTTTCAAATTTCTACACAATTGTGAACAAAACATTTGGGAGCAAAAATAGCAAAAACTGAAACCAATAGTAACACAGAAAATTTCAAATCTGAACAGAAAATTTAAAAACCAATTATGTTAATTTAGTAAACTATCGAAATAATGAAGAATATGTGATTTTTGTAAGGCCATTTCTCCCACAGTTGTTTGTTAAACTAATCATTATTATTTCTAATAAATAAGCCAATATAACTGTGAAATTAATTATAACCAGCAATAGTTGTATTGGTGTATTTATTAAAAATAATAATTATTAATTTATTAAAGATATGTTTACTGAAGCTGAATGAATTATTGTGTCACATTGTTTCATATTAGGAAGTTACCATATTATTAAAACCTTTGCCACTAAAATAATGAAAACTTTTGGAAATAAATGTATTACCTGAAAAGAAAGTCGACATTAATATGTAAATACTGACATGTAATGCAGGAAATACTTAAAATAATAATAAAACGAATAACCATAGAACAACGAAACTATCCTTGTGTTATTTGTGATATATTACAGCTGAATTTTTTTGTAAAAGCGTGAACTTCGGATGCAGGTATTAAATAACTATTGCAGAAAAAAAAGGTCGTGTATATGAGGTTTTTAACCTTACAACCAGAAGAGACCCTAAATAAGCGTTTCTTGATTTCCTGAAACGTGAATATAACTTTCGCACGGAAACACATCAGGTACAAAGCACGGAAAATAGGGTTGGAAGAAGTGCAGCAGCTGTAAGAGAAACATCGAAACTGGGAACGGTTTGCTAAGCTTTATCTGCTATAGAATACAAGTCGAGTAAAAATTTCCCCAGCACGATATCGGTTGGTGAGTTTCCTGGGTCTGCGATTGGAGCCAACTCGTTGGCAAAACTTCATCACAAAGGGCTTTAGCCGATTGTAGCGGGCAGAGGCAATAAAGCAACTTTACCTCTGCAGCAGCAGAGTCGGACAGAAGTTGAGATCCGACATACGTTGGCTGACCCAACAGTCTTCATTAAGAGGTATACGGTGGCGGCGGTCGGCGAGTGCACCTGAACGTCACAGCCAACTCAAATACTAAATGCAACGACACAGCACATAGTAAAATACCTCTCATGAAGCGCATGCCACTACATAATACTAAAGCCTACATTTCCTCTATACTATAATAACAATAACGAATGCAATTTAATCGCTCAAAATTTAATTTGAAAATTCCTAAGAATTGATTGCTTTTAGAATTCTAAGACACATGGATTACTTTATATTAAAACGTAGTATATTAGTGTATCCCTTTTGATATTAACATAGCCACATTTTGTAGTTTGAAATTCTATCGGCTTATGTATTGCACAAATTTCGTTATTAATTTGTATTAATAGTAATCGATTCGTGTCTAAAACAGTAGATGTTTTAAAATATTCCCTTTTCAATAAAATTTGTATTTAAAAAAAGCGTTTAACAGCATCTTTTAAGAACAAATAAACTCTCCAAACTGAAAATTTTCCACCCGTATTTTCAGCTTATACGAATTTTATTCTTGTATGTGCCATTAAAATCTTATTATAAGGAGCCATTATTTTTGTTTAATAGTTTTAGCTTATTACAGCATTATGAGTTATGTAATTGTACCAGGTATTTATAAATGAATTGCACACATTTCGTTATTAAGTTTCATAAATAGTAATCGATTCCTGTCTAAAACAGTAGATGTGTTAAATTATTCCCAGTTCAATAAAATTTGTATTTAAAAAAAGCGTTTAACAGTATCTTTTAAGAACGAGTAAACTCACCAAACTGAAAATTTTCCACCAGTATTTTCAGCTTATTCGAATTTTATTCTTGTACGTGCCATTAAAATCTTATTATAAGGATCCATTATTTTTGTTTAATAGTTTTAGCTTATTACAGCATTATGAGTTATGTAATTGTACCAGGTATATATAAATGAATTGCACACATTTCGTTATTAAGTTTCATAAATAGTAATCGATTCCTGTCTCAAACAGTAGATGTGTTAAAATATTCCCAGTTCAATAAAATTTGTATTTAAAAAAAGCGTTTAACAGTATCTTTTAAGAACGAGTAAACTCACCAAACTGAAAATTTTCCACCAGTATTTTCAGCTTATTCGAATTTTATCCTTCTATGTTCCATTAAAATCTTATCATTTTTATTTAATACTTTTAGCTTATTATAGCATGTTCGGTTCTTATATGAGTTACTAGCTTCGAGCCCGTCAAAAATGACGGTTTTAACGCAGTATTCTGGCAGTTCATTTTTTTTTTTTTTTTTTGCAGTTGGTTAATTATACGGAACTGATATTACATAATGCTAATGACCTTGATTTTGCAATGTTCTACATATTTCATTTGCCGTTTGTATAGCCATATAGTAGTAACTTCTACTGAATTAATGACGCCGGAAGTAAAGAACCAATGAAATTAAATCAGATTAGGAATCCCAAAAACTTTTGCTATGCATGTAATATCAGTTTTATTCCTGGTCCAGGCACAATTCAGCACGTTAAACATGAAACTACTTCCACCCGCATTAATTAATATCTTTAGTAACATGGCGCTTATGAAAGCAGTTTAATTGGTTTGTAAAACTCATTTCAGAGTGAATTATGCTGTAACAAAATGTGTCAGTTGCGATTCTGGTAAACTTAACCACAACCTCCACTAATATTGCGTTCGAAAATCATAGCTTCTATTACCCACATATGAATAATGATGGGTATCACCTATGGTAGCAGTAGGAATTCATTCTGAAAAGCTTGTAAGAAAAAGAATCATTCTTAATTATACCTTTCGTTATATGAATACGTGACTCTGGTTAGATTATGAGAGCACTTGGTTAGGATCTGACGTAAATAAATGCATTTTACGTTAGATGACGGGAGACTATAATTTCGAAAACAAATAACTGTTATTTATTTGACTGATACATGTCGCGATTACGTATGTACGATTCTCTGAATTTTAATAAGCTTCATTGTTTCTTATCGTGTGCCAAAAAATTCTTAGTTTACGGTTTAACCTGGTGCTTACAACTGAGGCAGATAAAATAGCGTAAATAATGAAAACCCTTCTCCTTACATTAATTTCTCCATCTGGTTGTCGTAGATAAATAAAAAGCAATATGTAAATTTAATCGAACGTACTATTTGTAGCTTTGTGACATATAATTGCCTGGCATTATTTTTTTCCCCTACTCTCAGTATTTCTAATATCACTGCTCACTGCTATTTTGCGGCAATAATATCGTTGTTGAATTGCGACTGTCACATCGTTTATACAGTAAATACAGTAGTAATATCCTTGATGATTTAAATCTGATAAAAAAAGTTATCTTAAATCTCATTTAATTGCTAACACATGTATCAAAAACTAAGGGTAGGGCTATCATATATAATGGTAGTAGGAATTTATTATGGAAAAGTTTATAAGGAGAAACGAATAAGTCATCCTTAATGATATCTTTAGTTACATGAATACGTTACTCTCCTTAGATTATCAGAGTATTTTGTTAGGATTTTAAAATAAAAAAATGCATTTCACTTTAGATGACGGGGACTATAATTTCGAAAACGGATAACTGTTATTTATGTGACTAATACATTTCGCATTATGTACGTTTCTCCTAGTTTTTAATAAACTTCATTGCTTCTTACCTTCTAGCAAAAAAATTCTTAGGTTATGGTTTAACTTAGTCCTCATAACAGATACAGATAAAATAGTGTAAATATTGAATCCCCTTCTCCTTACATGAATTTCTGCGTCTAACTGATACAGATAAAATAGCGTAAATATTGAATCTCCGTCTCCTTATATGAATTTCTGCGTCTAGCTGTAAATAAACGAAAAGCAAGATGGTGGTACGAATGTAATATGGTGGTTGATGATTGGCCGTTCTCTAGCCAATAGGAGTAGCAACTATAGACGACGCACGCAGACGCCACGTTAGCGTTTTATATAATAGGATTGCTAAATTTATTTTAAATTACGGAACTAATAACGAAGTACATTGGGAGACACAGCGTTCGTGGGGGCAAACGCGTTGGCTGTGTCCTTTCCAGATAATTCTTCCTAATCGTCTAGGTCATTAGAGCAATGGGCTCTACGTCTCGCCTTAGAAAATGTAACAGCAAAATTAGCAGTGAATGGATCTTAAACTGTTCTATAGCATATCGTAGTAGTGAACTACCTACCTTCCTAACGTTTCACGGAATATTAATTAAAAACTTACCTCCGTATCACAGATATGCCTTAGTGGCCATAAATATTTCGACAGTAAAGAAAGACCTAATCATAGTATAAAAGTGTGTGTGTGTGTGTGTGTGTGTGTATTACAGCGCACTAATTAAAAGTGAAGCTTGTCTACTTTACACCGGCCTCGCTTTCGGGAGGACACGGGTTCGAATCCCCGTTCGGTCATCCAGATTTGGGTTTTCCATGGTTTCCCCACATCACTCCAGTTGAATGCCAGCATGCTTCCTTTAAAAGGCCAAGGCCGAATTGCTTCCCGTTCCTTACCCCTATTTTTTCCTGCCTCTAATGACCTCGACGTCGACGAGGCGTAAAGCCATAAGCAAAAAAAGCATCTTTACGGAACGGGATTCTTAGGAAGTGGGCACCATAATGAGCATATTTAGAGTATACGACAAAATAACAAAACATGAACGGAAAAAACTAAGCGAGTTTAACAACTGAGAGAGTGCATTGGGAATAGTTTTGTCTGATTTATAAAGCGTAGCAATAAATTGTCTGGTAGCTCTTTCGACGTGATTTCTACAGTTTAAGAAATTCTTATTGCATGCACCTTCCATTTTAATGCTGCTTAATCAGAATAAAATCGCAATCACCGAACACTGGTTAGACGTAATGAAGCTGCGTATACTAACTAGCTAGTGGATATGAAACTTTTGAACAATAGTAAGAGAATCAAACTAAAAGTTTTAGGCTGTTTGTTTTGTTAATAATTGACTGGCGCAATCAATGTTCTTCTTCCTGCAAGGCACTGTAGTTTTTTGGTACGTTCGCCGCTCTATGTCAAGCAACTTTTAAAAATGTTTTCATAAATTAAAATGCCATTCTAGATCGACAATCATTATTACGTTCAATATTCACTTAATTCTTAACCACATTCTCTCTGTCAACGCACCAACAAGTTGAAATTTTCGTCTAGTATTCGTTTTCGTTTGGACTTGAAACTTTACATGAAAGCCATTAAAGAGCTTGATTTTCAAAACTACACAAAACAAAACTTATATTTAGCAACATCACAAAAGAAGCTGATCGGATTAACCCGACTTCCTCTAGCCAATTTGTGGTAATCATTGTGTAAACTTTAGTTGTTTCTTGAAGCATCAAGACGTTCTTAACAGCAATTTGTAAATCTACAAGCACAAACAAACGTACCCGTTTACCCTTTTTGTGCCTTTGTGGAATCAACTTTTGTGGGTAAGTTGTATTAAGTTAGATTCGCTTCGCCTCTTGAATTAAATTTTCCACATTTGTCTTTCGAATTCTGAATATCCTCCAGGGCTATGCATATTTTGATTGAAAGAAATACTTCGTTCTTCTATTCAATTCTTCATAAATAATTTTTTCAATAATTTTGTTTACACAGAACGACTAAAAAACCAAACTACCAACCTTAAAAACTACAGTAGAAAGATTTGGTGCATATACAAATAAGAACATCACTAGTGTTATACCTGAGCATTAAAGTACTAATCTTTGTATACGATAAATCTGGGATTTTTTTAACCATCACTATTTGTTTGAAACAGTTGTTTCCTTATTAATTTGTAAGAGTTAATTCCATCTTCTACCCTGATACCGAAATAATGTCAAACTATGATTATAAAAAATCCAATTGTTATAGATCATTGTTCCAAAGTAACACTTTCAATAATTGATCATTTATAACGCTTCCGAAACTGAAAAATTATTGTTTTCGTATATAAAAATTGTGCTTTCCAGTACTCAATTTACTGTACCTAAAATAACATACATTACATTTCATAAACACTTTCAGTCCTTGAATTAAGGTAAACATATTATTACGTTTCTACTGTAGGAGTGCAACAAAATAGTTTCTCAAATCCTTCTTGATATTTCGTAGTAGTTACTCCTAAAAGTTTGGTAACCTTAATTAGGTATTATCACTACCTGTTACGCTTGCAGGAAATTTAATTTCATGAATTTACTGACGATGGTAAAGGTTTCAATTCAGTATGTGTTTGACATGCACATTCTCTAACTTGAATAAATTATTTATAGCAAGACAAGTTTTTAAAACAAATGTTTATCTACTATTCAGATCTTTTCATAGAAGGCAAACTATTCTGTTTGTTTATTTCATTGAGTTATATATCATTTAAAATAATTCTTTCATCACAAGAACTTTTTCTTAAAGTTATCGCAAGATCACGAATGCGATTCAACACTAAAATGTGGGTTTCAGGTCTGCGTTCGGTTCTACAGTACTCAATATTCGTACTGAATAAAGAGAATGTGATTTGCCTTGGAAGGGAACGAACTGGAGGGTGGGAGTATCTGCAGATTCGATATTCCGTCAGTATTGACGTGCCATACATCACATAACGAGCGGACAGGAAAGGATCCAATGGTAATGGCACACACGCTATCAAAGGCGAAACTTTATTTGCGCCATTAGGCGATGAAAACTTGAGAGGCGAGTATAAATTCGAACTGAAAGCCACCATCGTCCGCGTTATTGCCACACTTAGAGGATATTCAAACGGCCTCAGCCAATCATTCGTCAACGAGGCTAGGGACGAACTGTCAGCTGGAAATGGCAGCCGTCCGTCACAGGGCTACCGACACTGAAAAAACATAAACGAACCGTCTCATACCAAAATAAAGACGTGCCAAGGGGATAAGTTTGGCAGCGTAAAAAATAACGTTGTTTTGATAAATAGCAGTTTGAAATCGTCTTTAATACTTAGCCGGTCTCATAACCAACTTGTAAGACACTAGTAATGGTTAATTACACAAGTACACCAGTAATTATTGGCAACTGGGCTAGAGAATTCATGACAAAACTTTCGTCGTAATATAATAATATCCTACATTACCAGCCGTAATGTAAATGCACATCGTAGAGACCCCGAATGCTGGTTGAACCAAATAAATTAATATTAAGTTGTGTATGTAACACACATTTAAATATCCGTATCTGGCCGTATTGTCGTAATGACAGAACGCAATTATAATTTGTAAACAAACAATCTTATTGAGAGATTCATATTTTGAAACGAAGGCACAAATTTTTTAACTGCACAGCACACCTTTTTATTGTTTGGTGTTACCACCAAGGTGAATTAGGGGATCTGGGGGGGAGGGGGCGGGGCGGTTCCAAGACGGTGGACTTCCAACTATCTTATTTTCCAACAGTGTCAGAAGCGATGTATAACAGCCCCCGCTATGGCTAGTATGGGAAAGACTTGGCAGGGTTTTATCTGTATTCTGTCGAAATTGAAGTCTTGATTCTTTTCCCGTTCTTTCCCAGCGAGAGAAGCTGTTTACTATTTTTTCTTGGCACATCAAACAAACAAAATAAAAAATAAACTTTTTAATGTACCATGTTTTTATAACTGACTTAAAAGCATAAAATAATTTCTCTAATCGTTATGAAGGATAAAACACACACAGATTTCTAACTTCTAAATTCTCCTGAAAATTCATATTTGTAAATGTTTAATAGCTACTAAAATACTTGTAAGATTGGTGATGAAAAACATTGGGTGCATGCAACAGATAACTGATAAATTAATAGCTATGCTGACAATTTTATTGCATTGCAAATAATGTGAACTGATAACTAAGTTCTTTCATTGATAATTACTGTCTACACTTCTTATAGTTATGTATTCCATGCGTCCAATGTTATTCGTCACCAATCTTATAAGTATTTTAATAGCTATCAAAAATTTCCAAGTATAAATTTTCAGGACAATTTAGAAGAAGTTTGAAATCTGTATGTGGAGGAATAAGGATTAGAGAAATTATTTTATACTTTTAACCCATTTTAAAAACATGATACATTAAAAAATATATTATATTGTTATTTTCAGCATGTGAGTGAACATTTGTAAGGTAAAGGTGAAAGACACGGGATTCCAACGGCTGCTGCCGCATCCCGTTGATTCACGGAGGTAGAGCTCCGTACTCCCTGTACAACCTTCGGCGGTGTCAGCGCCACTAATTGATTTTAAATACTTTGATGACATAATCACAGAGACATGCTACAAATTCCAGTTTGTTTAATAGAAAACATTTAATTGAGTTGTTTACATCCCGGGGAAATAAGGAACAAAACAAAAAAAGAATTATGCATATCCACCGTTTGAATCATAAGTTATGGTCTGGAATTCGAACAAAAATCCAATAGAAAAAAAGGACTTTTAGTTCTGCCAGAAATCTTCAGGCAGCATTTCCAATTTTTCTTTCTCCAAAAACATTATTCAAACTATTGCAAACATTTAAAAAAAATAGCCTAATCGGTTCCTAGAAAATGTACTTTCAGTTGTTACCGAATTTTGCTATTTTCCGGGCAACTTTTCCGTTTTTCTTTCTCTGAAAACTTTATCCCACAAAAACAATTCTTGTAAAAATAGGCCAAGTCTCGTGTTAGTGCAGTGACAAAAAGTTATGAGATCTTCCTCTGAGCCAAGTCTACACTTTTCAGTGTATATTCACTTCACTTTATCAAACAGAATGGTTTCTCTCGGTATCATAGATCGTTTATTTAGGATAAAAAATCTGATTACTTGGCCATTATGCATGCCATGTTTTAGTTAACGCACACAAACTTATAAATACGTAAAGGCCAAGATTTCCATCGCTCTTTTTCGAATTTGACAAGTATATATATTATGCCCTCAATTTAAGTTCAAATTATGACATGCATAATGGCCAAGTCATCAGATTTTTTATCCTAAATAAACGATCTATGATACCGAGAGAAACCATTCTGTTTGATAAAGTGAAGTGAATATACACTGAAAAGTGTAGACTTGGCTCAGAGGAAGATCTCATAACTTTTTGTCACTGCACTAACACGAGACTTGGCCTATTTTTACAAGAATTGTTTTTGTGGGATCTCATTTCTTTTTGTAAGTTTATCGCTTATCCTGAATCGCCGCTCAAATGTAATGATTCCACTTGAAAATCGGTTAATAAGAACATTTCAGATTTTAAGACATAAATATACGTTTACCAACAATGCCCCAATCTCTGAAAACAATTGATGTGACAAGTAGCCGAGCAATGCAGATTGCCGCTGGCTTAACTACCACCATAAATAAATTACTAGTAACTTCCAAACTAAGCATAAGACCAAAGTAAAATTTAAGATGTCACTTAAAATTGCTTATCTCTTTGCATTAAAAAATTCTCAGCCATGTAGCTTCATCGGGAGAAAATCAATTAAGCCGCAAATGTGTGACAGAATTTTTCATATTTGGAATTGTAATTAAATAAATACGGGAGAAAACTCCAATATTAGACTTTTCTCATTATATTGGTGTGAAATCATATATGTGTACCAAATTACTTGTTTCTGGGATGGCTGGAGGTACAGTGGAATTTTGATATCGGGGTGTCGTGGTCAAAATAAAATTTTGAATTTCAATACCTTCCAGAATAAGAAAGGCAAATAAGTAACATTTAACACATTAGTTGAACTTAGTAAGCTCACTCTACAATTGAAATCTGAAGTGTATAAAGTTATTAGGATAGGAAGCGATTTCACGTTAGGTGTAGGTAAGGGGTAGATATATGGAAATTTACGAGTTTGTTGGTATGTGAATGAAATTTTATCTGTGTAGCAAATTTCAGCTTCCCACGGCTACGGGAAGAACCTTAGAGTTTTGATGATCATCAGTCAGTCAGTGAGTAAGTGAGTGACAAAATCGCTGTAGTTTGCATCCTAACAACAACCGAACTAAGACCAGTATCAAAATAAAATGTAGTACGTTTGCTAAGATTGTTGCTATCTATGCATAACAGAAATTTGAGACATGTAGCATAAATACGACCGAAGAAATTGAGGTTCAAAAATTGCCCGAATCGCTTCGAGAAAAGGGTAGGCAGTGCCGCCGTTGACTCGACTTTGCGGGTGCACTGCCGTGCACCCAAATTCAGACTATTGAAGACAGTTAAAAAAATAACCAAATATGTCCATAGAAAAAAAGTAATTTCAGTTTTTCCCGAATTTTTCAGGCAACTTTTCCAATTTTTCTATGTTTAATAACCTTATTCGGACTATTAAGAAAAATTAAAAAAATTAAACAAATTGGTACACAGAAAAAAAAAAAGAATTTCAGTTTTCACAGAATTTTCCAATTTTTCGGGCAACTTTTCCAATTTTTCATTAGCTAAAAACCTTATTCTGACTATTACGAACATTAAAAAATAAAAAAAAATAGCCAAATCGGTTCATAGAAAAGAGTACTTTTAGTTTTTCCAGAATTTTATAATTTTCCGGACAACGTTTCCCATTTTTTCACCTTTTCGTGCATTGTCATCCAGTTCTGAGCTATGGTCAAAATTTCAAGTCTCTAGCTCATGGAGAAGTTAGTTTAAAATCAATTAATAAATTCCAACCGGACAGGCAAAGCCCAAAGCGAGTTACTAAAAATATTTTTTAAAAAGAGGGTCGTGTATAGTTCAACTTCTGTGGCGTAAGTTACGGACTCGATAATCTGAAATAATTTACTGATACATTTTCAAGAAGGATTTAAGCTGATTATATACTGCAGTTACATTACCGACCGTCATATTTTTATAACAGCTGATGAGAAAACTGTGGACGAGGGGAAAACAATAATACCATATATATGTAACCATTGGTCGTCGCTCTAAAATAATTTTTGCTACATTTTAAATTCTATATATCTCCACTAACATTATAAATGTGAAAGTAACTCTGTTTGTTATGTTTTCACGACTAATCGGGTAAATTGATCTTTTTACAAAGAAATATTATGTATCATTATGAAGGAGAAATAACATATCTTAACACAAAATTTTGAAAACTAACTGACTGGTGTCATACAGATGGGTAGTGTGTGTAAGTCCCCGTAATTTTATATTGGTCACTCGGGCTTTGTTATTCTCGCAGTCAGCTTGTGGGAGACCTTTCACGTAACTTACAGCTTTCTATAGCCAGTTCTAGCAACAAAAAAAAATATTAAGTCCACACGTACGAAGTCGCGGGTAACAGGTAATTTGTAATAATGAGGAACATATTGATTTTGTTAATTAATAAAATCTTACGCTATTCTGACTTCATTGACTCCTGGAATTTTCTCGAAATGAAATCCCGGCTGCCTTCACGTGCATATGAAAATTTTATTGTTCTATAAATTACTCGGATTGTGAGTTATATTATCAGCTACTTGTTTTTCAGATATACTACGTTTGTTGCAAATACTAATCTTTATGTCAGAGGTATACCTTATCTATAAAATAGTAGTGCTTATATGCACTGTTCCGCACACGTAATTCTGGGCTAAATAACGGCTTTGACATAGAGAGGGTGGGAGAAACAATCGATTAAAATAAATGTGTGACACGAATGATAAAAAATACTGAGTTTCATTTAGTTAGCTGAAGAGGTAATATGAACGGAATATGCAGACAGGAAAATTTGAGACAGTGGGATGAATCTAAAGTTAACCTGGGAGAAGCAGAGATAGGTGCCATTATAATTTCGGAAATGAAGCGTGGCGGCGAAATGGCAGAGCACGCAGGGTGGCTTCCATTGAAGCGCCTCCGGCGAAGTGCCATTAAAAACGCCTGTAGACAAAGCACATTGTGTGCTGCGCCGCCAAACGTTATCGGCGCAATTTGTCGGCTGTGTGGGTCGACCGCCGCTCTAATGGACTAAAGCCAGCGAGAGGGCGACTGCGGCTAAATTGGAACCGCCGGGGTCACCACCTCAACATCAGGCAGCGGAAAACTTAACTCATTAATAAGTTTACACATTAAAAACAAAACTGTGTGAAGAACTATGGTATTTGTGAGTAACATTAATTGAAGTTCAAGCTGCTGCTGCCGCCTCATAGCACTAAACATCAGTCATCGAGGTACTGTCTCAGAGTCGCATTGATCATACTCGAAGGTCAAGTGAATTTTTAACAAAAAATTAAAAACGAGCGCCAACACATCTTTTTTTCATATTTTTTGTCTGTAACCAGTTTCTCAGCTTCTTCACTGCGAGTCCTTAGGTCGCCGAGGGTACAGGTGGCAGAACATATTTATAACAAATTAAAAGAAGAGAGATGCATGGAATGGAAAAGATGACCATGACCACAAGCTGGCACTCGATTTCAGGCACAAGGATGTAGGAAGATTTTCATTCTTAGGTACGGGGGTCAGGGATTGGAATAAGTTACCAAGAGAAATGATGAATAATTTACCAATTTATCAAACTGCCGGAAAATTTATTTAAAAATAAATCGTTGCTGCCTTTAAAGCTCTTACTCATATAAATGCTTGTAAACCTGAACTAATTTTCTCATGTTACGTTGACAGGCCGAAAGACCTAAGTTATAAAAAGAAAACTTCTTATAGAAGATACCTTGCCATTGTTTTTCCGCTCTTCGTCAAATTCGATTTCAACTTGTCAGTAGTATTTTTCGTTAGTGACCCCGTCGTCGACGAGTCCTTAAGCTCCTCCTTCCAGCAGTAATTTTAAATTAAAAGTCGAAAGTAAAAGTTTTTACTGAATATAAAAACCTTATAAGCCGGAGAAGTATTTTAATTTTGAGTAAATTGCTTCAATATTGCCGTCTTTGTCGTTCTTGAAAAGCTTGTCACAAGCACACAAACAGTTGATCGAAAATAATTACAATGGTCTGTTGAGCCTCAGACAATGATTATTAATAGAAATCTAAAAGTTAATAAGTGTTGAATAAAACTTGGATTTCACTGGAGGCGTGTTATTAATTTAGTGAAAATTCGGCGAATTCCATCTACAAAATTTTTTAGCATGCAAGATGAAAAATGAAAACCTGATGTTATGTAACTCAGAATAATTACGGATTGGGATTATAAATATCTGAGGAACTGCAAGCTAGTCTCCGTCACCAAGGGACGGTAGCTCCCCACCAGAATACGTGAAACCTCTATACAAATGTGGCAGTTAGCTTTCGAATGATGAATGTCGTGACATGAATGCCACACACAGCACTCGCCGGTCTGTTTTCACTCTGATTAATATTATTCTACTTTCATTAAATTTAAATCAACTTTGGCTTTTAGAGATTGTTGCCTTCAAGATTAACAATGAGGGATTGCTTGCTTCCTGGGACCTGGGGACTGACGAATGCGTGTGCCGGGAAATTTTATGTTTGCTTAGTGTAAAGGTCATACATCTCGTTACTTTGTAAAATGTGAAAAATAAGATTAAAAAAAAAATTATTTTGTGTATAATCAATATAAAGTGATGATATAAAATACTAATTAACTGTTTTTTGAAGAATCTCTGATAGCAAGGAGAAATCGTGAAGATAACGAAAGTGATTTGGAAGAGGATGGATGGATTATGGAAGGAACAGGATTGATGGAGAAGAACTGAATGAGACGAGAGTGGAAACGACTCTGGTAGAGAGAGACACCGGATCATTACGAAAGGAATCTGAATTACGGAAAATATTTACTGCTGTGGCCAAAAAGAACATTATTTATATTGAAGTTGTGTTGTTTTAATTTTTCACAGTGTGAAAAAGTTATGTATAGAGTGGAATAATACATGAAGAGTTGTAAAAAGTTTTCATTGTTGTTGATTTTTTAAAAAAAAAAAAAAACAAAAAAAAAACAGATTAAAAAAGAATTTCTGGCAGGTTCAGTATAAAGGTTTTTTCACATGGCAAGAAGAAAGATAATGAATTATAACTGGAATGGTGAGCGTTGAAATCCATCTTAGCAAAAATAAATGGCAAAAAACGTATTATCTTCCTGATGGAAGGAGCACTACAAGGTAGAGGACAATATTGTAAAATTATTTATAAATATAGTTGAATGATCAGAGAATTATGACTAATCGAAATAAAAAAAGTATTAATTTATGTAGCAGATTTCCATATGCCAGGAATACACCGAAAAGGTAGGCTATATCATCTGGCAAGGCCGCCCTCTGTAGCCATCCACACACACAGTCGGCTGCGGACTTGCGGTTTGCGTAAGATACGTATCGGAGCTGAGGCTAATAGCCTTGTCCTGTACAGGTGGAGCGGTTGGGAGATGTAATAGTTTAACAGTAATTTCGAGGACGTCGCTTATTAGGAAAAATGCCTTATGAATAATTTTGTTTTTCTTACTGATAGCTATAAAATAAATCTAATTTCGTTGATCATCGTGTCGTCACTTGGTAGCAATAGCACCTCCCGTTGCAGCTGAATAATATTGACAGTAGTAAGTTATGAAGTTGTTTGGAAGAGTGAAGGAGAAGCAATGTAACTATACCGATTATGTGCTCGAGATAGACTAGGTCCGTTTGTTCAAAGAATTAGGTATTGTTATAATGTGTTGATATATTTTAGCTTTATTTTTATTTCACCAAAAACACACAGGAGAAAAAATACGTCGGCACACTCCGAAGAAAACTGAGTTACAAATGGACACATAATCTTTAAGGATGATTCCGAATAAGAGCATGTCATTCAGCTGTGACTACCGTAACTTAATATGCTCAGGATCGAAAGTTCCGGACGCTCAAAAGCAGATGTTTATCGTTGTTAAGCAAACAATAAAAACCACTTAAAAATAAAGGCTCCTTAAAACTAAATGAAATGGAGATATTATAAATTAAATTACTCAGTACTTGCAAATACGCAATATCGCTATGACGAATCAAACATTGCAAACTGACAAAATTACACTGTTAGTAGAATTACTGGCACAGTATTTCAAATTAATGATCTTTAATTAATGCGCCATATATTGAAATAATTTTAAAGCAGTTATAATATTCAGTTAAACCACAGAATTTTCCCACAATATACAAATCAAAACACTACAGATTCCTAAAGTAATCGTACATACGAAATCATGAGAAGAGAGATGCATGGAAGGGAAAAGATGACCATGACCAAAAGCTGGCAATTCATTTCAGGCGCAAGGGTGTGGGAATATGTTCTTTCGTAGGCAAGGTGGTCAGGGATTGGAATAAGTTACCAAGAAAAATGCTGAAAAAACTTAAAATTGGAATTTGTAGCGGGCAAAGTAGGTGTGTACAGGAAAGGGGGTAAATGTGTGTAGGGAAATTGCCACCAGATCGTGCGCTCCATCGGAATGAAATTAAATTAAACTATTCTATGAAACCCACACTCAATCATAGAAAAGAAAATTATAATTAATGAATGCGTATATCTGTCAGACACAGAGGTAATGAGTTTAAATGATTGCAGTTAGTAGTAGCCTGGGTGTTAGGGCCGTTACATGTTGTCTGACCACTCCCCATTTTATAGAGTAGGCTGGGCAGGCATGTTAGTCCAGTTAAGGCGCCTCGAGTCTCCTCGGCAATCCGCTGAATCCCTTAACCGCACCACTTTAGGACCGGCATCCGGCTCGTAACATTCCTGAGGATGCCTCCGCATCAAACATTAACCGCAGCCCTGTCGGCGAGCCTGCTATAATAATAATGTGGCAGCGGCGGCCGACCGAGGCGTCACATCCGAGTTTTAAACATTCAGGATGCGTGCCCGCTTTGTCCTGCCCCTGAATACTGCACGAAAGAGATGCCGAGTCCGGTAAGTGGCCAGCAGAGATGGTTATTGCACCAGGCGAGGCGGCGGCATTATTGTGCGGTCCCCCAGGTGCTTCCAGCCAACGCTGAGATTTGTATTGATACACACCACACGATGCCACCGTGATCAAACATAGAGACCCCCAAAACATTTCCTCTTCATGAAATTTACGATCATCAGTATATATTGTCTGTTAATTTGAGAAGTACCTGCTCAAGTTCAACAATAGAATCTAACCCATTCTAATAATGTAAATATCCACAGAATTCCATAGCTCTAACATTGGAACTCCGGCGCAGAGTATAAGATTGGTTCACATTTACCAGCACGTTCCATGTCCACCACGTAACTTACCAGACACAAGTTTTCACATCTACACAGCAATACACTCAAAGAGGCCGTTACGTAAACTATAAAATGAACGCACGTATCTATTTATCAAAATGTTTCGAAATTTTTCAGCAGTGTAGAATTGGCAGCAACTTTATTAGAAGAGGAAGAATTGGCTTGTTTAGAAAAGCAGCAGAGAAAATGGTTTTCTATGCATCCCATGAATGTGTAAACCAAAAAAAAAAGACATATTGTACAAATAATTCAAGGAGCTCGCAGACAATTAGGACAGATTTTTTAAATATTTTTGGATGTGTAAATATGTATTTGAAACCATTGTAGCCAGAATTACACCAGTGATAACTAAACGAGTTACGAAGGTCAAGGAACCTTTATGACCCAGAGAAAAAGTGGCCTTTTGTTTGAGGAAAAAGTTTTGTTTTTTTCTAATTATTATTAAAATTCTCCGTAACATTAGAATTGTTTACTTTTTTGTACAAAAATTTGGTTTGGTTACACTTATTACTGTCAACATAACCAAATTAATTTCAATGTGGTACATATGTCGCAATATAATCTAAATCTTTACTGTCTAATTTTCGTAATCCTCGTTCTTGAATACTGTTGAGTCCTTATAGACCTGATTCATTATTACTAAAACCTTTGTTCGATGAAAGCGTTGGTGTTTATGGTGTGCTATGAAAATCTTTATATATATAAAAATCTCGTGTCAGGATGTTCGTCCGGGATGAACTCCGAAACTACATAACCGATTTAGATGAAATTTGGCTTAATGTGTGTGATTTAGTCCAACTTAAAAGATAGAATAGTTTTTATCTGGATTATAGACCTCAATATTTATTATTTGCGAAATAAATGTTCATTAAATGTTTGTCATAGGACAATGGTTTGTTATTATTTGTAAGCCACCACGGCTAAGCGGTCTGCTGGCTAAGTGGTTAGGGCGTCTGACTGGAGATGGAAAGGTCCCCGGTTCGAGTCCCTGTCTCGGCGAGGATTTTTATCGACACTTAACCCGGTATTAACCTCCGGTGCAGCGTGCTGTGTAAGTTGAAATACGCCAGAACGGTACTGTGGTTCGGATTCGACGTTAAAATGTAGGTCCCCTGTACCAAGCAGGATGGGCGGGCTAGGTAAAGGCGGCTACGACAGGGGCAGAATGCCCAGCCAGTAGAAACAATGTCACCAGGTCATTACGACCACACGTAATTATTATTATAGTTCTATACGTTTCTAACAGATGGCGATGTATTAACTTATCTATACAACACTTGGTTAGCTAGGTTGGGTAATCATCCAGTAGATCACGTTCTGTTTCAATTTATTTATGCTACAGTTTATTCCTAACAGATGGCGGTGTGTTAATTTATCGAACCATTCAGTAGATGGCGTTGTATTTCGATTTATTTATGCTACGGTCTATTCCACGCCATATGTGAGAGTTTCTTCAATTTTAATTGTGCTGTGTATTGTGTTATGATTATACTGTATTGTTGTTCATCGTTTGTGTGTCTTTATACCTAACGACAAAGTAATTACACACATGAATATAACATTGAAGAAAACGTTATGATAAATTCGAATCGTGTAAGCATTTTTCGCTAACTTATCATTTTTGTTTTTCTTTTTGTTATGGTCAGCTAGACTCCACGTGTCACTTTCAGTTCCTCTCCTGTTGTTTTTTCTTTCTTCCTCCCCAGTACTCCTTCATTATTGCACTCCTCTCTACCTTTGAATCCTGCCATATTCAAAGTCTGCTATCGAAAAAATTTTCTTTCCATACGGTTCACTGGTATTATTTCGTTTCAAATCTTTCTAAACCTCTTGAAAGCCTGGTGTCATCCATGCTATAAATGTATCAAAAAAATATCATTCTTCTTTTTCTGTTATTTTTTTCAATGTTATTTTATATTTCCTCATTAGTTCTTAACTTCCATTTTAATGTATTTTTCAATGGACCCAAAAAATTCCGGTTTCACCACTGTATTATAGTGTCTTATTTTAAGGCTTTCAGAAAGGCACTTTTTGCTGTAATTCAAATATTTTTCAGTGAAATGTTGCCAAAGAATCTAACTTCGACAATGCGTGTAGCAGAGAGGCAAGACGCACGACGAGAGAGCTCATCAATCAGCAACACAAATCGCGGCAAGTAAGGAAGTTCAAAGAATCAGGACAGCTGAGCGTCGTATGCAAGAATCTCAAGAACAGCGTGATGAACGTCTGTGACAGAATATATCGAGAACAAGAGCGGCACGAGAACAGCACATAGCTACATTTAGAGAAAGAGAACGAGAGAGACAGTAAATCAGCCGTGCTTTAACACGTGTATCATTTGTTCGTCTTGCGTTCCAATATGCACCAGCCGTTGATTACTCTGCACATTCTAAAACTGCAATCGGTGCAGTGAGCAAAATATGCCAGTATTATCAGGCGTTGAAATTCCGCAATGAAGCAGCCGGCATGTGTTGTGCATCAGGAAAAGATGTATTATTACCACTACCCAATCCACCCGAACATTTACAATCCTTCTTGCTGGCGAATCAAACGATTCGAAATTGTTTCTGCGCAAGACACGCAAATTCAATTCTTGCTTCCAGATGACGTCTTTTGGGGCAGCAAAAATTTGCGATCTTACATCTGATGGACGTCATTTTGAAACTAAATTCAAAATACAATGCCAGGTGTACAATAAGATTGGGTCGTTGATACCGATGCCAAACGATGACCCGAAGTTTCTCCAAATCTATTGGAAATTGTGAGGAACGCTTGAAAACTAGGTGCCAGTATAATTTCATCGAACAAGCAGAAGAGAGAGCAATTGTGGTATTGATATAAATTCTTCGCGTGTTTGCCGCGAAGAATTTATGTCAAAGATACGCCGGGAAAGACTTATCTCTCAAATTGTGGTATTGTTGGAAAATTGTTTGGAAAATAATAATCAACTTATTCAATTGTGTCGCCACAATTAAAAAATTACAACTATCAAATTGTCATCAAAGCTGACAAATTACCATCAGGAGAACACGCTGGCAGATTCAACGCGCCAACCGTATATGAAGTTGCAGTTTTTATGGTTGGTGACTCAGTTGATTAATGTCACACGTCAAGATAGAACTGTTAGTAAAATTTCCGTTCTACACCGTTCGTATGACGCACTCCAGTATCCACTGATATTCTGGCAAGGGCAGAATGAGTATCACATCAAAATCAAACAGCGTGATCCAGTTGCTGGTAAATTTAATATTCAACTATTTAATTCGTTATTTTATTAGTACAGTAGACCCGCAGTATTCCGACCAGGGGCCGGATTATAGCGGGCCCACTATATTGATTTCTTATTCTTTTTTTACTATTTAATTTATTATTTTTTCAGGTAAAGAACAAATAAAAAAGTTTCTTCAATGATGTACTACGCCCCCCGATTGATGATTAGACGTAATTAGGATAAATATATCCTTCGATATCGTCAACTGTGCCTTCAATACGTCGTGAATATGTACGCCAAGGTTGAAAACAAGAATTTGCGATTTATTCGATACAACCAGGTTGAATTACGATCGGAGGAATACATCCTCTTATGAGATACTGTTATCGGCAATATTTATGAAAATTTAAACGCCAATGATATGGGTAATGCATTTATTTTACCTTCAAGCTACATCGGCAGTTCACGGAACATGCAGGAATATATACAAGATGCGATGACTTACGTATGTCATTATGGTCGTCCAGATTTGTTTATTACATTTACATGTAATCCGAATTGGGAGGAAATACAAACTTTACTATTACCAGTCCATCAATCAATGCATCGTCATGATGTCACTGCACGTGTGTTCAAACAAAAATTAAAATCATTGATTGATTTAATCGTAAAACATTCAGTATTTGATTGAGTGGCAAAAGCGAGGTTTGCCTCATTCTCACATTTCGATTTGGCTTGAAGTTAAAATCCGTCCAGAAGAAATTGATCAAATAATTTCAGCCGAAATTCCGGACCCATTAATTGATCAAGAATTGTTTGATATTGTTACCAGTTACTAGATCCACGGACCGTGCGGTGCTTTTAACATGACATCGCCATGCATGGAAGGTGGAAAATGTAAGAAGCGTTTTCCAAAGGAATATACGAATGATACTATTACGGATATTGATGGTTATCCGTTGTATCGCCGCAGAAACACTGAGAATGGTGGCCAAACATTTACAATGCGAATGTCAAATTCTAGAAACCAAGTTGAAATTGACAATCAGTGGGTCGTACCATACTCACCATTGCTTTCAAAAACGTATAAGGCTCATATTAACGTCGAGTTTTGCAGTTCTGTAAAATCCATTAAGTACGTTTGCATATATGTTAATAAAGGCAGTGATTTGACCGTATTTGAAGTTCAAAATGTAAATAAAAATGACGAAATAACACGATACCAAATAGGTAGATACATCAACAGCAACGAAGCTATCTGGCATTTTTTTAGTTTTCGCATCCATGAAAGAGACCCTGCCATCCAGCATCTTGTTATACATCTTGAAAACTGTTAACGTGTATATTTCACCGAAGAAAATATTTTCCAAAGAATACTTGAGCCACCAAAAACGACAAACCACAAACTGAATTTTTCACATTGTGTCAAAAATCTGATGTGTTCCGCCAATTCGCAAAAACATTATTATACGTATACCGATGTTCCAAGCTATTTTTCATGGAACAAATTAGGTAAAAAATGGTAGCCATGTAAGCAAGGAGAACCACATCCTTCGATCGCAGGCATATTCAAAGAAAAGACTTTACACAGTACATCCAAAACAACTTGAATGTTTCTTTCAGCGTTTGTTATTGGTGAATGTTCCCAGACCAGCTTCTTTCGAATGTTTACGAACAGTTAATGTTCGAGTGTTCAGTACATCTCGAGTGTTCAATACATGTCAAGATGCATGTCGCGAGTTGCAGCTGCTGGTAGACGACAATTTTTTGGACCTGACACTTGCTGATGCAGCGTTGACAGCCACGCCGAATAGTATTCGTCAAACTGTTTGCAATTATTTTGACAACATGTTATCCAACACAATCTTCGAGTTTGTGGGAAAAATATAAAAACAGTATGACTTAAGATATAACTGAAATTTCAGTTTATATAAATAAATAAAAAATAATTTATTTATTTATTTTATATAATTTCAATTAAGTAATTTGTAATGAAATGTAAATTAAAATTTTTTATGATCATTTGTCCTTAATCTAAACTCTTCGTAACTCTTTACCAATTACATTTGAATTTCCAAATCGACTACAATGTTTTTGTCTTTATTAGTGAATATTAATTTGACTACTTGAGGAATTTTAGAATAACATTAATCAAATGTACTATTATTAGTAAGTCACAGCAACGCGTGACCGGGTCAGCTAGTCATTTCATAATTCGACCCTTGCGATTCATACGATGCAGGTTATTATAGGGAATCGAATCTCTTTTCTTTTTCAATCGTCATCTCTTTCATCACTCAAGTCATAAAGGAATGCTATTTCTGTACTTCATTCGATTAATCAGGTAGACTGCTGTCTGTACAGTTACGCTGCCACGTTCATGCTTACCAGGCAGACAGCAACAGACAAAACATTCTTCCTTGTCCTCTACACAAGAGCTATTGACACCTCAGATTTCCTCACTTATTAAGAAATGCTGAAATCATTAGTGGATGAAAGAAAACCCAGGAGCAATTGATTCATCAAGTAAATTCATCAGTATTATGATAGTTCCACTAACACTTAGCCGGTAAACAAAAATCTAACCGAGCGTGGTGGGTGAAAGGTAACGCTCTGGCCTCCCATTCGAGAGGAAACGGGTTCGAATCCTCATCCAAACATCCAGGTATTGATTTTCGAAGGTTTCCATAAATCACTCCAGGTGAATGCGAGGATGGTTCCTTCAAAAGGCTATGGCCGAATTCCTTCCCATTCCTTGTCCCCAGTCCATTCCCGCCGTTAATAACCTCAAAGTCGATGAGGCGTATAGCAAAAAATAAAAATCAACCAACAGAAAGCAATAAAAGATTACTCGCGCATATACGCTCTTCCGTGAGATAAGAACTAATAACCAATGTTCTGTTGTACTAAGATTTTAAGAAAACCTGAAAAGCTCAAGATTTAATCAAAATTAAAGTTGGTAGAAACTGCTTAATCTGTAGTTTCATAAAACACAATGATTACTCTTCGTCTTCAAGGAATATTGGAATGAGGCAAAAAATAAAATCATAAATTCACTTCATCCAATTATTATCAACATAACTTTTCAAAACTAGAAGACAATAATTGTTTAGTGAGCTGACAGTCAAAGATAAAGCAAGTCCACATCCTTAAAACATGGCAGGTAATTAAGCTAAACACAGTAAGAAGTATTTCAGACTCCCAAAAAGTGTGAAGATCCCCTAAATGCTAGTTTTTCTATGTACTCCAAAGTATCAACTAGGGATTGCAATCCAGCAAAGCGGGATCCCGCAATCCCGCGGGATCCCGCATCATTAGACAGTCTGGCGGATCCCGCACAAAACTAAGCGGATCCGCAATCCGCAAAATCCGCCGGAAACGCGTGTCAGTCTGTGTGACTCGCTGCCCCACTCGGTCTCTGTCGGATGTATTGCACTGTTTGCCTGTACCCTTCCAGTTGGCATTTGACTCATGTGAACAAGCGTTTGTTTTTGTCAACCTTCGTCATTCGTAAGTAAATAAATACACTTTTACGTATTCATCAAAACTTACGTTTGTTCCGAGTACACATTTCTGTAATTTGAGTTCTGGTGCGTATTTAGTACGATTTTCTAACTATATAATTATTTTTTAAGTGTCGCACACGTTATCTGAACTACACGGTTACAGCTTTTTATTCTCGGTTTTATTATTCCCATTTTCTGTATTTGCAGATAAAGTAATTGTGACAATTTCCTAATTTGCGGCTGAAAATTTGATTATTCGTTGATATGAAACTAATGTTATCGTAATTTTAACGATCGCGTACCTATTTATTTAACAGCTATCAAAAGGAAATTGTATATCCTTCGACTTAATGTTGTTTTGGCCGCTGCCTCAATGCGTTTCTTTGGCGAAAGCCACCTGCTTACATGTGCCGCTCAGGCTTTCGATTAATCCCTCTTCTCATTGTTATTATTTCGACTAAAGGTAAAAAAAGTTATAATGAAATTTTCAAGGGTGTATCGACGAATTGTGTTGTAGGAACACCATTCTTCGACGGCTGCCTCCGCCGTCTTCCTCACGTGTGTTTGCAATGAAATCCGGAGATACAACCTATGTGGATTTCACTGCAATCATTCGCCGAGAAAGTCTCCTTTCTTATTAAAAAAATAATAATTTCCACTCTAAAAACGTCGTTATGCCACATAAGTAAATCTGAAATACTTGACAGTTTACGTGTTGGTGAGTAGTTTCTTTTAATAACATTGAATCAACTGTAATATCAATCGAGGAATCAGGAGATATAATAATGAATCACGCAGCATAAAAAAGGCCGATTCTCGTGCTTGTGTATTGACAAAAAGTTATGAGATCTTGTTCTGAGCCAATTCTACACTTTACAGAGTATATTCACTTCACTTTATGAAATGGAATGCTTTTCTTGGTGTTATGGAACGTTTATTTAGAATTTTTTTTTAAAAAAAGTCTGGTAACTTGGCCATTAAGCAAACCATATTTTTAAACGTATGTGATGTATTGTAACGCACATAAAATGACTCAATATTTTCCAGTTTTATTGTTTATTTAAAAATTGGTTTAGATTAAGAAACAAAAACCTCGAATTACACTTAAGACACGTTAAAACGTTTTAATGTCATTTTGCCAATCAAAATATTGTTAACTGTTAATTTTTATTATTTAACATTAAAAATTATTTATTAATTTAATTATTATTTAATTTATTAACGTTTTAAGTAACTATGTTTTAAATATATGCGTTAAAAAACTGTTTGTACCAATCCCGCACGGATCCCGCGGGATCCCGCGAGATTGGCACAAATCCCGCGCGGATCCCGCGGGATTGAAAACGCTACAATCCTTAGTATCAACGTACTGTCATATCAACGTAATAGAAAATGTGATCAGTTCAAAAAATTCAAATTAAAATAAGTTGAACATTGATTTATCATGAAATTAAATCTCTAGAGGTGAGAAATCTGTCATTACGTAGATATAATGGCATTGGCGGTGAAATAGTAATTTGCGATTCACAGAGAAACAGAGAATTTATGAATAATTTTGAAATAATAACGAAATAGCGTGGATGAGTAGCATTGTAAGGGGTAATCAATACATTTTATTCTCATGAGAACGGATCACCAGTTAAAAACATGTAACGTTGGTAAGTTGACGGAGTTCCGTGTATGTAAATAAAAATTTGTTTATGTGAGTATAAAGAAATGCAGAACATTATGAATCAACAGAATTTAACAGACTTACAATCTACACAAATAAGCTTAGAAACTTACAAAAACAGATCACATTTACTGCTACATTGTTACATCTAACACCATATTACCTCCGCTCCGTAATTATGTTTGAGAACGGTCTAAAACTAAGAAAATTTAGTTTTAAAAAAATCTCCGAAGCGAGAAACCTGTGACTTCATAAACTATCTAGGAATTGGTAAATGAAAATAACATTACATTACATTCTACCAGTAAAAATGTATAAAAAATGCGACTAGTGGGATACAGAACAAATAATAAAACATGTATTAAACAAAATACCTAAGCTTGTGATGCCGAATTAACTATGCATACATTTCTTGCTCTATTAAGTTATCGATTGACAACGATTTTTACTCAGATTTTTACACTAAACTGTATCAGATACAGGGCGTTCGCCGGAAAACGCAACCCTCCCAGTCTGTTGCCGTCGGCAACTTGCTCGGACAGCGGAGCCAGCAGTTTCCGCCACACGCCACCGTGAATCACCGCACTGTTTAACACCTCCGCTGCCCCAACAGTGCAGTGCAGTGACCCTTACATTGTTAAGAACGGTTTCTTTGCATTGTAGATAGTTTGTGACTTCAGTCTCTTATTAATCAGTGTTGTGAATAAACGTTTCTTTGCGGTTTGGCTGGTTTGGGGCTTCATACTCTTACTAATCTGTACCGTGTTTGAGTGTGAGTAAAATTATGGTACGTTACAGTTTGCAACAAAGAATATTTCTCTACGATACATATGTGAAGAAGAAGTCGTTTAAAAAGTGTCGCAGTAAATTTCGTCGCGAATATCCTGGCGCTTTACTGCCAGCTAAATCAACAATTCTGCGTCTGGTTAAAAAAGTAAGAGAAACGGGTTCATTTTTTAACAAAAAGAGACTGTCGGTCAACCGTATTCTCACAGAGGAGAAAATTGACGATATCGCTTTTCGACTAGAACAGTCACCCAAAAAATCATTAAGTCAGTTAGGGCAGCGTGTGTCTCGAAATATGTTCAGAAGATGTGAAATGTGCATTACACAAGAGTGTCAACACTTCCAGCATCTTTTATAAGGTAAGCTAATGAATTACGTCACATTTAAATGCTTAGCACATACAAGTTTATGAAATAGTCCGCGGCCGACGGTCGAACAATGCCGGGAGCTGACCGCTCGCTCGCCGCGAGCAGTTTCTTCCTTGTAGCGCTAACAGTGGGTTGCGTTTCCCGGCGAACGCCCTGTATAATAATATTTAAACACTCAAGTTTTTTAAAGGAGTATATGTACTTCAAAGCGGTCATTTAATTAACTAATTAACTTATTAAACAGCCAAAACAACGAGCTGCAAGAAGCGAACCATTTGGTGCTGAAAATTTACAATCACATTCCCTTAGCTTACGGAAGCGATGCTAACTGCTTATTGGTTATACTTCCATAAATTTCTCCTAATGCTCAGATTTTCTTTCCTAGTTTTGCATTAGAATCTGTGGAAATGGCTTCAGTATAATGAAACAATATTAAAAATATAATACGGTGCAGAGTTATGAATAAAGTTAAACATTGAAGTCGTGATGCTAAAGGCTATTATTTTTATAGTTGATTACTAAATAAATTTTTCATAAAATGACAATTAACTGTCTTACGAATTTTATTGGTTCAATTGATCGCTACCTTTCCCCACGCTTTCAAGATTTGTACCTGCCTCTCTGTGGACGAGAGAGAAGCAGCAGAGATAAAAAAAGAAGAAGTCGTCTATGAAGTCCCAGGCTGTGATTGTCCAAACGCAATTCTTGTGGCACTGATAGTCAAGGACTGTGTGTGGACATCAACGCTTGGTGCGAAAACACATCACGACGGCTCCATCTCTCACCACCAACTAGCTGCAACACATGTGGCCCTGGTAAGTAACTATCACACGCAACCTGTCTGTCCACATACTGTTATCAGCAACGATATTAGAGTTATTACCAATCAAGACATTTAAATATTAGCGAAGGAATTTTTTGTTAGCATAAGTATAAATTACTTAGGTAATTTATTCATTTGTCTTCTTTCCATACTGACAGTGTGTTGAAAGTTGTGGGGGAGCTAAACTTGATGCAAGTAAGGTAACATTAAAAGTAAACAATTATTTGTGCCCATTCCACGAATATTTTTAATTTATTGCTGATGATACTATAGAAGCAATAAACAATAAATTGAAACATGACTTTTCAAGAGAAGCTATTGATTAGACACGAAGTTTTCTTGCAGAAAATACCAAATGGGCAGGAGACTCATTGCAACTTGTGTTTCAGAAATCGCAAAAAGCTAGATTGAAACAGTAAGAGTGGTTGGTTTCATAATAATCCCATTCCATATGTTCTCAATGAAAAACTGAACCACTGTGGATTCTTTCATTTTTCTATCTGTTCGTCAGATCCTCATAAATGCTGAACTTTTGAGTTAAAATTTTTTAACTTTGCACAACTTTAGTTCTAGCTAACCTTAACATGATTATAATATAAAGTCTCTAAAACTCATGAGGGAGGCTGGAAATAATTGTAGGGGGCTAAATCCTTACAGGGCTGAAGAGTTCATTTAGATGATTTTTATTGGTATCAAATTGAATCAAGCAACCCACTGAATCTCATAAACGTTTGAATTTTCCTTTTTGTTTCACTATTTATAAGAGGTTTTGCAGAGAAACAACAAAAAATATCAGACGCACTTAAAACGTAATTGTTTAATGAACTGTAAGTTAATTTCGCTTTATACGCGGGCAGTTATTAGCATTGCGTGCGAATCTACCGTTAGCGAGAGAGTTAAATCGTCTAAGCCTTGTGTTAAAATGTTTTGTGCTATTTCGTTTATGAAAGCCGTATGAATAATAAAGCAAATTAATTACGTGGGATTTTAGCGTCTGACATGTAACAAAGCAAGCTTAAATTCGTTGCCTACGGCTGCGGAACGTTTATGAATGATTTCTTGCTTTCCTCCTATATCAGAGTCTACTCAATTAAGTTTGAAAGGAAATTTTACACAATGCAATTACCAAACTTTAAATAAATAACCTCCGTAAAGGCATTCTTTTCATATACCATCTGCTTTCTTTCGTTGTTAGCTACTCTGATTTGAACATTGATTTAATTTCTGTTGACAATGAGATGTATAAATCATAGAACATAATTTTCTAACTGTAAGGCAGGTTATGATGTGTTACATATATACATAATAATAATTTACAATTACTTCTACAATTATACCTAAGAATGGTGAATGTGTAATACGATGAATAATTACTTCAAAGATAAGGCAGTAAAGTAGTTTCTTTGTTTATTGCAGCAGAAATCTGAATTAGGATGCATTACAATTTAGAAAATTCATAGCTGAAACGTGCATATCATGAAATGAACATCTTAAAATAGAAACTGTAGACTTACCTGAGTTAAGGCTAGAGCCTTTGCTTATTATATTTTGTATTTACTTGGTTGTCATTGATAAATATGTTTTTGTGATAGTTGATAGCTATGAAAAAATTGTGTGATTCCTTTGTAACTCATATACACGTTTCGTTTTAAGGGTGAATTTACTGAAACCTTCCAAAAGAGAAATCGTTTCTCAGTTTACGTTCCAAGTTGTAGGAACTATGTAATCTATTTTTAGTAAATATAATTCAAATAAACAAATAGATTATGATGATACATCAGAGTAAAGGTTGTAGTAATGCAGAAGCTAGTTAACTGTTTTAAAGAAAGTTTATTTTCAAAATTATGCTTGATAATAAGATTGATTGGAAAGGTTTGTATCCTTGTATGTTAGGAACAAAAAGCGTTTATCTGCTAAGTGTAACACGGGGTAAAAAACTGTTTAGTATTAAAAAATCGAGTGGAAAAAAACTAGTGATCAAGATAGATTCTAGCTGCTAGAGGCAAAGTCTCGTGTGGTCGCATAAGCCCACCGGCTACAGGGGACCTGCAGTTTAACGTGGAATCCTAATCACGGGAGCGTTCTGAGGTATTTTACTTTACGTAGCATACTGTGGTCAAGGGCCTCCGCAGAGACAAGGATTCAGATCGGGGATCTTTAAATCTGCAATCACATACCTTAACCCATGAGCCACCAGGCCACTCTAGCTTTTATACTAATGATCCTATTCTAAAAGATATGTTTTCGCATTCCTGGTTCAGTTTTTAATATTAATTACGTATGCTAAACTTTAAATATTTTACTTGCTAATTTAGTCAAAGAATTCATTTGATTGAAATATGGTCATCCAGAAACCTGCCAGCAGCTACAGATCAATCCCAAAACATTGAAAACGTTACAAAATCTTCTGTTGTGGTGTTCCTTGAAGTTCTCCGTGGTATGATTAGGAAAGGCTTTCGAATGAATCAATCCACACATCAGGCGATCACTGAAATGTTACTTTCTTCTGGTCCTCAAAACTTTATAAAGTGGAAAGAATAAGCCGATCAGCCATGAGATTCATAACCTACAGAATTCTATTCTGAAACCTGTTTCTCCCATTATCCGAGCGTTGGAAAAAGTTCAGTATATCATTATAAGATTCCAAAGATTTCTGTAAGTGTAACAATTACCTAAGAAACGCACTAAGTTGATGCTTTTTGAGAAATATTAGTTTTTTAAGTGCATCTGTGAGTTGAAAGCACAGGCCCAAATAGTATTAGCCATAATCGAAGGTTATATTTCGGTTTATTGAGAACCTTAAGCAGATGTTAAATTAGTTTCACGTTACATGATAGATTAGATTTCCCTTAGACAAGGAGACTGGGAACCGTCACCTAAGCATGGAGGATGAATGGTATCGCTCTGGTCTCGCATGCGAAAGGTCGCCAGTTCGAATCCCCGTCCAGTCATTCAGATATGGGTTTTCCATGGTTTCCAGAGATCAATACAGGCGAATGCTGGGATGGCAAAAAGGCGAAGGCTGAATTCTCTTCACTAGACCCTAGTCTTTTACCGTCTCTAATGACCTCGACGGCAAAAAAACATGTTCAGTTGTTATAATAATTAAACTACGTATGGTACAGCAGATAATAAAAATATAAGTGACGAAAGATGATTTTTTTTAGGATAGAACGCGGTAGTTATTGTTGTTACTATAAAAGTTTAGGCGATGTAATAGCTATAAACCAGAGAAAATAGCTTCCTGTTTCTATTATCCATTAAACCAATGCAATACTAAACTCATCATAAAGTAACGACAGCATGAATATGAAATTAATAATACACCATGTTGTTTAGAAGGCTTTAGAGCACGTCAACATCTCGGTCATTAACACGAAATCACACTTGCCCCAAGTTAAATTCGAACTGGCCAACGTCCAAGCGTTAACTACATAGTAACAGGCATCACGGGCTAGACAGTATTGGCGCTTATCAGCCCTTGCAACACTGGAAATTTTGCCGCATTGCTATTAAGGACTTTCCTACAAAGGCTCCAGAAATCGATCAGTTACTAGGTATGATAAAAATCAACACTTAAAGGATTCACAAAAATTAATAAAGAATACTTAATAAAGTTCTCTTAATATATTCATAGATTTACCGTAAATATCAACATAGCAATTAAAAATTATTTCAACGATCATTATTACGTGAGTTTTGAAAGTCTAATTTAGTTGTTATAATCTTATATATATATATAAAAATAGACGTGTTTTTTCCTATATTTCACTTTTCAGCCACCACTACCTAGCAAAGATCACTGATGTTTGTGGGTGGAAGTAGCATGGAGTTTCCTGTCATGCACAACGTTGGCCGAATGCCGATAGCTGCGGGGATGTGGGAGATATAATGATTAAAGTTGGTCAGTGCAGGGCGTTTTCATATTTCGACCAAAAATTCGTATCTCCGTATACTTCTCTTTCCTGCCACAACTAAATAACATAGACCTTTGGTGTTTGTGTGTGGTAGTAGAATCGTCTTTCCTGTCGTTCACTATGGTTGTTAGATGATGGAAGCTATGGGTGTGTGGGAGATATGGGGATTGAAAGTGGTCTACCTGTGGCAATTTCATACGTCTGCCAAAGACAAAAGTGTCATGGTGTATCACTTTTCAGCGAAAACTATAGATCACAGATAACTGGCGTTTGTGTGTAGTAGTAGCACAGAGTCACCTTTCGATCACAACAGCGGCCGAATTTCAGAAACTGTGGTTCTTTGGTAGATATGGTGGTTATAAGTGGCCGACCAAGGATATTTTCGTATTTCGACTGTCTCCACATATGTCACTTTTCTGCCACAACTACAAAGCATAGAGCATTGGTGTTTGTGTTTGATAGTAGAATCGTATCTCATGTAGTGCACTATGGTTGTTAGATGTCGGTAGCTATGGGGGTGTGGGAGAAATGGGGGTTGAAAGTGGTCGACCTGTGGCAATTTCATACTTCTGCCAAAGACAAAAGTGTCATGGTGTATCACTTTTCAGCGAAAACTATATATCACAGATAACTGGCGTTTGTGTGTAGTAGTAGCACAGAGTCACCTTTCGATCACAACAGCGGCCGAATTTCAGAAACTGTGGTACTGTGGTAGATATGGTTGTTGTAAGTGGCCGACCAAGGATATTTTCGTATTTCGACTGGCTCCGCATATGTCACTTTTCTGCCACAACTACATAGCATAGAGCATTGGTGTTTGTGTTTGGTAATAGAATCGTATCTCATGTAGTGCACTATGGTTTTTAGATGTCGGTAGCTATAGGGGTGTGGAATATATGGGGGTTGAAAGTGATCGACCTGTGGCAATTTCATACTTCCGCAAAAGACAAAAGTGTCATGGTGTATCACTTTTCAGCGAAAACTATAGATCACAGATAACTGGCGTTTGTGTGTAGTAGTAGCACAGAGTCACCTTTCGATCACAACAGTGGCCGAATTTCAGAAACTGTGGTACTTTGGTAGATATGGTGGGTGTAAGTGGCCGACCAAGGATATTTTCGTATTTCGACTGTCTCCGCATATGTCACTTTTCTGCCACAACGACATAGCATAGTGCATTGGTGTTTGTGTTTGGTATTAGAATCGTATCTCATGTAGTGCACTATTGTTGTTAGATGTCGGTAGCTATGGGGGTGTGGGAGAAATGGGGGTTGAAAGTGGTCGACCTGTGGCAATTTCATACTTCTGCCAAAGACAAAAGTGTCATGGTGTATCACTTTTCAGCGAAAACTATATATCACAGATAACTGGCGTTTGTGTGTAGTAGTAGCACAGAGTCACCTTTCGATCACAACAGTGGCCGAATTTCAGAAACTGTGGTACTGTGGTAGATGTGGTGGTTGTAAGTGGCCGACCAAGGATATTTTCGTATTTCGACGAAATGCATGTGTCTCCGCAGATTTCACTTTTATGCCACGACTACATAGCATAGAGCATTGGTGTTTATGTGTGGTAGTAGAATCGTGTCTGTTGTCGTGCACTATGGTTGTCTGTAGTTATGGGGGTGTGGAAGATATGGGGGATGAAAATGGTCGACCTGCGGCAATTTCATATTTCTGCCAAAGACGCATGTTTCACGGTGTATCACTTTTAAGTGAAAACTATCAATCGCAGATCACTGGCGTTTGTGTGTGGTAGTAACACAGAGTCTCCCATCGATCACAATGTTGGCCGAAATTTGGTAACTGTGGGAGTGTGTGAGATATGGTGTTTGATCTTGGTCGATCATGAATATTTTCGTATTTCATCCAAAGACTTGTGTGTATCAGTAAATTTTACTTTGCTGCCGGAACTACATAGCGCAGAACACTGGTATTTGTGTGTGGTAATAGTATCGAGTCTCCCATCGTGCACTATGGTGGTTAGATGTCTATAGCTGTCAATATGAATTCTTTACAATCACGAACGAAGTCGTGGGTACCAGCTAGTTATAAAAATAATTATGACACTTAATAAAAGTTGTTTCATTCCAATTCATTGATTTGGTGATATTGTATGAAAGTATTAAAACTGGAAAGAACTTTGTACATCTATAACAGGATCTGAACAGGATATCCAGCAGGATAGTCAAACAAAAAATGCCAAGAAGAGTCAGCTTACTACGTGTAGACAAGTTTTTATATAACAATAAGGTAAGAAATGAATTTTTTGTTGAAGATCTTAATCGTAAATATCTTGTCACCATATATGTTAATGAACTCAATTGGGAAAATTGGGCAAATGGTGGGAAGTGTTATCAGAATCCTTCATTTACGAGAGAGGGTGATGAGGGGATGTGCCAGAGAGTGAGGGGAGTGGGGTACAAAAGCTTGATCAGATCACTGCTTTAATATGGTGGAGTGGTGTGGAATCCACACTTTGGGTATCAATTTCAGCAGATGGGGACAGCGAGAGCATCTAGACTTATTGGCAGAAATTACCTCAGAATACATTCAGTACCTGATATGATGCAAGAGCTAGATTGGGAGTCACTCGAAGACAGAAGGCTGATAAAGAACGTGTCTCGATTGTACAAGTGTTCTAATTGATGGATATTATTAGAGAGATTGAAAGAAGTATATGAAAGGGAAGAAATACCATAATAATAAGCTGACACTTCATTTCTCGAGAAAAGGAGTTGGAATTTTTACTTTGTAGTCAAGGGAGGCATTAAATTTCGAAGGGAAATGAAGAAAAGTTTACCGAAAATACTGAATGAGTTTAAAGTTGTAACTCGTAAAGGGAAAGTATGATAGTGGTGAAAAATTCAGGATTTATAACTGTACTGGTCGCTCCTCCCCAAGATGACTGTAGACACTAAGCAGAGCTGGAGAGTGATGTCTGTTTAAGAAATGACTGTTTGTAGCACATACTTTATTTGATGCGAACAGAAAAAGATTAATAGTTGCCACCAGATAACTGGAAGTAAACCCTTTTCCGTTGCTGGTATTGCGACGCGTTTTATCTGTGCCTGTTAACCGCCACATTTCGCAACACGTGGGCCCGTTATGCCATTCACCCCGGGGGCTGCTTACGACTCCTAAATCCGCCCTGAATGTGTATGCAGCGCCGAGGGGCATCAAAGCGCGCTCCCTGTGAATAGCGCGCTACTCCACACCCCGGCGCGGCGGCGAAAACTCCGCGACGCCTCTCACAAAGGTCACCGCTAACCGATGCTCAGGAGCAATTAGACATGTAATTACGTACGTCGTTACTGAAATTAGATGCTAAAAAATTTCCATGCGTGGGACAACTTTAATAAATTTTCCACTCATCCACAAGTGTAAGCAGAAAGTGAAGAAAAGAATACAAATACGCTATGTAACGAAGGGGTATATTTTTAAGTCATCATAGCAGAGCAATTTCAGATGAAGTAACTTTCTCGAGCCCTTGGAGGCAGGTATTATAATTCCTTCAGATGCAGCATGTTTCAAGGTCCCAAAGCAACCGTAATGTGAGAAACCGCTCTCCCACTGTAACAGCACTGAAGTATTTACTAAGACCTAATTAGCCAATTATGGGTAGCCACTTGCTGGACGCTGCAGACCTGGCCCCAGAGCGCATTTTCAGAATGACGCTCCGAGAGACTTCTCCGCCATGATCGAAGACACGGCCAGACTTCATGTACGAATAACAAGTACTGGCTAATGAATCCTCTAAACCTCTGCTGGTTTGGGAAAGACACTTCAAGTGGCTAGATTTCACTAGTAATACTATTGATTTTTATTGATTTCCATCCATTATTTAAATGATTTTCATACGTTCTTCAACGTACCCACTTTCAGTGAATTTATTAAAGTTGCTGAATCTTTTTCCTGCTATTTCAATTGCTAACACTGATTTTATGCTCATTATTAGCTATAAATAATAGTAGGAGTGTATTATCTTTAATCTCAAGATCACAGATCTCAGGTAAAACTATTCTGGGAGTGATCTGATAGATGCAAACCCAGAGCGGCACTCCACTCGGACAGTACAGTTACAAAGGGCATAACGTAATTGCCGTAGTAACTTGTTCGGACTAAAAATAGATTAAACATATCAATAATATTTCATAGGATAGTTGCTACAAACTGTAGTATATTGAGGGGTTTTAGCTATAAAAATTGTAATTTTTACTCGGGATATTTTTTTTTTCAAGCTACAGCCATGTAACTTAATTGCACCCAACGCAACAGAGCTCAAGGTTAGACAAAGTCTCTTCCCGTGGGAAGCGAGCTCCCCACCATGGTAATTCAAAAAGCCCTTAGTAAGATGCTATAAGCGAATAGAACCAATTTCACGAGACTCTCCCCCACCACGTTTCTACGCCGGAGAGCGCAGTGTGAAGCCGACGCTCGGGGCAGTCTCTTCGCCGAGTCTCAGGATGGACCATGTCGCCAGAGGGCCTGAAGAATTCATTAGGTAAAGGCTGACGCATTTATACCCTTCTGTTGGCTGAGAAAGAATATTTCAAGCGACAGGATTTTATTATCAAGGAGTTTTATTCATGAGAGCTATGTAATGCAGCATTTTCAGTTATTTTTTGTGTATGTTCATGTACTCAGTTTCATTGTTTTTATTAAAGTCACTCCATTCTTTCAACTACATGTTTCACTTGTATCACTGATTTCTGCTCATTACTAGCACTAAGTGTGAGCAGAACGTAATTTCTCTGATCCTATGATCACATATCTTCGGTGAAACTGATCGGGAGTGGTTGATCAGAGACTAACACAACTTGGTCTGTGGTGGATAGCCGCTCATTCACTACAAAACATTGCTGATGCTCTTTAACATAACCAAGGTATTAAAAAAAGATTTTTAAGCGAATCGCACAGAATGCATCGCGTGACCGAAACTACTTTCTTTACAACTTAAGCATATTTTTCTATTCTGGTTGACAAAAATGGAAATTATATAACTAGTTTTTTAACAAAAGATTATACACTGATCAGCCAAAACATTATTACCACCTACTTGCTAGCATAGTGGTCCACCTTTCGAACGCAATACAGCAGCGATTCGACGTAGCATGGATTCTACAAGTCCCTGACGGAAGAGTACAATTCCGGTGTTTCCAGAAGTGTTTCAGAGCACAAGCATCGCGATTCTGCCATAGATCGCCAGCTACCCTGCTTTACAGAGCGCGCAAACTCCAACCTCGACGTTTTGTGATGTCACGTGGGTCCACCACATTGGCGCCTACTCGTGGTTTCACCATCCTTCAGACACTTCCCATAGATGCTCACTGCAGTAGCACGCGAACAGCCTCTGCGTTTCCGAGATGCTCGTTGCCAGGTTCCGCTGCCACAAATCGCTGGCCGTAATTTAAGGGAATTTCGTGACCTGTGCATAGAAATCTGGTGTCAGACACTTTTGGAAGCCTACCAAGGACTTGTAGAATACAATTTACGCCATCATGTTTCTACAGCCAACAGAACCACGGAGCGAGCGTTTATAATTTATTGCTATATTTAATTAATGAATAATGTACAGTTTTCAAAAAATGCCATTTACTTGGTTTCTTTTTTAGTTTTTGTTTGCTTTAATCTTATCCTAATGGGGAAGGTCCAAATGTATTTAATTAACATAATAAACCATATCGTATCTGCAGTTTACAAAGAACAAACAAAACATTGCTGCACTTTGATTGTATCGGTAGAGCATGAAAGAAATATATCGGCAGGTTTTACTAGGTGTGAAGTTGCAGAGAACACATTGTCTGTGAATGATACTGTAAATGTCTTTTACACTACCTCACAATCGGCTTTTAGACGCTAACCGAGTGAACTTTCTCTGAATTCCGACACGGTTCGCGGCTAGTTACACAATTTGGCGTCTCTTACCATTACAGCAGCACACATAGGTATCATCTAAGACCGGCCAGCAGAATACATGTCACTACTTATATATCACCTCGTTCCGTTCCCTCTCGTCGAATATAATATAGCCTACGTACTATCTATTGGCTGTGCCGCGCCAGCGCGTTGATAGACTCCTTGCGAGTGTCCCGTCAAGTTCTGTCTACCTCCCACTGTCCAGGCCTCTAAGGTGAATTATACGTCACTTCCGTAAACAAGTGGCCGTTCTCCACAGGTATAAGCGGGATAGAGCGCTGTCACTGTAACTTTCACAATGAAGGCTGCTAATGATTGGGTAATATTCCAGGACTTACGGGGACTTACGTGAGTTGCTACCCGCCTACTCGACTGCTCCATTTTAAGTCACTTGGCTCTGTTATTAACGTTTCATTAATTTTCCAAAAATGTCGTAACATTGTAACTCAAACATAACATTTGAAAGCTTGAGGAATGTGATTCTCAATTCCAGACCTAGATGGTGTTGCGGTACCGAATCTGGAAGCTGGAACAATAGCTTTAATAGTAGTCAGAGTTTCCTCAAAATGAAGAGGAACCTACAGAATGCTATTTTATGGGAAATGTAAACGACCTTCCGTCGTAACGTGGCAACAAATTGCTCGTTTTTGGTACCGAATCCTGTGGGAGAGCGGTAATGTTTTGGCCTGGCATTCAGCATGGCGCGGGTAACATTACCCGTACAGGCATACAGAGTTCGGTTTCCCATAGTTTTCCGAATGCCAGTATAGTTCCTACAAAGTGTCAAGGTCGAGTTCCCTCCCGTTACTTGTCTTGCATCCTCTCCCGCCGCCTCAAAGAGCGTAGAGCCTGAAAAAAAAACCTTTCTATGCCACGATTGTTTCAGTTACGAAATAAGATTATAGACTTGTTGACAAGTAGTCCGAAACATTTTTCTATTCGCGGCAAATCATAAATTATCCAGACTCCACATCTCCACATGACAAATCACTAAAAATCAAATAAAATTAAAAACTGTGAGTAAGTAATTAACATTTAATGTCTTAGAATAGAACAATATGTAACCATTCGCGGCACATTAAACACAGAAACTGGAATAAGTAACTAGTTAAAATCCCTATAGTTAATTCCTTAAAATAGGTAAAAACTCGCTGCACACTTTTCATCTTATGGCGGCACACCGGTTTCGGACCAACGTTGTAAACTTTTACATTATACGGTTTTGAACGTACGGCAAACAATCGTGCGTTTAAAATCCGCTTGGCATTCGAGTTGACGTTGTACGATTTGTGTACGGCTTTATTCCATCACAAGGTCTTGTAGTTGAGTGGTGGGCTGTTCGATTGTAAGCAAGTTATTACTGTTATGTAACCGTTGACGAAAGAGAAGACATGTTTCACTGTATGATATCAATGAAAGGAGATACAAAATTGGCCTATTTTACACCTTACTTGAGGATATAGGGAAATATGAAAATAAGTTTTTCAATTATTTTCGTATGCCCATTGCTGCATCCGAAGAATTACATAATAAAACTTCACCGTCAAAACACACAATTTAGGAACTTCATACAATCAATTAGGATACTAGCCATTACATTAAGGTAGTACATATAAATGTAAGATACTTTGCGTATACCTGTACTGCATTCTTGAAATAGGTTGTTAAGATGATGGAAATTGAAAGAAAATCTACACAAATTAACACACTATGCGTTTATTGAACACTATAAGAGTGCAGATTCAAATATACAGAAGACAAAAAAAAAAGTTTAATCCATAACCAAACACCAACTACAATGGCTTCAGGGCACGCCGTACGATTTAAAATCGTCTAATCTGAAAGCGTGCATTTGGTGTTATCGGTCGCCGTGGGTTGCAGTGGCAGTGACGGCTGCTAAACGGCAACCGGACGGTATTTTGCCGTCACCGTGTAATGTGAAAGACACCGGGCTCTTCTTCACGCCACTAAATTAATGTCGCCGTACGATTTTTTGCCGTACAGTGTGAAAAGAGCCGTAACATGGGGCGAATAAAGGTGTGGGCTGTTCTGAAACATCACCCTCGACGGTACCAAGCATACTGTTTTGCGCATTGTTACCGAGCCACCAGTGGAATTTGCCGTCATGTGTCAGCAGTATTTCACGGGGCTTTTAAATGTACATATTGGATTTCCAGTGTCGCTCCTAGTTCGGAATAAATAACACAGTTTTCATGCTTTATGAAACGACATATGTATTACAATTAAGAGTGCAGTTACCACAGAATAGCATTCAAATTTCTTCATACATCATATGGTTTCACACAGTTTTGTCAATAATTAATGGGTGTAGATAACGGAACAAAGCACGTTTCAGAACGTACAAATTCGGTTGCATAGATGTAAAAGAGGCTTGTGTTTCGCCTGAACTAAAATCGTCTAACAACTATGTCAACAAAAATTTATATGAGGTAACCAAAAATATGATAATTCACTATTTTGCTCAAAAGGTTTCAATTTACTCGTTTTCTCTATGTCAATAGACTCCTTATTTCATAGTAAAAACAGAGTGAACATTTTGAAAAATGTAATGAAACAAATGGTGTTCGACAATATCACCCTCCCCCCTCCCTCATTCATGTCCTCGTTTAAAATATAAAGTTTGTTCTCAAAACTAATTGTTTATAACTTTCGTCATGATAATGTGTTTTTTTTACCGCTACTTACAGATTATAACGTCATTTATGCTTTTATTTCTGTTTTCAACATTTATGTTTCATATTATAATCGTAAGCAACGGATTCAGTAGTTATTAGTACCATTAACTAGATCCATCTCAACTCATCTCGTTGATGGAGGTTTCAAGCAATGTTTTTTGTTTTAACTTTAACCTGAGTATTGCAAAAATGCAGTGGAATGAAAATGATAATTCATGCCTACATTTAAACGGACACTTCTGTACAAATCTCTTCCACATACGAAACATTATGTTTTCTAATTATCGCGGCGCTAGAAGCTAAAGGAGTATTTGAATAGAGAGAGTGGAATTCGATGTGACCTTAAGTACGTCTTCAATAATGATAGATAATCTGACACTAAGAGACGATAATTCAATTTGGTTGCATGGGAACAAGTTTAAATACTTAATTTATTCCAAATTATGTATGTCTAAAAGTACGTGAAGCAGCTCATCAAAACTGCTTTAGCTCGTAATAAACATCACTCGCAACAAAACAATTCAATAACTATTGACTGTATTGGTGTTGTAATCAGTCAAAAATAATACCTCTGCTGTGTAACAACCACTCAAATTCCCAATACTAATTTAATAAAAGTGTTGGTATGATTTACCATTTAATTTTTGACGTAAAATTCGATTGAAAGCGTATCTCGAAAGCTCACTAGATTTAGGCTCCAAAGTGCGCCCTAAGCTCGAGGGTATCACATGTGTCATTTGAGGGCTTAAGGTTGCACAAATCATCTGGCGACTGAACCATGCGGATCTACATATACCACTTCCTGCGGTGACTCATTAAAATTAGCGATCAAAATCGCGATTCCGTGTCGGACCATTAGACTAAAAAAATTTAATAACTACTGTTTTGCGAATCTTTGAAAAACAATTATAGTACCACGTAGCCCCATAAGCTCTCTGTCTTCCAGTTGATTCAAGTTACGTGAGTCAGAAACTTGGAAGTTGGAGCGCCGAGACCAAAATGCGAAAATCCATCAAGAAAGTCCAAACGCGAACAAGTCAAACCACTCAGTAGCTCGCATAGGAGTTGCCTGCATGGATTAAGGAAGAACGAACAACAGACGGAGACCGGATTGAGTGGCCTACCGCAACATCAGGCAAGTTCGCATGACTAGCAGCTCTCGAGTGCCTTCTAAGAGACAATCAACGATTGTATCCCACTAGACTCCTTACCACTGCTTCAGCCTTAGGGAATCCAACACTACAACTAATTAATATATTTAGGAAATAACCCACAAGCTAGATTTATGCACACTTTCGTGTTCAGTTTTCTAGTGATCACCTCTGTGTGAAGGCTTGTTCTCTAGTTGGTCTCCACTAGACACCAACCAAATATTTTTGTGCATACACGCTCCCCTAAATGAAGTACTTATTGTAAATAATACCATCGGTCGAATTATGGCGCAGCAACAGAGAATAAACGAAAAGATGGTTCAGACATATGTACCGCTTGATAACGGGACCTACTGAAAGTAAACATCACGAACATTACGGATGGGTGATTATTTAGTTTTATTGGACCGTATACTTCCAGGTCAGTTCAAAGAAACTGATAAAGAAGGTTCATCTGCATTAACTCAGTGGTAGTAAACTTTCTTTTAGAAACTCTGTAATTATCAGATTGTCTTTTCTCGGTTATAATTAACTGCAGCTTCTCTGAATCATGAATCAGTAAAATCAGCGTGCAACTACAAACTTTTTTTCTGTGTGAATAGTTTTTTTATCACTTGTCATTTTCGCGATCTATAAGAATAATGTTTACCAGTGAAACCAGAAATTTGTGAACTTTTAAAAAAATGTTAAGTTAAACTGTTCATTATTGGGTCGTCATATTAATTATCCTGCTAATCAGTTACACACATTAAATTACCACAAACCAATTAATACGCTTCATGTCGACAAATCACAAGACGATGAATTAAATTTCCATTTCATAAATTTGCCAATGAAATTGCTTAATTAGTCATGACTCATTAACAGCCAATTTCATTACCAAAAATACTGTCTATTCTATTTTACCATAGCTATGACAAAGCATTTATAAAAACTTTTTATGTTAACACCCTTTTTTGTTATTCTTATTACACGTCCGTTAAACTTTTCGTATAAATGTCATGAGAGTAAGAATATTATCATGTTGTTCAGTAGATCAATGTGATTTTTGTTCCTGCGTGGAAAATAAATCGTGTTTTTGAGGCTTTTTCGTATATAACAGGATTCTAAGCCTCTGAGCATGAGAAATTTGATAACATTTTTAATGCATCTCCGACGGTTCTCTTGCAGAGATTTTAGAATCTGTTATACAGTTTTTTTTAAGACATCATTGATTTATATGAGTTCATTTTCAAATGATTGTAATTTCTCCTTTAGACACATTTCTGTCTAATTATATCTGACAATTACATTAATGTTACAACTGAAGCACATTTTCTTAATTCTCGCAACATATCATTTAGAACTCGTTAATTGGATTTCTAAACCCTTCATCATTGGCTGGTTCTATGTCTAGCGTTGAGCATCTGGTATATAATGTTTCCTTATAAAAAATTAAAACCCTTCAAGGTGCAGGTGATACGATTTACTACGACCAAGGAGGAAATGAAATAAGACATTATTCGAGAAATGTAACATTATGTATAGATAAACCAAGTGGAACTTAGACGTTTATCAAAAAAATTAACAAGTAAATATTTGCGTACTACAACTAGTGAGGTGTCCAGGTCAAGGTGTGGTCCTCTGGTGTTGAAATCGCAGTACAATGCAATGCTGGGTTTGTGGTTGTCAGTTAAGATAAAAGTCGTTGTTGCAATCGAGTCGGAACAAAAATCTGTAATGTTACCATGAGATGAGGTAGAGTAACAAAATGATTCTTTCTAAGAAACTCTAGAATTGTTCTTTGGCAAATTCTTCAGTGCGACATGAAACTAGCCGTGAGAGATTCAAATGATTAAATCGAAATAGAGGATGTATACAGATCAATAAAAAGAACGTCACATGAAGTTGATGAAGATAATGGCAATATATGAGGAGGCTTGGCCATGATTAAAAACTTTGGAAGGGTTAAAAAGGTTTTCCCCAGTGTATAAAACAAACAACTATTCTGATTAAGTTCCAGAAGATAAATGGCTCAAAGATAATACAACTAACGATAAGAGCTATATGGCGTGCTGAAGGTGGAACGAAACATTCCTCCGTTTACAACAAGTAAATTTACAATATTAGTTAAGTAAGTGAATAAAATAAATAACGAAGCAATCAAAGAAATCTCAATGCAAAATAAAAAATCGTAAAGAATGTTTTATATTACAGTTTCAAGGCAATAGAAATACAGTAAGACTCGGGAAAATTCGTAGAATAACGTTAATAGTACAGACAGATCTACGTAGAAGATAAAATATGAGAGCAGAACTAATTTATACTTCAGTTTTTATATTCCATGTATTTTACTCGGCTGATTTCTGTCAATAAACTGTTCGTGAATGCTAATATCTGAAACAGTCTCTCCGTTATCTTTCTTCGGTTTTCAAACATATCCTGAGAAACCAAATGAATGTAAGAAATCGTGCTCAACGTTGGGGTTTCATTTTGAAGTTTACATCTTACTAGGTTACTTAGTTACCATCAGATTATTTTATTATTAGTTTTGATACATGATTAACGATGGAATTTTTTATCAGGGGCGAGTATGTAAATGAAATAAAGTAAGACAGAATTTATTCAATTAAAAAATATAAACTTGAATTAATTAAAAATGAATTTAAATATTATCAACATAAAATTTTATACTACCCATATGAGCAACGAGGTTATATTAATTCAGTTCGTTCAAGAACCAAGAACTGTTTTACGGTTCGCCATGCTTTATAATATCTGGGAATACATATTGTGGGTTTTGGGACAAAGTGTGTTGATGTCAGCCTTCAACTGGAGTATAATATCCCACTGGCAGGAAAACAGCTGGAGTTGACATTGCATACCGCGCCCCTTCGGCGGATATGAACAAGATCTCAACCTGCGCAGATAGTTTTGCTCGCCTCGAGTAAAAGCAAAGTGTCAAGTTCGTGTGAAAACTAGCCATGATCGTCCAGCGGCAGAGAGATTACCAGAGCAGTTCTGCCTTTTCCAGGTGTTTCTTGGGAATTCAGCTCCCCACCGCCATTTTCCAACAGGCTCCACCCATTCACCTGTCTGCAACGGTGTGACGTAGAAAAACGTAGGAAGAAAAATAACTCAAACCAAAGAAAGAAAGATTCTAAAACCAGAGGGACGATATCCAATCCAGCGTTTTTTTAAATAAGAAATCCTTTTCATCCCAGAAATAACTTTTTAAAGGAACATCACTTAATGGAAGTGAACTTACCTTGGAAACTTAAGTGTTCATAGTGTAGGGCATTGATGATTGTAATTATTATGAAGCGTATGTCAATTACCTTATCATAGGAGATCTATACAACTAAAATTTTAAACGGAAAAGTTTTGCAAAATATCATTCTGGAATCATTATAATAGATTCTGAAGATTTAGTAATTTTTTCAATTTTTCTGCATCTAAAATTGTTTTTTATGAAATAATAAAGAATAATTGACACGGGACACGTTTTTTCTTTCTCATAACCACAGCAAAAAGTCTCTAAAAATCTATCCACGAGTTCCAAGTCAACCATTTTCCAAAGCTTGTCTTTTCGTTCATTAGGTACAGAGAAAAACAACTCGTATTCCCGATTAAAATCAGTTTTAACTGCCTCGGAAGAAGTTTTTCTTCATTTTATAATCTCATTCAGCAACCAAAATAATTTGTAACTCTGCAAATCTTCGAGATTATTGTTGGAAATTAAACATAAAAATTGACACTGTATTTTATTTACAGAACTAACGAAAATGTCATGATTTATTATCCGTTAACTCCACGCTAAATTCTTTTACCGTTGAAATGTTGCAGTCTAAAAAAAAAAAACGACCAGTCAGGATGAAAGCAATACATACATCCATACATTATTTATTTTAAATCGCTGGTCTCCAACCAAAGTCAATGCTCACGATGTATATCCCCGTGTGACGCCGTCATTATATTTGTTGCGGCGTATTACACTTTTAACATGGGATGGACATGTTTCACTCTGCGCAACACATTTCGACCATTGTCATAAAATTTTATGAATCGTCACCGTGAAATCGCGCAACTAAAAATCAAGTCAAATTGTGTTGTTTTGTGGTTGCTGGAATTAAACTCTTTGAATGCGACTGTCGACTCTACTACCACTAAAATACAGAAGACAAACTGGCACGCCAAACATGTTCAGAAATTAAACTACTGTCAAACAATACTATAGCCAGAGTGGAGCTTCCAGTGGCACGGCATTTAACTCTCTAGTTAAAACGGTTTTGTGGAGGCGACGTGTTGTATGCTTCACTGCAATTCACGAAATTAACGCTAGACTACACAATGGAAAGGAATTAAGCGACGAGGGTAAAGCACACAGTTTCTTACGTAGCTGTCCATAGATACTGGAACAAGTTAAGTGACGTGTCCATAATGTCAGACACAATCATGCAGTCACTAATTGCGAACATGTGCATTCTGAAATCTAATAACTTGACTGTTTAAACCATTTTTGTGTCATTACATTGTAATAGCAGATTTTCATTCTCGTTGATCAAAATTTCCTTTTTCGAAAAGAAAGATGCCGGCCCTGGCAGTGTAGGGGCTAACACGCTGGTCTCGCATTGCAAGGATCGCCGGTTCGAGTCCGGCCGCGAGCATGGATGGTTTTAATTAAGTGTTGTGTTCGTCTTGTGCTGTCATCTCTGTAGTGTCCACAATAACAATAATTAAAGCCCGATACGACAGTTGGTACAAAAATGAATTGGAGCTGGCTAAATGGTCACAAAGAACCTAAAGACATACTTTAAAAAAAAAAAAAAAAAAAGGTGGCGTAGGTTCAATTTCCTCTGAAGTTGCAACCTAAATCCTAAGGTAAAAATAAGAATAAATCAAAAAAGTTACAAATATTTGGTCCAAAACTGGAAGAAATAAAAAAGAAGATATTTACATCTAATAGAAACAGTCTGTCGTAATTCGAAAATGGCATGTCAACACACTACCGCATTTTGAAACGCGCTTCGCTGTGACCTTCTTTCTTTAATCTTTTTTAAAAAAAAAAAAACAAAAAAAAAACAAAAAAAAAAAAACAAAAAAAGAACAAAAAACCAGAAATAATTCATATATATATTTTCAATGAAGGAAGGCTCAGTTTATCATAATTCCATTTAATAATAACGATAACTAAGCTAAACCAACACCCGTCATACAATCTACATGGATCGTTGTTTAATACTTCCTTTCCGAAAAATTACAGGTTCATGAATTGGTAATCTGATCTCACGAAGCGACGTCTAGTTTTCAAAAAGTTTTGAGTTCGTTTGTTTGTCGATAATGACCAGCGAATTGTAACGGGAAATTCAAAGCACGTATATTTAATGTTCTCCATGGAATTTTAATCTTTTATTAAACTTTCATGAATGGCAAATAATTTTATCAATTTATTGCCTTTTTGGTATCAATCAGTCCCGTTACAATTTGGAGAAAGTGTGTCTATGTTTGGTTTGTAAGTTGAAGGTTTTTACGGTCATCCCGCGTCTTAAGCTAGTATTTACCGCATGTGGGTTAGCTGATTCTTTTCCTCGATGATTCCGAATACTGTTGTTGTGTGTAGATGAATGTCCAGTGAGTTATTAGGTTTACTGTATTATTTAGTTTTCTGTATATAAAAATCAAAGAAGGTGGTTGCTAAAACGGTACATTTGAGATGATTTTTTGGAAGGACATTAAGGGAGTCACCCTGTTTAACGCTCCCATCCAGCGGACGAATTATCATTAACACTAGCCTCAAAGCCCATTAAAAATGACGGGTTTAACGAAGTGTTCTGACAATTCACATCTTTGCAGTTACTTAACTGAATAGAATTGTTATAAAATAAAGCACAATGTAATTTCTCATCCCTTGTGCTGTAGCAACATGTTTCAATTGTCAACTTGATCCAGGTTGCATTTCAGCCTAACCAAGAATCTCCCCTAATATTGTCGCTAGAAAATCAAAGCTTCAATCACACGCGAATTAATAAATTCCTTGTATCTCATGTCATTGTCATCATGCATCGCAATATAAATTTGACCCAAAGTCTCCGCAGGTTCTTACATTTTTCTTTTTTGTTATCTGTGATGCATATCGATATTTTAACGCCTGACACATATTCCATGTGGCTAAAATAATGACCCCAGTGCAAACGCATGATGCTAAAAATAAATCGTATCATCTTACGTTATGCCACGTAATATTAGTTTTGAATTATCGTGTGCTATTACTCTGTGAAAGCTGAGGAGATATTTGGGGTTTAAACTAGAACTTTCGTGTACATAATGGACCCAAATGTTGAAAATTTCTTGCACTTCATGTAGAATGAAAGACTTCGTTACATTGTTTTAACTACACTGAAGTATTAAAGTCTTGGGATGCTCCTAATATAGCGTGCGACCAACTTAAGCCTGGATAAGTGCAGCAACCCGACCTGGCATTGACTCAACAAATCGTCGGAAGTCACCTGAAGAAATACTCATCCATGCTTCCTCTGCAGCCGCCTGTAACAGTGAAGCATTACAGATGCAGGGCGCTGTGAACAATCTGACCAGTCAATTACGTCCAAAATACGTTCGATTGGATTCATGTCTAGCGATCTAGGAGGCAAAATTATTCGCTGGCATCATCCAGAACTCCTTCCAACCAATCGTGAACTGTTACGTACCGGCGACAAGACTCATTGTTGTCCAGGAAAATTCCATTGTTGTTTGGGAACAGGGAGATCATGAACTGCTGCAAATGTACCCAAGTAGTTAAACATAACCGTATCCAAAGATTGGTCGGTTTAGTTCGGCCAGGGGTCCCTGTCCATGTCATGCTGGAATCACCACCAGCTTGCACAGTGACTTCCTGATAACGTGGTTCCATGACCACATAGGGTCAGCGCCAAAACGGAATCCTACCATCAGCTCTTACCAAATGCAATCGTGACTGATCTGACTCATTCTTCCAGTCATCTAGGGACAACAGATAGGTTTACGAATCCAGTAGAGGGGCTGCAACCTTGGCGTTTTGTTGATAGAGGCATTCGCGTCGGTGTCCAGCTGCCATATTCTATAAACCAAATCTCGCTGCAGGAAAACACGTCTATCTTACGTCCCACAAGGAGTGTTGCTGTTCGTTACTGTTCAATGCAGATGTTGCTTGCCTCGGTTGCTTGTTGCGGTCGGCTACTGCGTTCGCATGGTGTGAAGTAATGCCGGAAATTGCATATTCCGCACACTCTCATAACATTGTGGATGAAGGAATGTTGAATTCACAAACAAATTCGGAAATGTAAAGCCCCATGAGTCTAGTACCAACAATTCCGCGTTTAATTCAGTTAATTCATATCGTGCGAGCGGTCTGGTGGCTCAGTGGTTAAGGCGTTTAACTTGAGATTGCCTGTTTCGGCGAGGATTTTCGCTGGCCCTTAACACGTCTTTCATCTCTGGTACAGCTTGTTGCGTAGACTCGGCGGCTACGATAGAGACGGATTGCGCAACCGATAATAAACCCTGTCACCAGGTCATTACGAGCCCACGAGTTTACCTTCTATTCATATCATACGGCCATAATCTCGTCAGAAATCTTTCCACGCAACCCACAAGAGTACAAACGAAAGTGCCGACACTGCACAGGATATTTATACATATCTTTCTAGATGCTACCACCAGTTGGATATTTGTATCTTCCTATATCATGAACTTTCGCACTTCAGTACATTTAGGTCATGGGAATGATTTGAACAGCGTAAGACATGCCACAGATTAAAATTTCACTCCACACTCGTACAACGTCATCAGATAGTGCTGTTAGCATTCGACAGCTATTTAATAAGACACAGGTTGCTTTTCTCTGGCTCTTGTTACAGGGATTGCTTGTATGCCAAAGTGTATAGTATGTTTTAACAATTTATTATTATTATTACTCCGCGATTCACTAAAAGTGGGTGGCGAAGGGTGCATTGTACCAATCCAAACGTGTAACTATTTGTGCATAGGAAGGAATATACGGGATATGGCAGGAGGCGCCCATGGGCTATTTTTAGGAACCATCCCGGCATTCGCCTGGAGTGATCTGGGAAAACCATGGAAAACCCAGATCAGGATAGCTGAAATTATTTATCGAGAACAACCTCTCAGATTTTAAGTTTACTCGCCCAGTAAATCCTACCTATTCCATTCCCTAATCTCTCGTGGAAAAAATGAGTTCAGAATTAAATCTGTTACTCGTATATGTCTTACCGTAGCATAGACAAAAGTAACAAGGAAACTTTCACCGTGACCCTGATTTGGGAGATCTTGATTAAACTTACAACAAGATGAGCAAAGCATGAACGGTCAGACTCCGATTGAAAGGAAATTCAAACTTTCTTAGCTCCTGCGACCTCAGTGAATCGTTGTATGCCGTAGCTGAACATTGGCTTTACCGTCTGCCTTTAGTTGCATTTAAAAAGTGTAACAAGCAATGAAAGGTCGCTAGCGCAGAATAACTGTAGTTTACTCTATTTTTCGTTCATACGAACAGATTGTTGCATTTAAATTGCTATTATATGTTTATAGTACATTTTGACAATGTTTTGAATCATTTAACCAATATTTATAATAGTTAAATTTTTTAATAACATATTAACAATACTTACTTACAATTATTATTAAGTAGTAGTAACCTATGACTTATATAGGCTTAACTTTCAAGATGCTGTTATTGGAATAAGCAATGTTGAACAAAAATTTCACATAAAATTCTACTGCATTTCAGTATACATTTGCTGTTTTTCTGGTGAAACTTCGTAGATATGTGTCTGTTGCATGTACTGTACAAGTTACTTCGTAATAATTGGAGAAATTGGCACTAGTGTCATAAACAATTGTAATTTTTCTGGACGCTCTTAAGGTATGTTTTATATGCCTAATTATTTTTAAATGTGTGGTTAAAGAGAACTAAAATTATAAATCATAAGCTGAAATAATTACGTTATCTCACATCCTCAGTTTAATTACATTGCTAAAGCGAAAAACAGCGAAACGCTGCAATGTCTGAATACATGTGGTATCTGTGAACATAGTGTTGGCTGTGATTGCTAACGCATATCTTGCAAAAGTAATTACATCGCTGGAGTGAGTGTCACGTGAGCCCGCGGTAATGAGAGATTTATGAGGCCAGCGGGGTAGCTCGCGAATGGCTTACTGTTAATCTGTTCGTTGAGGAGATCCCATTCTGATAGATTATTATGCATTAATGTGATTGATGTGCCGTGGCTTTGTCACAGAGATCAAAGCAAATTTGGGAGGGGGTGCGCACCTACTGCTTGCGATTCATAAAGGGCATTGCCGCAGACTTGAAAACTTGCAGCCTGCTTCTAATAAACACACACTCTGATTGGATATCAATTGCATTGCATGACTTTATAAAACTTTTGATAAACTAATTAAGATAGTGCATTTTGTAGCATTTCGAAGAACATTAGGTGAGACTGTTTCATTGAGCAGACAGACTCTGTTTGATCAAGCATTACAATCATTTTAGATACAGTTTTCTGAATTATTAATTACTAACAGTCGCCCCTATCTTCGTTTACTTGAAGTTTTTTATTTTATAAAGGTGTAAGACCTTCTATCGAAATTACTCTCACAGAGAATTTGACCTTCTGATTTACAGTATACACATAGTCACGAATGTCGCTAATACAGTGAGAAATGCGGTAGGGTTACGACTGAGAAATAAGTTGAATGATTGATGATCAGTATCAGTTTCAATAACACAACGCCGTTGGTAAGTATGCAGTCAAATATTTCGACATCGAGAAATAACTTATCCTTTAAAAAAAAGTATTAATTTGGCGACACTTTTATCTTAATTTCTTAGATTTTTAACGTCATATCGAAATAAAATATATACTATTTTACTATTGGGACCAGCGTTCGAAAACCATCAAAATCAATGAAAAGAACAGTTTTCTTTATTTCTCCGCATTAAGATAAAATATACCTAATTTTAGTCCTGGGCCGAGGGCTGCATAACGTGTGAAACTCTATGAATATCTGTCAACGAAACAGATTTTTTTTTTCGAAGTCGAAATGATTAAAAATAACTATATATAGAAATATAATGCGCTGAATTAGATGATTTAGAAGATGCTTTTAATTACCAACTATCTTAGCCTTCACAAAAGTGTAAATATCTCAGTGAATTGTATTAATAGTATTTTGTAACCTCTTCTTTAATCTCTAAAACATTTTTCTTGTGATTTTTGTTACCTAGAAATCAAACTTCGATTAAACGAGGGTGAAATACAAGAACACAAAATCAGGCAAAAACGAGAACACGAGATGTAAAATGCAGATGTGTGGTAAGGAAATAAACTGAGCTAACCATCTGAATACGATGAGGGCAACAAACTCAAGCAGTCTATCCTCCATCTACTGAAAAGTTTAAAACTTCTAAAGAGTCCCTTTCGCGTCGATTTCTACGCAATTATTGACTTCATACTGCAAATAACTGATATATCTGTCCAGTACTAATTTATAAATACATTCATTACAAAAAAAAAACATATCTATAAATTTACATGGATGGCAAAAGGAAAAAGGTCTATCATTGACTACGTAATGGTTAGCAAAAAATTAGGTCCAGATGTAATAGACACTAGTGTACATAGAGGTAGTGATTTGTTTACAGATCACTATCTCGTTATATCAAAAATAAGAATACTTCCTAAATGGATGAAAAGAATGAATAAAAACTTACAAAAAGATCAAGAATAAGACCTACCTTTTAAAAGATGAAGGAATAAGACATCTATATGAAAGCCGATTACAACAGCGCTTACTGGAAAATTCAACAAATAATGATATCAATAAATAATTGAAAATTATAGCTTCATCAATACTGAAAGCAACATATGAAGCCATTGGCAAGAAAAAGAAATTAGAGAGAAAAACTGGACTTAAAATGTGGAATGAAGAAATTGCAAAAGACGTCAAACAAAAGCAAAAGTCTTAGCTAAAAATGATACAGGATCGAACCCTAGAAAATGAAAATGAATATAAAAGACGAAGAAATATTGTTAAGACAATAACAAAAAAGATGAAACAAGAGTCATGCGATAGGTTAATCAGTTCAATAGAAGATGATGTCCACGGTAGACAAGAGATGGTTTATACACTTATGACACATCTTAACAAAGATGAAAAGGAAAGTGCTAACATAAATGTAATTCAGGAAGAGGCATGGATAAAATACCACAAAAAATTATGGCACAATAGTAATTATAAAGAGGAAGAAAAGAAAATAGGAATTGACCATGTGGATACTAAAGAAATTGATTGACCTTATAGACATAGAGGAGGTTGATGCAGCACTAAGATCATTTTAAAATAGAAAAGCTCCTGGACTAGATACAATTAATTTAGAATTGATTAAGTATGGGGGAACGATTTTGATATTTAAATATTTACACCTAATTAATATGTGTTGGAAAAAGAGAATCATCCCAGAAGAATGGAGGAAGGCCAAAGTTACCTCACTTTTCAAGAAAGGAGATAGGAATTCATGTGATAACTATCGAGGAATTAGTTTATTAAATACGGGCTACAAAATATTTGCAAAAATAATAAATAACAGGCTCAAACTAATAGCAGATGCTCTCCTATTAGAAGAACAATGTGGGTTTAGGAAAGGATGATCCTGCATAGATAATATATTCTGCCTTAAACAACTACTGGAAAAGAGAAGAGAATCTAATTTAAAGACTTTCATTGATTTTATAGATTATGAAAAGTCATTCGATAAAGTAAATAGAAAAAAGTATGGGAAATAATGCAAAGAAATGAATATCCAAAACATCTGATATAAGTTATTCAAGATATGTATAGAATGACACAAATTGTAATAGATCTAGGAAATAAACTTACAGAAAAAATAGCGTTTAACCAAGGAGTGCGGCAAGGTTGTAGCCTATCTCCAACACCTTCAATATATATATAGAGAGATGACTTAGTTAGGAAGCGGAAAGAAAATGTGCATCCTGGTATAAAAATAAGAAACAACACTTATATAAACACTATGTCGTTTGCAGATGACCAACTTATCCTCCAGGAAAATGAAGATGGACTTCAAAAAGCAATTCATATACTAAACATTACCAGCAAAGATTACAATCTGCAGTTGTCTCGTGCAAAAACTGAAGTTATGGCATGGCAAGGGAAATACCCTATCAGAGTTAAAATAGTGGTAGACAATCAGCCAATAGAACAAGTCTCCAGCTTTACTTATCTCGGATGTGAATTATGTTTTAATAAGGATAACGAGGTGAAGAAGAAACTTCATCGATTTCAGTATATGTGTGGAATAATTCGACGAACTCTGAAAGGTAAAGCACGAGAAGAGACGCAAATCAAGTTTTATAAAACAATGGCTGTACCGACTCTGCTATATGGCAGTGAAACGTGGGTAAATAAAACACAATACAAAAACAAAATTCAATCATCTGAAATGAAGTTTTTAAGGTAAGTAAAAGGATATTCCCTAAATGATAGTAGGAACAATGAGAAAATAAGGGAAAAACTGAATATCTCCCCGCTAAATGATAGAATTACCCAAAAAAGGGATAACTGGAAGAACCCCGTTCTTTGGATGGGAAATGATAGTTTTCCTAAGCTTGTCCTGGAGTACCATCCCACAGGCAGAAAGGACATTGGAAGACCTAGAAAGAGATGGTCGGAAGAATGAGGTCGGAACAGGCTTTTGGTCTATCCATGAAGAGGAAGTAAGTAACTAATTTATAACCGTCTAGTTTTTATATTTCAAATGGCACAAAATCTCAACCCCTAACTGGTCAATATTCACTGATTTGGTGGTGTAGTATAGGAGCCATATTTTTTCTATCAGCTACAAGAGTGCAGGTGCAAAGGTAGACAGCTAGATTTGTTTCTGGATACTACCGCAGAACACAATCTGTAACTGATACGATAAAGGAGCCGAATCCGTATTCATTGGAAGGTAAGAAGAGGATGAAGAGAGTGCACAAATCATATATTGGTGATGTCGTTTGGAAGGATGTTGGTAGAAATATTAGGAGTAGCTACTTGGAAGGAAAGAACGGCCATGACCATTAGCTGGCACTTCATTTCAGGAGTACGAGAGTTGGAAAAATTATTTTTGTAGGTAAAGAAATGAGGAACTGGAATAAATTACCAAGGAACCTGTTTAATAGTATAACAGAAACAGTGAAAGAATTTAAAATCAAAATTTGAAAATGGACAACTTAGGTGGGTGGAGGTATTGAAGATAGAAATTATTAAGAAAAGAGATAATGAATGGATGTGTAGAGAAATTGCCACCAGATGATGCGCTCCATCGCAATTAAAAAGTAAATTAAAAAATGCGCAAAACATCGATTTTAATTGCTCCAGCAATTTCGCAGGATGAGTTCTGCTACACCATCAACATGACTAATATGATTTTCCTTAACTTTGTTACTTCAAACGCCGATCCCTTGGGTCAAACTAATCGAAATTTATCTCCTAAACCATCAAAATTAAAATTATTCCCATCACTTTTTATTGTCAGATTCCTATTACTCCTTTCCTCAAATTCAAATATTGCTTAAAGTGCTCACTGATTCCAGCACTATGTTCGCTTATCTCATACGAGCAATTTACTATCGTCGCATCTCAACTCATTGTGACTTTTTAATTCAACAAATTCCTCGTTAATATTAGTAAATTTAGATCTGTTATCACTTTTTCACTCAGTAGTAATTTTTTTATAAATTCAAAAAATGTCTACAGCGCCACCATATTTCTCAATTATCATACTTGCATCGACCGTTCTAAAGGCTCACCAGCATCACTACTTGGCTATTCCATCTTCATTTACAAGAGATTAATCCACAGCAAATAAATAAAAACTAAATGACAAACAAATTAAATTAAAAATGAAAAGAAGTATGAATTATGGTCTCTGTTCTACGTCCCTTCGGCAAACGCTGCTCTCACTTACCTGTCACTTTACGATGTTTTTTCCTTCCTGGTTCGGGTCTGGCATACGGGAGAACAAGGGTTTGATCCACGCTACGGCTCTTCCGAGTTGTTTTATGAACTCGCTCCAGACAAATTTCAACATGCTAACGTCAAAAAGTCAAAGCACTTAGGTGGAATATCCCGTGCAGTGAAGAAAAAGGGTGACAATGAGATTGGCAGACAGGTGGAGGGTGAAGCGTAAAATCACTAAATCGCAAATAACGCATTTTAACATCACACAGTTTACTCCAGATATCTATACACCTCAAATAATCGTAATAATTCCTTAGTTGGCAACCGGGACCACAGATACTTCTGTTCGGTTCTCTGGTGATTCAGATGGTTAAGGGGAGTGAATGGATATATACAGGCTTCCCGACTGAATCCTGGTCCCGGTCGAAATTTTTGACGACTTTAAAACTGGTCATGATCTGTTGGAATGCTCTGTTTTAATAATTGGAAGATGATAGGAAACTACGTGATAAGAATTCCGCTTTAAACTGTAAGTCACCTTTACCTGGAAGGATTAACAGGTTAGATTAGGCTGCTAGGACAGAGGCGCACTGCGCGGCCATTTTTGAGACCAAATGAAACTATTATTGATTGTGTTGAAAATATGATATGTCACCTCATAATATTTATTTTCCAGAAGTTTTATCTTTGACTCTTGTAAACTTGATACGTATCGTCGGAATTTAATTATTCCGTACGACAGTATTACTAATGACTAATAAACTATCACACTTTCTTGGGAGTTTTTCCTCTTATTTAATATTCACCGTCATGGTGAGGCAGACTCTACTGAGTCACCCGCCAGACGATAAAATAAGCAATTACATGTTTGTTGGGAAGCTTCAGATCCCTCAGTGTCCAAAACCCTTTGACAATCATACCACTTATATAAATTACACATTTATCTGAATAAGAAAAGATCCTATCATTAATATTTTATATATATATATATGCAGACACTACAAATATGTGTTCCGCAAGCATTATCGGTGTGTTAAAGCTGTTTCTTAATGGTTAGTCGCTTTGTCATGGGTGCATTGAAGAAAAATAGAAATGTGTCAACGATGAACCCACTTCAGGCAATTTATGGCTGTCAGAAATCCACCTAAGTACAGTGATCAGATTCTCTAAATTAAGAACTAATACAGGATACCACATGATTCTTATGGTCTTACAAATGAGCTCAACTATAACATGGCTTACTGAATGTAGACCCTGTGAACCTCTAAACCATGGATTGAAGAGCAAAAACATATGATCAAACTTTCTCATCGGTTGTTCCAGTCTTCATTCAAAGTCTTCACCCAAACATTTCTTTACCAAAATGTTTGGAAGTGTTTGAAGTGCGAAAGCATATGGTTAATCTTTCTCGACGATTGTTCCAGATTGTGGTGCCTGCTATTAGGGAAAGTAACTTCTCAATCATACAGTTCATACAATTTAAAAAGAAATGATCAATTTTGAATATTGTGAATCTTTTGTTAGTCACATGGAATAAATAGGATGTCTGTAGAGTGGGTGTACAATTTATTAAAACTTGAAAATATTGAAATTTACGTAAACATGAAGTTTGTTTTATGAAAAAATGAACAATTACACATCGTCGAATGTCTTTAATTTTTAACAGTTAGAGCAATATCTCAGTGTCGATTTGGGTAGAACAGATTGCATAAGCTTCCGACTCGTACGAAGATTTACCGTTGCGCCGCTGGCAAGGTCGGGATACCCGCATGAATAGTGCCACGTGGGTCGTCCAACTTTCTCACCAGACGGGACGTGGTGGCCGCGTCGTGTAGTGTAGTATATTGAGGGATTTTAGTTATAGTATATTGTAATTTTTACTCGGGATAATTTTTTCTCAAGCTATAGCAATGTAATTTAATTCCACCCGACGCAGCATAGTCCAAGGTTAACATGTTCTCTTCCCGTGAGAAGAGGCCTCTCCTCCAGGGAACATTCCAAAAGCCCTTAGTAAGGGGTTTTAAACGAATAGAACTAATGTCACATGACTTCCCCCACTCCGCTTCAACGCGCGAGAGCTCGCTCTGGCGCAGCTCTCGTGGAGTCTGTTCGTCGAGCCTCAGGATGGAGCACAGTGCCCGTAGGCATGAAGATTTTATTAGGTAAAGGCTGATGCATTTATTCACTTCTGCTGGCTTAGAAAGAATATTCCGAGTGACAGGATTTTATTAGTAAGATATTTATTTCATGAGAGCTATTTTATGCAGTACTTTTCAGTTATTTCAAGTGTATTTCTTCGTGCCTATTTTTATTGAAGTTATTAAAGTCACTCCATTCTTTCAACTACATGTTTTCATTTGTAACGCTGATTCCTGCTCATTACTAGCACTATGTGAGGGCCGAACGTAATTGCTCTGATCCTATGACCACATATCTTCGGTAAAACATGATCGGGGAGTGGTTGATCAGAGGCGAATCCAACTTGGTTGTGGTGAAAAGCCGCTCGTTCTCTACAATAGTACATTGGTCCGGCCTCGGTGAAGGTAATACTTGCCGCTGCACCAGATCAGAATTAAAGCGTCCCTTCATCTCTTCCTCTGCTCCGAGGAAACCTCTGTACGCCTCGCACTGCGATGTGGCGTAAGACTCTCAGCAAATCACAGCGCTTCCTGCCAAGATCTCCGCTACTGGTAGGTTCAAAGATCAAACAAAAAACACCAAAATGTTAATAAATTGTTGGCAGGTTCTCTATTGGCTGTTTCGTCTCCCACCACTTTCCGAAAGCGCCTCTTTACTGACATACGCCATTAAGGTCTATTTTCGGTTGCGGGCACCAGTTAACGGTATTTGGCGGGTCTTTCCCGAAATGTGCCCAAATAGATAGAGAGCCTTAGTTATTTATAGTGAGCTATAAATCCACTGAATGTCAAAGTCAGGTAGAAAGGTTAGTCATCCACCGGACGTGTAAATCTGGACGCTTTGTTGACCCACGAATAACTGTCTTTTTGACACGCCGCACCGCCATCTCCTCACACATACTGTGCAAACACTCGGTGCCTAATAACACTGTACTTATTAATTCATTAGAAGATTTACATTCAAAGTCCTGCGTTCGTCTTGACCCGAAAATTCCTTATTCTACCAAAGTGTTAGGTTACCTTGTAAACCGATATGCCTTTGACTATACTAGTATATACACGATTATGAGTTCAATTGTTAACTTCCTGTAAGTGGGAGCAAAATGAGCTTCTACAAAATTACGTTACTGATTTTGCATTACTGTATCGTGGAAATTAATTGCCATAAATCGTACGAATTGTTTCTTCTAGTTACATAATTCTTATGACTACTTTTTAGACTAAGTGGAGTATTTGGTGCTTAGAACCAGATGACAATACATATTATAATTCTCAGCAGCATTCTTAGGATTTTACCTCTATTTTTTGAAGGAAGTTGTCAGTTCCAGCTAGCTTACGCTCAATTTGTTGATCACACTTTCCGAGGGCGCACTTTCAAGCATTTTCAAAATGGAAGGTTTAAAGGTTTCTTATTTACTCTTTATAATATAACCACATTCAGGAGAAAAAACGGATAAAGAGCCTAGTGAAACTACAATTCAAAAGCTCCTAAAATAAAATTAGAACCTTCCTTTTTCTGGCAGCACTCTAAAATGCGTAAATATCAGCTATTCCGTGGAGTTAATATCTTTGTAGGACTTCATGGTCTGTTTAAATATAAAAACTTATCCAAACAACCTTCCCCTACCGCTCGTGTAAACCCAAAAGAGAAACTAGTACATCAGCAAAGTTGCATAACTGCACTGCTTCTCTTGGGCTCATAAATGTAAATTATCTCGTATTAACCCCTCGAGAATAAAATTCAATGCAAGGGGTTTAATGCTCACGCTATTTCTTTGTTATAGGTTCAGTCATAAGATTTTCAAGAAATTCCTGCTATCGGCAAAAACTTTTATGGGCACTTGACCCGTCATTTAGCTGTGACACAGTTTGCTTTGTTAACGTAAAACACTGTAGAACGCTACTATTGTACTTCGTTCTCACTTTAAACTGTATGACTTTATTTCACTATAGGTTTCGCAGATTAAGTTATGCTGCTGAGAAAGAGGCGGATTGCGCCTCCAATATAAACCATACCACTGAAGCCACCAAACATAACTTCATGGTATCTCTCATCAAATAGTGCCACCCATGATTACATTACTTCATTGAAGCTATGGAAAACGGTGTAATACTCCTATTTTTCAAGATGGATAAAATAAGGCTTTGTTGGTAATATATTTATGTGATATAACAATATGAATAATAATGATTATTATTAATATAAATATATATTTGATATACGGTACTACTTTATAAACGAGTAATACCGAGAGAAATACAGAACAACCGAATCCAAGGAATAAAGAGATAAGTATGATCATGGCAAGACACGATGGATTATAGAGAAGTTTTCATGTTGTGAGACACTGAAACTAACATGAAGGACACTATAAGATACCCAAAATGATTATTTGTTTATGGTAAAATGGTATTTAACATTGAGAGAAAGCCTGCGTAATATTTAAATTGTAAAATGTGTTATATGGAAGTTTATAAGTTGTGTATTGAAGTTTTGTACAGTGGAAGAATAAATACGCTGTTTACTGACAAAATCAATACTGAGAGATAAAGGAGGCAAATTCTTTAAAGAAAAAGTATTCTATTTCATCTTATAAGAAGCAGAATATGGACTAAGACCGGTATCCTGCTACATCCTATAGTAAAAGGTGATACTCTTCGGGTTAACATAATGGTAATTCTGAAATAAATTCATCAATTATATTTTAGCTGAGATGTAAGTATCTGATAACAGGTTGGATAAAAACCGTAAAGATCGTTTGCACGTGTATTAATAACGTGATATCTCCTTAATTTCTGACTAATACTCATTTATTGAAACCTTATCATGCCTTAAATTAATTTCCTTATTCTAAAAATAGAAAGTAATACGAAATACGTCTTATAGTGTACAAAAGTACAATTTTTGTGTAAGTCACACGTCAAAAAGAAAGATATTAAACCAAACAATCGATTTCTCTTACTATGTCATTTGATAAAATGTTTCGTTTTCGATTTCTTATAACTTCAAATAAATTCTACAACAAATGTGTGAATCATATTGTTCAGTAGACGGATAAGTAGTAAAAGTAAAGTAAGAAACATTTTAACATCAGCCAAAGATCGCAGAGCGCCGAAGCAAGCAAATGGAGTCTACAACATTTCCTGCGATTGTAGTCAAGGGTATTTTTGTTAAATATCGCGAGTGGTCACCGTTCCATTGAAAGAAAATTATCGAACAGTCCTCCAAATCGGCAGTGGCGGAGCTTTATATAGGAGGACATATAATTCAATGGGAGAAAACTTTAATCATAGCACAACCGAAGGATCTTTTAGAACACAAATTTAGGAAATCGAAAGAAATTTATACGCATCCGAAAAATACCAATAATGACAGGGGCTATTGTAATGATAAGTCTATCATACAGTTGTTTAGTAGTAAGTAAATATGGGCTGTACAATAACGCAGAGAATACGCGATAATTAGCATGAGACTTATAGTCTGAGATTTTCGCCTTCACACGTAACGGAACAACGCTCGGTCATTGTTCCCGGACCCAGTACAATTACCCACCCCAATAATAGAAGTGACAAGGGACCAGTGTCCTTGTCAACACACAAAGGCGCTGAGGATGAATGTCTCCCACAAGTGGGGAGGCCAGCGTCTACGACCCTTTGGGCCATTCCAACTGAAAAGCACGCCTGATTTAACATGTCAATCTGATCAGAATTGTTGCAGAGACCAAGCGACAGTAATATATAAAAGGCAGATACATTAACATGGTAGGAATACGCTGTTTTCCACACATGATGCGCTAGAGAAATACATTTCACATGTGGGAGACAGAAAGGAGATTCCCAAACAGCAACGATTATCACCGAAATAACGCGAAGACGCACTGCCAATTATGATAAACGTGACCTGGTAATTCCATGGGCATCTGAAAGAGAGAAAATGTTTTATCAAATAAGGAATTTGTTATTATTTTGTAAATTCTGTCTACATATGGAGTGCATCCGGATGGTGGGAACGAGATCGGGGCACACAAGGGGAGGGTTGTTGACATCGGAGCTGCGGTGGAAAGAAATCGGGGACTTAGATTTCTAGCAGTATATCGGACTGATCGTAATACTAAACTGGGAGCTTGGTAAGCGACCAGACTATGAGTTGAATGAGTTAGTGTCAGACTTTGATTATAGATTCTCACATGGTGCTGTGTATTTGGGGATGACTGATCAGGGAACATCTTCGTGAAACCTGCACAGTATTTTTACGGTAATAAGATTTTTCGAACTTTAACGACGATTATTTGCAGATGAGTATTTCCCTCGAAGAAACCACCAAATTGACGCCCTGGGTGGAGCAGTCCACACGATAAAGTGTTTTACTACCGAACAAATAAACTGAGCAAAATTTGTCGCGTGCGCTTGTTATGCTTGAGACTTGAATTGAGGGTCTTAGGTAAGTGGTAATCATTGGGATAATATAATATTTCTTGTCCCTTCATAAATGTTTCACATTTTGTTGTATGGTACTCCTTTTTTATAAATTCACGCGGATATCAATTATGCTGTATTACTGTTTGAAAAGTCGTATTTAAATTCAAATATGTTTTCGATGTTATTATTCATAGTCAATTGCATAGTCTGATTACTATTCGTGTAGGACGGAGCGTTGTTTTATTATGAAATTTTGAATTGTTTATTATTTTTGAAAGTAGATACACCGTGGATATGATGACATTACAATAAATGGTCAGTTTATGACACATTAAGCTTTATATACCTTTATAAATTCATTTCACACCTCTTCCACTCACAATCAAGATAATACATTGATCAGCCAGAACATTATGACTACTTACCTAATAGCCAGTATGGCACTACATCTCCACACACAAGTTACCTTATTCCAGTAAATTCTGGGGAGGGGAGCAATGAGATCTGACGCCACGTTCAATCACATCCCGGATGTGTTCGATCGGATTCAGATCTAGCAAATTGGGGAGCCAGCACATCAATTGCAACTCGCCACTGTGTTTCTCGAACCACTTCATCACACTCTTGGCCTTGTGACATTGCGCATTATCTTGCTGAAAAATGCCACTGCCGTTGGGAAACATAGTCGTCGTCAAGGGGTGCACATGATCTGCCACCAGTGTACGGTACTTATTGGCCGTCATGGTGACTTGCACGAGCTCTACTGGACACATGGATGCCCATGGGCTTAATTGAGCCGCCGCCAGCTTGTCTCCGTCCTTCAGTACAGGTGTCAAGAGGCTGTTTTACTGGAAAACGACGGATTAGCACCCTCCCATAGGCATGATGAAGAAGGTATCGGGATTCATCAGATCACCCAACGTTCTGCCATTGCACCAACGTCCAGTGACGATGGTCACATTCCCAATTCAGTTGTAGTTGCCGATGTCGTGTTGTTAACACTGGCCCAAGGATGGGTCGTCGGCTGCGGAGGCCCATCGTTAGGAGTGTTCGGTGCACTGTGTGTCCCGACACACTTGTACTCTGCCTAGCATTAAATTCTGATGTTAGTTCCGCCAGAGTTAGCTACCTGTCTTGTTTTACCAGTCCACTCAGCCTACGAAGTTCGACATCTGTAGTGAGGGGTGGCCGCCCAACCCCTCGACGTTTGGACGTGGTTTCACCTTAGCTTCGCCACTTGTTGAAGACACACAGCACAGCACTCCTCGAAAACCCGACAAGTCGTGCAGTTTCCGAAATGCTCGTACCGAGCCTTCGGGCTATCACAATCTGCCCTCGGTCAAACTCATACAGATCGAGCGCCTTCCCCATTCTAAACACGGATAACATGCTCACTACTGATACTACATGCACTGTGCGTATATTTGACTAGCTGTCATTCCTCGTCAGGTGACGCTGCTATCACTTGGACGGCTTTATGTCGATAGTATGTAGGTAGGCTGGCTGGATGATCAGTGTATAATCAATCAAATAACTTAATATGCATAAACAGATACTTAAAATCAAGCAGGTAATCCCCAGAAACGTTATACTATGGACTGAGTCAAACGTGGAAGTGACAAACCCCTTACACACACCGGACAACAACCATATCGCTCTGGAACAGGAACATTCTTTGTCGGAAAAGCAACAACATATCCGCCGAATAATGCAAACAGTGCGTCCAGTGTATCGGAAAAACGAAGAGCTTTTTTATTTTTATTTATTTTATTTATTGGCCTTTGGTCTGCGACCATTTAGCCATCTTGCAACTACAACAGTTTACATTAACTATGTTATAATAACAATTTTACAATGGCAACATGGTAACAAGACCATTATAATAACATTGCAATAAAAACATTGTAACAATAGTGCGATAACATTATAATAGCAACATTACAAACGTAACTTTACAGGACATCATTGAAGTAACAAATTTCATATGCATTACATTTTATGGGCTTTAGATCTTTATGTTTGTGTCCTGCAAGAAGCGGATGATTGCATTGTAGACCTGTATATTTTTTGATTGTAGAGTGGTAATTAGGTTCGCTGGGAAACTAACCGACAGCTGTTGTAATTGTTTGTATAGTCGCTTACGTTGAGCTTGGTATTGCGAACAGGAAAGTATGATGTGATTAGGATCTGAGGTCTCTTGATCAAAAGTGCACTTCGGGGAGTTAATTATTCGGAGGCGGCATAAATGTTGTGGATAGCACCCGTGTCCTAATCTCATTCTAATGATTGTTGTTATGTGTCTTCTTGCTATATTGAATTTTTTAAACCATGGTGTCCTTGGTATTGTTGGTTGAACTGCTGCATAATGTTTCCCTTTTAGTAGCTGTGTCTGGGCCCAGTCTTCATTCCACTTACTGCATGCCTTCCTGGTAACGAGTTGTATAAAATCGGTCCAAGGTAACTGAATGCCTAAGAAGTTTCCCTCATTAATACTCTGTTTCGCCAGCTGATCGACGGCTTCGTTGTACAGTATTCCTGTGTGACCTTTGATCCAAAGGAAATGGACTTGTATACTTGTTGAATATGCTTCTGAGACGAGTTTGATAATTTCATATAGGTACTGGTGCATCTTCGTATTGCGTACTGGGTTTTGTAATTTTTGGAGCACACTCTTGGCGTCAGTGAGTATTAGGATTCTAGCAAATTGTTTGTCTAACCCATACTTGATTGCTGCGCAGATTGCTAGGGTTTCTGCTGTGAATATTGACGTCTCTGCAGGTAATGCTGTTTGTCCGTAGTCATTGGTGGAAGGACAATGATAGCCGTATCCAACTCCTTCCATGGTTTTAGATCCATCAGTGTATATGTGGGTGTAATTAGGCCAGGTTACTTTTAGGAAGTGTGAAAGTGCTGTATTAATGTTTTTATTCCGGATGATATATTCTGGCAAGTAATATATATGAAGTTTTATAAACATAAACTCGTATGGTTTTAGGAAGTCTGGGATGATGCGGCTTTTTAGTATCAGTGGTTTGATCTTTTCATATTCCTTATGTCCTTCTGCTAATAGGGGCATTCTCCTCACTAAAGATGGACCATTATCTTTATTTCCGCTGTACACTTGTGACAGCTTCTTTTGTACTGGATGTTCCTTTAGAGCACTTGTACGGATAAGGTATTTGCTTGTAAGGAATTCTCGGCGAAGATGGAGGGGCATTTCTTTTGCTTCTACCAGAAGTGCGTTTGTCGGGCTTGACATCATTGTTCCTAGACATAATCTTATAGCTCTGAATTGTACTCTATCTAGTTTTTCTAGAACATATTTTGGTGCATTCCCAAATAAAATACTTCCATAGTCTAGTACTGGGCGTATTAGGGAGCGATATAAGGTCAGTAAAGTTGTGGGATCTGCTCCCAACCATGTTCGAGTGATAGATCGCATTATGTTTAGTGCTTTCCCCACTTTCATTAGGATGTAATTTATGTGACGGCTCCATGTTAATTTGCTGTCCAAATAAAGACCGAGTATTTTGGCTGAAGCTTCAATGTGGAAGGTATACGGTCCCAGGCGAATGACTGGTTCCTCGGGAGCATACCGTTTCTTTGTGAATACCACCACTGACTGATTTGGCTAGTGAGAGCTTAAGTCAGTGTTCGGATATCGAGTTGGATAACGCTGTTGCCGCCTCATTTAACCAACGAAACGTTAATTGCAGCGAAGGCGACATGGTGTAAATGCATATATCGTCGGCGTATTGCACTATTTTAATGTGAATGCCAAAAGATTTTTTCAAGATAAGCGGTGTATATGGCGTATAACAGCGGGGCTGAGAATAGATCCTTGAGGTATTCCTTTAGTTTGTTTCCTAGGCCCTGAAAAGGGTATTATCTTGTTTTCGTATAAATATCGTGCGTTGACGGAGCATGTTGTAGATACTTTGACAGTATAATGTGGGAATTCCCAATTCCTGCAGCTTTTTGAGCAGTATTGTTGGGGTTACACTTATCGTACGCACCTGATATATCTAGGAATATAGCTGTTAAATATCCTTTTCCTGTGAAAGCCTTTTCTATGTCTGTGGTTAGGAGGGTAAGGTTATCTAATGTGCAATATCCCTTACGGAAACCAAATTGAGTCTTAGGTAGCAGATTATTGTGTTCCAGCCACCATTCTAATCGTTGTTTTACTATGCGTTCAAACGTTTTGGCGACACAGGATGTTAGAGTTATAGGACGATATGACGTAGCCTCATTGGGTTTTTTCCCCGGCTTTAAAATGGGTACAATAATATGCGTAGTCCAATCTTCGGGAATATTTCCTGACATCCCAATTGTGTTAAAGAGCTGGAGGAGCAGTTGTTTCGCATTACATGGCAAATTTTCAATCATACTATAGTGGATTCCGTCGTACCCTGGTGCTGTATTTGTTGATTTTTTGAGGGTGATTTCTAATTCGTTTGCTTTGAAGGGTAGCAGGAAGCATGGAGGAAGCGCTCCAGTGAAAGGCTCTTGTAGTGGCGCTGGAGGCGATGCTACCGAAGGTGGAGCAATAATATCTGCAAATTCTTCGGTCCAGCAATATAGGGAGTGTGTCGGAATTTGTTTCGTTTTAAATTTGTTTATGGTTGCCCATACTTTTGATAGTGACGTTTCTTTTGAGATTTTGGAACAGTAATTTTTCCAACTTTCCTTTTTCTGGTGTTTTAATGTCCGTTTTACAGCAGCGTCGACCTTTTTGTAACCAATAAAATTTTCCCACGTTGGAGACTGCTTATAATATTTCAACGCCAGTTTTCGCTTTGCTATCATCCTTCCACATTCAGGGTTCCACCATGGAACTATTATTCCTCTTGGGTGATTTACAGCTTTCTTTTGCGGAATGGCGAGATGGGCAGCTTTATTGATGCAATTAATGAAAGTGTTATATTTCTCTATTTCTGGGAGAGAGCTTGGAATATCATTAGTTTCATTTTCCATGATTTCCTTGTATCTGCTCCAATCCGCTTTATTTAAGTTCCATTTGGAGCAAGGTTTGTATGGCGGAAGGTTAGTTGGGTTTATGGCCGATATCTCTATGGGAAAATGGTTGGAACCCAATGTGCATGAAAGAACTCGCCAGCTGAACTCCGAGGAAAGTGAAGATGAACAGAGGGTAAGGTCTATAGCAGACTCACGTTGTCCTGGCAGCGGGAGTACCGTTGCCGATCCGTCGTTTAGGATAAATAGCTCTTGTTCTTCTGTTAGGTCCAATAGAATCCTTCCTTTGGTATCTGTTATCTCGCAGCCCCATACTGTATTGTGCGCATTAAAATCGCCGCAGATTATTAGTGGGTGCTCCAGCTGTTGCATAAGGTTGCGCTATTCGTGCTCTGGAATGTTGTTCCTTGGTGGACAATACAGTGAGACTATGGTAATTTCCTGCCGGTTTATCTTCACTCTGGCTGCTATTGCTTGAAAGGCTGCTATATGGGTGTGATCAATGCTGATCGCTGTATGAGGTATTGAGTTCCCGATTAGGATCGCGACACCTCCCCAGCCATCTTCGCGGTCATTGCGGTATAAGGTATATGATGGGAAGGAAATATTCCTGTCCATCTTCAGCCAAGTCTCTGATAAAGTGGCAACCGATATGTTTCGTGTACTCAGTGTTCTCATAAATGATTCTTGATTTGCAGTGAGGGAGCGTGAATTCCACTGTAATATAGTATTCGCTATCTTCCTTAATTAAAGTTGGGTTTAAAGTTAGGAAGATTAGGCTCTACTAATGTCTCAATAGATTTTCTAATTTCATCTAATTGTAAGTCCTCAGTTCCACTGTCTTTCATGTATCTCGCCACTGTTAGTATTAGATTGAAAATTTCTTCTACTATCCTGTTTTTCCCATTTACCATAAGGGTAGGGTTCACTAGGTTATGTGCTTTAGGAGTATAGGGGTTGTGGCCAATTGGTGTTGCCGACATTTGTGTTGGATAATACCAATGTTGTCGATAGTCGTTTGTCCTACTACGTTGCTGAGTTACGCTGCGTTTATGCCTGCTCACCGTTATCCCACGGTTGTTGTTGTGTATCGCAGTGACCGCGATGTTCTGTGTTGGATGAGGTGGTTGCTCTCTGTTATTTGACAGTATTTCGGTCGGACCTTCCTGTATCTCTTCCTGGAATGCTTTTGCAGAATTGTGATTTAGAGAGTGGCTATCTTGTTGATCTACATTTTCGTCTACTGGCGTATTCCTTTTATACAGTGGTGGGAATTCCATTCTACTTTGTAGTAATGGTATATAGGGTGGCTGTCGGGGATGACTGGGGGAAACTTTCGATACACAGTTTGCATAAGACATTCTCTTTAGTTGGCCTTCGGTTCTTTAAGGGACATGTTGTGAAATGTAGCCATTTCGTGTACCTTTCTTCTAAATAAATATTCTGGGCAGGTCCGATCTGTGGTCTCGTGTTGACCCTTACAGTTAACACATACTGTTTCATTGGATTCACACTGTTGCACGGAATGTGGACCTCCGCATCTACCGCAGCGTTGCCCGCTTCTACACTGGGTACTGATGTGATTGAATCTTAAGCATTTATAACATTGTTTGACCGCTGGGACGTATGGGCTTACTTCACATCTCGTGCCGTATAGGTATACGTATTGCGGTATTTTTTGACTATCAAATGTTAATATGCATGTCTGTAATTTCAAAATTGATAATGAGTCGTTTCGTACAACGCGCTTTGTTATTCTTTTAACACAGGTTACTTTTACTGGGGATTCAATGTCTGCCATAATCTCTGCTTCGTTTAGAGTCATGTCTACTCCTCGGATAACACCTTGCTTTTTGACTAGAAATGTGGGGATATATGCTTCTAGGTTTCTATTTTTAAATACTGCCGACTGAACTAACTTATTGGCTACTGAGTAGTCATCTACTTCGATTTTAATTCTATTGTTCCCTGACGGGGTAATGTTTACAACATGCCCCTTTGCTTCCGGAATGTTGGTATGCACCAGCTTTCCAATACTCATTGGGTGTAGCTTGCCTAAATTACGATCTTTACTTTCGACATACAGGTCATAAGGACCAGGATCGGAAGGCTTGAAATAATTTACTGATCTAGGAATAACTGGAGGTTTACTCGTGGTATGTGTTGATTCCGTCTGGCTGGTTGATGCTTGATGGGAGGCTGCATTGATCAGGGGAGGTGCTGTCATCTCCATATCTACGACGGTCCGGTTGGCCTCTTCTTCTACTGCAAATCTTTTCTCTGATGCTTCGGACGTGGATTCGCAAGCTCGCTTCCTGGGAGTTCTTGTAGCCTCATCCTCTTCCAATCTGCCATCCTCTGCGATGTCCATGACTACCGTTTCATCCATCAGCTGATTTGTTTTAACTACAGTTGCTTCGGCTCTACCTGTCGTCTGGTGGGTGTTTATACCGGGAGTCGTAGGGTCGAGCGGCGAAGTACTACACGGCCCCTCGCCCGTCTCCGGTATCTGATGTTGCTGGTGTTGCTGCTGCTGCGTTTGTTGTTGATGTTGTTGTTGCTGCTGCTGTTGTTGCTGCTGTTGTTGTTGCAGATGCTGTATGTGCTGTTGCTGGGGTTGCTGTTGTTGCTCCTTCGCTATGGTGGCTGGGGTATCTATTGGCTCCCCCATGCTGTTGGCTGCATGAAACTGTGTTACTTCGTTGGTAGTAAGATTCACCGGTTGCGTTTGCAAGGTTACGTTACTGGAATATATCGTCTCTAAGGCTGTCTTATTTGTCTGCCCCGTGTCTAGCGGGACAGACATTTTCGGTTGCACCACTGATTTGTCTATTTGTTTTCTGTTAGGTTTCTCGTTAGGTTCTAAAATATAACTGTTTCACTCCGGGATTCACACTCCTAGTAGACTCACTAAGTAAACAACTCGACTAGCAATCGCACTCGCGGGCCCCTGTTTTAGGAAGTTACTTCCTCGGCTGCTCGGGAGGAACTGCCAAACGAAGAGCTTACATTAACTTGAAGTCTCTTGGTTGGATCGAATCACTAGCTAGAAACAGCAGCGCTTAACTCGGACAGTAAGTGCAATTTTTCAGATAAGCGTGCTATCGCAAAATATTAGTATCAAGATCTAAAGCAATTTTTACATATGAGGCCGCTGAAGCCATTTTAATTACTTTTAATAATCCTATATGCCTGTATAGTGATGCAGATTTAACTACAGTAGCAACCTTGTGGTATTTCCACACTAAATTCCAGATGAAGTGATAATCCAATAAAAGAAAATATTTTTTGAGCTCTAGCTGATGAGAAGTGTCTTACTACGATATAAGTGGGTATAACAAAACAACGAAACGAACATAAGAAACGCAATGTATTTATTAAATTAAGCCTAATTGACGTTTCACATTTTAAACATGTTGTGGGAGAGTGATGTTAATTCCTAAATGTTCTATGTCTTGACAGGTTAAGTAGTAATTTAAAGGGTGAGAGGGTGAAAGCACCGTCACAGGGAATACATGATATTACTACAGAGTTAGGCGAAATTGTCTCCAAAATCAGCGTCTGAGTTGTATAATCTCTACACTATTTTGTATTCTGCAGGTTGAATCTAATTAATTAATGTATTTGGTGCAATTAAATGAGTCATAAGTGTTATACGATTGGCAGCTGCATTCAGTCTAAAGACTTCAGCCAACTGAAACTAAAAAACAGGAAAGAAATGATTTTCCAAAACTACTGATATAAATCAAAGTTTAAAAATAATCTGAACACTTATATTTAAAACTGTTATTCCTTTCAAGTAGGTCCATCAAATTATATTCAATAAAAAAGTCTCCAGACAAAAGATCCATCGCACACAATGTTAATTACACCATTTTTGTATCAGTTACTGACTCAACTGTTCGGTTCAAATTAGTATCTGCCCATTACGTAAACACTCCAAAGAAATTCCCTACAAAGATTCACATTAAACCGAGTACTAACTATGTCTCCCATTCGTCCTTAACAATTTACTATCAAGTGCTGTAACTATATTTGACACAAAGTTTAACGCATCCAACTACCTTCAGTCTGAATAAACCATTGTCACTTCCTTGAGCGATAACAAACAGTACAAATTCTTTTACATCAGATATGGTGCAGTCACTCAGACTTCCCTCACGTCTCCCAAGCAAACCTATGTTTCTGGATCGAAACAAAACAATTTTAATACGAAACAAAGCTCTGCTGAATCGCATCTAAATATTTCTGGAGTTCAATGGACCTCAACTACCTCTCAGACAATTTCTGAGTCCTCAAGAATTCTAAAAGACGTTATGACGAAAACAAAATGTCTGAACTTTCACTTACTCCCTAAATAAACCGTCGAATGAATGCAGCTACCAAACAAGTTAATTTTCACTCCAAGTAATGACCTCGGTCCTCTGCTTCTCAGTACACTAGAGATACCACAAGCATTCGCAGATTGCTAAAAGACGTAAGGCTTCCTATTAGAGTAGTGCTAACGCTGTTTAGGCTCACTGAGTTTGTGCGACCTCTGCCGGCCAAATGCCGGAAATACAGCGCAGAGGACTGAGCCTGGACGTAAGCTCGAGCCGGACACTACGCTCAGTCTGTAAATCGCGTGCTGCGTCGTGACAAAGCCACGCTGGTACTCCCTCGGTACAAGTAATTGAAAAATTTGTGTCTTCTTTTTCTTGTTATTTTCTAAAAGCTGTTGTATCATTTTATAATGTGTGTAAGTTTACTTGCAGAAAAATCAGGTACTTAAAGATCGGGCGCTACTCTGTGATAATTAAAAATTAAAAATCAGCAGAATGCACGAAATTTCAAAATTTCTTTCGCGATTGTTCAGTATCCGAATATGAATGACTGAACAACTATAAATGACCAAGTTAGAATAATGAGTACTGATACGGGAGATGTGTCAGCAGTTGCTCTTCCATCATACTTACACATATTTAACAATATAGTTTGTATATCTATACATTTGGCTGTGCACTCCAATTCAAATCAACCTGGGGTAAACCCCTCTTGTCCGACAAATATAAAGCGAAAACCTGAATTTTTTTAAATTCGGGAGAGCGAATGTTGCTAGTGATAAGACGGATGAAGTTCAACACAGATTATTTTCCTCTAACGATGACGATGCAGAAGACAGTCTACTTACTAGGTAGAAATTTAGAGCAAAAAAAGCACGTCTAAAATTACCACAGTACAAGCACTGCAAGCAAGCGGCTATTAGCAGAGCTGGTTTCAACATTTCAGAAGAGCGGAACAATCTTTTTCCTGAACGTGTGATTGATCTTCTCGTTATTTACAAACTTGTCTGAGAGTGATATCAGTTAAAGTGTGTTCACTGTCGTACATGAATATGAATCCTTACAAGACGATACATATATTTGAAGCCTCCATATAGACAATTGTGCATTAAATATGGATTATGCTTTATGTATGTCAATAACTGTAGTTAACTTATTTATGTTACCGTTTTTATTATATTGCGTTCTGATTTCACGGCTTGTAATATTTTCGCTATACAGGGTGTTACAAAAAGGTACGGCCAAACTTTCAGGAAACATTCCTCACACACAAACAAAGAAAATATGTTATGTGGACATGTTTCCGGAAACGCTTACTTTCCATGTTAGAGCTCATTTTAGTTTCGTTAGTATGTACTGTAATTCCATGGCCCCCACGCCCTCCTGATCTCAACCCTCTTGACTTCCATTTATGGGGGCATTTGAAAGCCCTTGTCTATGCAACCCCGGTACCAAATGTAGAGACTCTTCGTGCTCTTATTGTGGACGGCTGTGATACAATACGCCATTCTCCAGGGCTGCATCAGTGCATGAGGGATTCCATGCGACGGTGGGTGGATGCATGTATCCTCGCTAACGGAGGACATTTTGAACATTTCCTGTAACAAAGTGTTTGAAGTCACGCTGGTACGTTCTGTTGCTGTGTGTTTCCATTCCATGTTTAATGTGATTTGAAGAGAAGTAATAAAATGAGCTCTAACATGGAAAGTAAGCGTTTCCGGACACATGTCCCCATAACATATTTTCTTTGTTTGTGTGTGAGGAATGTTTCCTGAAAGTTTGGCCGTACCTTTTTGTAACACACTGTATATATGTTTATCCTTACTTATTATATCTACGCCGGCTGAGTTGATAGAACATAACCAAAATATTTATAGTGGTCATTGATGTACTATCGTTTCGAGAGTTCCCCTGCAGTACCATCTTGTCCCGTTTTCTCTGATGCATCAGCCTTGTTGCGCGGCACTCGCGAGGAAGACACTTCGCGCTATTTCTCCATTTCTGAGCCTTCGTTGTCCACCAAGCCTTCGTTTGTTCGCCGATCCTTCGTTGTCCACCGAGCCTTCGTTGTCCAGCGAGCCTGGGTAAGCAACAGTTGTCACAGCTCGCCCGAGAAGAAGAGGACCGGTTATAGGAATAACCGAGCGAGTTCAAGCCTGAGTAGACTACAGTTTGCACGGCACTACTTCCCGCTGACTCCTATTTATACACTTTCCCAAATTTCTAAATCTGGTGCAGCTCGGCTGGAGTATTCAAGCCCTCTGTTGCAATCATTTCGCCTTACGACACGCCATGCACTAAATACGCCAAAAATGACTCACAGCTCCTAAAATGAGCCCAAGTAACCAACACAGTGTAGACAAATATTTACATGTCATGCCTCCACAAGCAGCCTACGGGAGCGCAATGGCTGGACCTGCTTGGATCAAACATTCCTGCTCCCAGGCTCCCTCGAGAGCTTAGGCTCGTGTAACGAACTTCACTGCGACTTTGCTGGGTATTGAATTAGCAAGGTAATCCAACAAATACGCAGTTAGAAACTGGCGGGGGCTAATTTAGTTGACGAAGCCGCCCAAAACTGTCACCCGCCCCTTCTTGTACTTGTAATAACATTAGTTCAGCAACGCGCGCACCGTCCTTGCACTACCGTCACAGTCGCAGTTGGCCGAACTCTGCTGAGAGGCGGGAGTCGGCCTTATCTGCGCACAACACTGCAACTTTTAATGAAGTTCCGTCCGCCGCAGAAATTTATGCAAAACAGAAGCTTTTTATTTCGATTACGTTCTCTGTCTGGAAAGTGGAAATGTGAGGCATAAAATACAAATTTAGTACGTCTTCTGTCGGAGCGGGAGTTGGGGTAATGCCCTCGTCTGGACGCTTCCCTTCTCGGGGGGACACATTTCTCAACTTCGCTGAGCGGTCTGTGGCGACAGGTCTCATCAGAGATATCCACATCGTGCATCTCCGCTTTTCCGTTCAGTGGAAAATAGGCACTGAACTTCTGGGGAGCGTATCTGCTTAACGGAATGTCTAAAGGCCGGATTTCCTAGCGACGCGTTTTTTGTGCAGCAGGGACTGGTTTTGGCCTAATCACGTCGGCAGGAGCGAGAAACGTTTTTCATAGGGGAAAGTGTTTATCTATTCGGTTGACGTACGGACAGTGCCTCAGTGTGTTAAAATGGATGGAAGAAGAAGTAAAATGATTGCCATGCTTGTTCTAAAACGTATTATAAACAATTTCTGGATCATGTGCACAATTCTCTTTTTTTTTTTTTTTTTTTTTTTTTTTTACTCCTATTAATTTAAAGCCAAAAACTGTTGACTTTGTCGGTACTATGTGCTGTTACTCACACAACTTGCTTAGGGATGAGTTTTTATCTGAGAATCCCAAATCCCGTCAGAGCAGATATAAATGAAAACTTGGAGGATTTTTCAACCCAAAACGTAATTCCTCTAGCAAGCACAGGTGTTTTTTTTCCAAATGTAAAGGATTTCGAGTAAGAACTCGATTCACCGAGTACTTTAACACCAACCGTTTTTTTATTTGGAAGTAAAAATATTGAAGCTGTAATTTAATCGATTATTTGTTACAATTATTATACAAAATGAATCTAAATAAGATCAGTTTAGTTAAAATCAAATTAAACTAAATACTCCTCCCGTTTTTTAAAACTTGCCTAGCTTTTCCGCTCTTTTTTGCCAAACTTTTTGACATTTTATAATCACAATTTGAATTTTGGACAAAATATGACGCATATCACGCACCATGCGTTGCATTAGACTGCTCTCCAGGCAGTCGGTCAAACGCGTTTAGCTTATTACGTCAACGAGTAGCGTGCTGAGCCTGTTAGGAAAACAGTCCCATTAAACATAGGGAGATGGAGTAGACGACGCTGAAACGCTGAGCGTATCAAAATACGCGTCGCTAGGAAAGCCGGCCTTAAACAGTTATCTGTTACCAATAATTTTCTTCACTGTTGTAACAACAAAATGTACATTAGATACTTTTCTACATAATCTGCAATTTTCAATTCGTAATAAACTTTTGAATATAATACCGCAAGCGTTTTGTTATTTCTAGCTACTGAATTTGCAACAACTTTCGCGTCACAGGAGAGAAACGAACCACCTTCTTCCACATTGTCAGGCAGTCGGCTTGTAATCAAGAGAATCCACGCGCAATCCGATGAAGATAACATAGCTGTTGAAACGTTATGTTTTCACAACACCGAAGATTACGTTGCAGTATTATACCAGCAACCTTGTTAAGAAACTGGCTGGTACATCATCGGGTGCAGCCGCCCAAGTTCTTCGAGGAGCAGCCGTTGGCTTGGCATTCTCCGCAGCAGAATACTGTTGCTCTACGTGGCTTGGTAGTGCTCATACTACCAAAGCTGAAACTCATCTTAATGCTGCTATGAGAATAGTGAGTGCTGTCTACCCCAGTATCCTGGCTGCCTGTACTTTCAAACATTCCGCCACCACATTTGAGGAGAAAATCCATAATTCTTAGAGAATTTGAAGGAGTGGAGGAAAACAACATAATTCCTCTGCATGGTGACCTTCTTCCGCTGCTTCGCACACAACTTAAATCGAAGAGATCTGCCCACATGGAAGCAGCCAATCTCAGACATAACAACTTTAACTTGTTGAAGAGTGGAGGAAGGAGTGGGAAGCCAACAGCCCACACAATGGTGGGCTTATAAAAGATCCGACAAACTTTATTCCAGGATTTGACTTGCCTAGGCGTCTTTGGTGTCAATTGAACAGATTTCGCACACGTCACGGAGTGTGCCATGCAACCACGCATACGCGGGGTCTTCGTGAGATTTAGTTATCTGATTGAAATGTCTTTTGTTGTACTTGGCATACGATGATGATAATAATAATAACTAGCAAAGTGTTCACTAAGAAAAGTATTTTTTTCAATTTTAAAAACAATTGGCTTAGAGACATGCCGCATAGTGAGTGCAATGGATTGTTGAAACTGAACGAGTTTGGTGGGCATTAACGCTGTGGTCGCGCATTTTGAGAACGTGGGTTCAAATTTCTAATTGTCCACCTTGTTGGTCAGATTTGTATTTTATGTTATGAATGAGTGATGTATAGCTAGGAAACCTCAGTAAGTTGATGTTTTCTTGTTCCAGCTGTGACAATCATCATTAATCACGCGTATAACTAATTATTCCTCTTTGACGACGAGGCGACCTCATAATCCGCGTGGACAACAGCATTGTCGTGAAGCTTTAATGCGAGACCAAAAGCGTGAATGTAGCCGGTATTATTAAGAAATCATTCATTTAAAAGAAAAAAATAAGTAAAATTAATATCATCAAATTTTTTATCATTATTCTGCTTGTATTGTGCCCTAAAATGTTAGCTTTTGTAGCCGTGTAAATAAATTTTCGTCGTAATGTGACCTTGTGCCACCGGAATAACAAATCAGTTAAATTGTATTGTTTAAACTTATATCCATTAAATTTAATGCGAAAAAAAAATCCAAATAAATCGTACAGATGCGAAGTATCTCACAAATTCCGTCACACATACACACATTTAAATTTACACACACACAATTTAATTTTTTTTTTTAAAAGTTTTAGATTTTGAGAAGACCAAAATTTGCTGCCGTAGTAAGACATGAAACTTGAAGTTTAGTACGACCTACACTGTGACATTATCAGTCACAGTTACTTGTTCGTTTGAAAAGAATATCTGCAAAGCATTGAGGAACCAGAAGCGTGAATAGAGTCGAATAGTAGGTGCCTCAACCGTATTTTATCGACTGAAGGCTTCAGAACAAACGCAGAGAGCGCCTAAGCTGCAGCATGCGAACCTCCATCAAAAATGACAGGCGGAAGAACACTCTCTCTTAAACAGAAGGATGCAGGGCACGGAGAAATGGTTATTTTTGTTCACAGTCAGAAACGAAAGCTTTGTGTACGTGTATTATCAACGATAAATTTAGTACATGATATGTGTATGTCCTACAATACTACGCAGCGATACTGATTAAAATATTTGTTTGATCATAATGAATAAATGTTTCACTCGCGTAGTACTTAGATCAGGAAAATAACTCCCATCTCCAAAGATTAGGGGAAAAGAGGGTAATGGGAGTCACTTAAACAATTACTGTATTGTACTAAAAACCAAGATTCAAATCAAATATTTATTGCACATGTCTTATTACAAAATTTAATTATTAAACTATTAATCGAAATCAATTTTAATCGCTTTGACAAGGTATTTTGGTAATTACAATAATTTCTTAAAAAAGTAATTTGACCATCATTGCCCTTATATGCGGACAATTATAGTCAGCTTGTGGACAGTCATGGTCAAAACCAATCTGACACACATCACACCCACAGTGTACTCGGAATGAGCCCATAGTCCACAGGAAGTGCATCTGTACCATATTCTGTCGTTTCGTCAGATTTCAGCGCATACTAGGCATACGTTTCCTTAATCTTCTGCGTCTTTATCCTCGTCACGTTGACATAAGTCATCAGTATTGATATCGGACACCAATGCATCCTGTGAGTGACCACCATTACCAGCTACCCAGTTTCGTGCCTTCACATGGAGAAATGATAAAGCAAATATAAACAGTATTCGTATTACTATAACGCTTACTCCGTGTAGTATAAAGCTACTGGCGCTATTGATCTTGTGCTCCATCACAGAAACTGTTAGTGACTATAGATCAACGGGAGTAATTAAATAGACAAATATTTCTAAAAGATACCATGGAATATACCATCGCGCTGTTCTAATGGCATCTCCCCCTTGGGAGGAAACACAGCTAAATCTGTCTCGGATTCATCCAGCAACAGTAAACTCCTTGAAGTTCACGATACCCGACTCGGCAAGTACAATCTATTTCAGAAACGCTGAACAAACTTCACGAATTTCCTGTTCTAGAGAACAAATCATATCATACAGCACATGTCACAATATCTGATAAACAATTAACACAAATTTCAACTACTGGAAATTAACATTACTCAGACTTACGACTATGGCACAATTTCATTGCAATCATTCAAATGGCTTATCGGTTATCAGATTGTTTGTAAACGGAGTGGTTGTGATGTAAATTAAAATGTGAGTTAAATAGCTACTAACAAGAACCATTTACTACCGAAAGTGTGCATTTTTTGTGCGAAAAATATTCGTAAAAGAATTAAAAAAAAAAAAAAAAACCAAATCGTTACTTTAATGACACCAAACTTTTTAACCGTGTAGCACATTCGATTAAGAAGTTTTTCATGGACCATAGTAAGTGTATTTTTTGCTCAATTTTCTTGACTGCAATTTCCATTCATTATTTTGCATGTTATCCAAAATAACAACTTGCAGTTCTACTTTTGAAGATGGCAACTTTGAATACCATTAAAAACATTAATCTTCTCATAAAATCTTTGATACAGCTACAACGATGTTTTCACTACTCGAATAGTAACAGCAGTTACGATGTAAAATATTTAACAGTTAGTTTTCTTAGATGTGGAGTTTTAGTCATTGATACAGGGCTTAATGATGATGTATATTAGTTAGCACAAATGCTGCGTAGACGGTTTGTACGCAATGAACTAGAGTACCAAAACAGTAAAGAATTAGAAAATAATTTCGTTTTTCTCTAGAGTCTGATCGTTGTGATGCAGAATTCAAATCTGGAAGCTGCAAGTTCTTAAATCAATAAATTTATATTTTATTCAAAATTCTATGTTGTTCACTGGTATAAGAGAAAAAAGCTCAATTCAGTGCAATAAAAAAAGGGACATACTTAGCACTGTAAAACTATCGACAAACTGTCTAAAATTATAAAATAATGATTACGAGACGAATCTGAAAAGTGAGAGGCTTCTATTGTAGATGCGAAATGCAGCGATAAACTACGAAAAATAGGGAAAACAAAAAATTATTCGAGATAGTCACTCTGTGCAAAGACAAAAGAGCTGCTCTCAAAGGCTTCCTTCCACAACTGGAACAAATAGTTACTAAGCACGGAAACAACATAGAATTTGCTTTTGACTTTGCGATAGTTTATTTATCATTAAAGCATAAAATAATGTTAAGAATAATTCGTAGTCTATCCGACAACTTTTAATATCATCTACGTACTGCTGAAAAACCAAACGTTGTAAAAGAGTAATGAAACCCACGTCAAGCAATATTTTGATCAGAATTGCAATTATTTTGATACACATAATGTTGTCGCATGTTAAAAATTACTAAGATCAGTTACAGGAGAACTCTAAAATTCTCGCTGTTAATGGCATCATGGTACATTGTATACTGTCGATTTTTCTTTATTCTATTCTTCAAATTATTACGGATAGTTTAAATTATGAATTAGCTTATGAGTGTGGAATTAATTTACGAAAACGTAATCCTTAAGCATTGTTTACTTCAATTTCTCAGTTTTCCTACCCATTTCTTTCCTTATCAAGTGTTCCCATGTCGGCATCAAATAAACTACCTAAATCCATCTGCTTGACTTTCCGTGACCATATGAATTCAAATCTAACTAATCAGAAAGATTCCTTTTCTACATGGCCTTGAGATATCAGTTCTAGTGAAGGCGCAAATAGCTTGTTTTTTTTTTAACAACGAGAATATAAATGTATATATTCTTTTTCTAACATTATAACTATTTCATATTCTTAAATTGTTAAACCGTTTCCGCAACGATAATGATAAATTGTGTATTTTTTTAATGCCAACATATCTATATTCTATACATTTTCAAAGCAGAACATTTCATGAGGTTATTGCTCAAACTTTATGTCTTTACTAAGCTAATTTCTACTAACTTCCTTTTTCACAGACAAGGGGAGGCCGCCAATTGTAAAATTCAGATTCGATTCAAACTGTTTGTTATAAAAGCTCATGGCCATAGCTGGCTTCACCGTTGTCGAGAAAATCCGACATGAAATATTTCGTTGCGTTCAAATACTTTCTACGTTACGGAGACTTAAAGGGGCACGTGGCGCAGAGAGAAAGCTGTCTGCCTCATAAGCCCGACATCACCAGATCAAATCTCGTTGCGGGCATGTTTTTTATTTATTTATTCAAATATGTATACAGATAATTCCCGGCAACTAGTTTTAACAATTATGCATACAATAAGTTTTTTAAATGCCTTTTGTTAGGAAAACCGACGGCGTCTTGAGAGAGCCTTTTCGCTGCCTCAAGCACCCTTTTATTATCCCTACCGTAGAAAGCATTTGTAAGGTAATGGAATATTTCAGTGCCGATTTTGTCGACAGCGGGGAAGAAGCGCAAGTTACCGCTTTGCCACATCACATGTCTGGTCGTGAGTTTTTATAACACACAGTATGAATCGAAATCTGAATTTTACAATTGGTGGCGTCCCCTTGTGAGCATGTACGTATGTGCTTGCAGAGTTAATAATATAAAAGTTTTCACATTTATTTCACATTTTTTTTTTTTTTTTTTTTTGCTGTCGTCAGTCTTTAGACTGGTTTGATGCAATCCTCCATCCTTTCCTATCCTGTGCTAACCTCTTCATTTCTACATATCCCTTACAACCCACGTCCTCAATTATCTGCTTCATATATTCTAATCTCTGTCTACCTCTACAATTCTTACCTTCAACTGTTCCCTCCACTAACAAATTAACCAATCCAGCATGTCTCAAAATATGACCTACCAGCCTGTCTCTTCTTCCTGTAAGCTTCTTCCATAAACTTCTTTTCTCACCGATCATTTCCAAAACTCGTTCATTTCTTACTTTGTCTGTCCACCTAATTTTCAGCATTCTTCTGTAGCACCACATTTCAAATGCTTCAAGTTTCTTTCTTTCCGGTATTCCTAAAGTCCATGTTTCACTACCGTAAAGTGCTGTGCTCCACACATAGAGTTTTAAAAAGTTCTTTCTAATTCCTAGATCAATATTTGAAACTAAAAGGTTTCTCTTTTTCATGAAGGCTCTTTTTGCTAGTGCTATTCTACTTTTAACATCATTCCTGTTTCGGCCATCGGTTGTAATTTTGCTTACCAAGTAACAGAACTCACTCACTTCTCCTATTGCATCCGATCCTATTTTTATATTTAATCTACTATTGGTATAATTTCTGCTACATTTCATCACTTTTGTTTTACTTTGATTTATATTCAGTCCAAAATCTTCCTTCAGTATTTTGTTCATGCCATTCAATAACTTCTCAATATCCTCAGCCCTTTCTGCTAACAAGACAATGTCATCAGCAAATCGTAGCATACTGATTTTTTCTCCCTGAAAACTTATGCCACATGGAAATTTTTCTTTGACTTTCTTCATTGCTTCTTCTACATACAAGTTGAATATTAACAGGGATAGACTACAACCTTGTCTCACACCCTTTTTAACTCATGCATGTCTCTCGTGATTCTCTACTTTTATTACCGCCACTTGATTCTTATATAGTTTATAGAGTATTCTTCTATCTCGATACTTTAGACCTGACTTCTTCAAAATTTTGAACATCTTGTCCCACCTAACATTATCAAAAGCTTTTTCTAAATCAACAAATGCCATAAAAGTATCTTTGTTTTTCTTGATCCGCCCTTCAAGTATTAATCTTAAAGACAGAACTGCTTCCCTTGTACCGCGATTTTTCCTAAACCCAAACTGATCTTCACCTACTGTCTCTTCTACTACCCTTTCCATCCTTCTGTACATTATTCTGGTCAGTAATTTTGAAGCATGTGATGTTAGACTAATGGTACGATAATTCTCACATTTGTCGGCTTGTGCTTTCTTTGGAAGTGTGAAGATGATATTTTTTTAAAAATCAGTTGGAATTTCTCCTGTTTCATAACTTTTTGATATCAGCTTGAATAATCTTTTTATTCCTTCCTCTCCTAGGGATTTAAGAAGTTCTGCAGGGATCTCATCAATTCCAACTGCCTTATTTGCTTTCAAGTCATTCAGAGCTTTATTAAATTCTGTCCTCAAAACAGGATCTCCTAAGTCATCAATGTCGACATCGCCTTCCTTTTCCAATACACTATTGATCAAGTCGTCCCCATCATACAGTTTCTCAATGTATTCCTTCCATCGGTTAGCTCTATCTTCTGAGCTTAAAAGAGATTTGCCATCGGCAGTTTTAATGTTCATACCTCTTTTCTTCATTTCTCCAAAATTCTGTTTGATCTTTCTATATGCAACATCTACTTTTCCTACGACCATTTCCTTTTCTACTTCTTCACACTTTTCTTGTAGCCATTTTTCTTTTGCTATTTTGCATTTCCTATTTATTTGATTTCTAAATTGCCTGTACTGCTCTCTTCCTGCTTCATCTTTAGCATGTTTGTACCTTCTTCTCTGATCCATCAGCTCCAAAATTTCTTCTGTGATCCAAGGTTTTCGGGCAGCTTGTTCCCTAAAGCCTAATGTTTCTTTACCAGCATTCATTATTTCGGTCTTTAATGCATTCCATTCGTCCTCAGTTGAGCTCTTTTCACAGTTAATTCTTAGACCTAAGTCTACCATTTCTGCAAATTTTTCTCTTGTGCTAGATTGTTTCAGTTTATTCACTTCCAGTCTGTTCTGCTTATACTGCTTCCTTATTCGCTTGAATTTCAGCCTGCACTTCATTACTATCAAATCATGGTCCGAGTCTATGTCTGCTCCTGGGTACGCTTTACAGTCTAGAACTTGATTCCTGAATCTCTGTTTGACCATGATATAATCTAGCTGATATCTGCCTGTATCCCCAGGACGTTTCCAGGTGTATATTCTTCTTGCATGGTTCTTAAACAGTGTGTTCGCCACTACTAGCTTATATCTTTCACAAAATTCTAGCAACCTGCTTCCTCGCTCATTTCTTTCTCCTAGACCAAAACTTCCTACAGTATTCCCCTCTTTTCCTTCTCCCACTATTGCATTCCAATCACCCATGATTATTAGATTTTCCTCCCCTTTCACATATTGGATTAATTCTTCAATTTCAGCGTATATTTTTTCTATTTCTTCGTCATCTTCCTGTGACGTTGGCATATATACTTGTACTAATGTGGTTGGGACGGGCTTAGTTTCTAACCTCATCAAAATAATCCTGTCACTAAACTGTTCATAATAACTCACCCGTTTCCCTACTTTCTTGTTCATTACAAATCCTACACCAGTGACTCCATTGACAGCTTGTGTGCTAATTATCCTGTGTTCCCCAGACCAGAAATCCTGTGCGTCCTTCCATTTAATCTCACTAATCCCAACAACATCTAACTTAAGTTGTTCCATTTCCCTTTTTAAGTTTTCTAACCTACCTGCCCTATTCAGACTTCTAACATTCCACGCTCCGACTCGTAGAATGTTTCTATCCATTCTGATGACTCCTCCCTGAGTAGTCCCCACCCGGAGATCCGATTGGGGGACTATTTTACCTCCGGAATATTTTACCCAGGAAGAAGCCATCATGATATATGTAATTTGAGAGGATTACATGTCCTCGGGATACCCTTTGGGTCTTTAATGCAGTGGTTTCCCGTTGCCTTCTGCATCCCCATGCCGTTGATCATTTCTGATTCATCCGCCTTTAGGGGCCGTTTCCAACCCCAAGGGCAAGAGGGTGTCCTGAACCGCTCCCCGCTCTTCCGCCCTCCTTTCGGAGGCCGTTGGCAAGCAGTGGGTGACTCCTTATACCGGGAATCTTTCAGTCGCCAGAGCCTCGTCCGTGCAAACAGGGTTCACCACGTGAAGGAGAGGTTGACATTTGGTTGGAAAAGACTAGTATAGTCTCTCCCAAACCCTTACACCCCTATTTCACATTATTTATTAGTAATATCCGAACGAGCATGTGAGACTAGTTTTTTTCACAGCCATTTTTACATTGGTGCGTTATCGCTTTCCGGTTAAAATTCTTAATTAACGAAAGCGTCGCAATCAGTTTTTATTGCATGCATCGTGCTTCTGAGAGAAGAGCTCATTTACATCCTTCTGAGTATCAGCATTCCGATTTCTACTCAGTTCTTGACTCGTTGAAATAATGAATATGTAATTTGTCAAATTCCCTGTTAGTTGCTTTCTTTTATCTCCATCGATAAAAGTAATAAAGCAATACATCATATTATACCCTCACATATCAGCTAATGTACAGGTTTTATTTTGAATCCCTTGTTATATGATTACTGAGGCAGTCGGAAAAAGATCTCTAGTTGGTGGGAAGAAAGCATGGAAAAGGCGGAAGGTTATTTCGATTTAATGTTGGTGAAGTAATGTAATATTTGAAATTCACTCACAATTGATTGATGTCGTAAATCCTTTTTGAAATAATAAAGAACCAAAATTTGTAAGAAATATTATTAGTTTATACAAAGATTATATTATCTAATGGAACGCACGGTAATATCAACTATATTGCTCAGAACATTGCGTAGAATGTCAGGATTTCCCCGAGTTCCATTGGCTGGAGAAATTTCTTTATTATTTTGACGTTATCCACGCACCGTTATATTACGACATTCACGGTACAGTAAATCCCTAGTTTATCTAAATGGATTACTTCTACGAACAATGAAACATATAACAATCACGATGCTTAGCCAACTGGCTAAACCATAATAAAAAATGTTATTGTTCCTCAGTTAATATTAATTTACATCACTCATTTCGGTTTTGTTTACATACTGTGGGCATGGTGTCGTCTCATTTCGGTTCAAAAACTATATTTAAAAAATCGTGACGAACCTCAAACTACACTTAGAAAAATTGTCGCTTTGATCGTATTGTTTCCTCAACACTGACGTCTTAAGGAAAACATGGCTTTAATACTATGTTTACAAAAGTATTTATTGATTCTGTTGAATGAACGGTAACGTTCGGGCCTGGTATTTGGCGGAGGCATATCTGACCTCTGAGCAAGCTGTCCAAGTTATTCATTTTTCTGCTGTTTCAGGTGAATTCTGGAACGCATCCTTCAAAATGCCTTGGCAGAATTTTCTTTCGTTTTTTGTCCAAATTCTTTTCCCAGGCCTAATAATCACGATTTTGATGAGTGTTAAAACCCTTACGAAAGTACTGGAAAAAAACCTGATAACTACTGAGTAAAATAAAAAAAATTATGCTTCACTTAAACTAGTTTTGTGCAACCTGGGAACAGAGGGAAGGAAGGAATTTCAATCGCATTCAGCTTAAACACGACTGTAATTGCATAAGTCATGGCAAGTCATTATAGTTCATTAAGTGAGGAGCGTCCACCAACTACGTGGCTTGGTAAGGGACGGGAGGGATTGGATAGAAAGCTACGCTGGGCGACGCAGGGAAGGGGTAAGGGTCAGAGCCAAGCCTCGTAGCTTTTAATTGGTTTTATTCGTCACAGTTAACATATGATACAGAATACACAACAGCATGTGGACAGTTATTTCCGTCATTTAATTACACTGGTGTACAAAGAAAAAATTTTCTGATATGGGAATATGTGTTTCTATAGCATTTTTGCATGGAGAATTCAAATCTGAAATCAGATTTTGCCGAACATGCACTGCTTTTAGTTATATGAAAAAATACAGGGTTACGACAAAAGAATGAATCACTTTCAAAACCCGATTTATTCCAAAGCATTATTCTTACGAATATGATAGATACATAAAATAACCACAAAATATCCAAGTTTTATGCTCACACTAGAAATGTTCAATGTGAGCCAGCTTGGTCACACGACACACATCCAGGTGGTAGTTCAATTCAATCCACACGTTTTGCTTTGTTTGCAAGGCGGTTCTTTCTTGCCATTTATTTTCCGTACTGCCTTCTGAAAGATCGTTGCACTGCTACGACAGTCGAATATTTCTCATTTTCTATGACGCAGAAACTCTTTTCTCGCTTTGCCTCCATTTCGGGAGAAGCTGAACTCGTTACGGATACCTAAACTTAAATGGAATGGTATTTTATAAAGCATTTGTATTAAGCTAGAGTTTGGTTGAATATGATCTTGTACGTTTGTTTTTCAATTAATTGTAAATCAGTGTAAATAGACTTTGTTTATGAAAAGAAATTATTTAGAGACCATTTAATATGTTTAAGATCAGAATTGTGCATGAGAATTACTTAAATGTTTGTAATTCCAAGTATTAATGCAAGTTAAGATGTCTAAAGGACAATTTACTGCAGTTTAAAATGATTTCTGTGGATAATTTTGTGTTTAAGTATCTTTAATTCTCATCTCTGACCATTTTGTATTAATTGTAAATGATTATTTATTATTTCCGATTGTTTTTAATATGTTCCAATTGTTAAAGTTCGAGAAATATCTGCCGGAAGCTATTGAAGTGTTCTAGAAATTTCGATGTAGCTTATATAAAGCAAACATCAGAGACAGAGAAATAGTTTTTTCGGAAAAGTTTTTCACCGACTCAATTTACTACGGCCAAGTACTGTATTGTCTGTGGAAGAACATATTTCTTTCCTCCATGTGGAAGAACTGCTGTATGCAATCTCTGGATTGTATATATGAATATAAACAGTATCTTTGACGTCGTGTTTATGAAAATAAAAGCAAATTTAAAGTGAACTGTATCGTGGACTAGTTATTTATCATATAAATTAAACCACGAACAATCTAATAAGGTGTAAACAATTACTGCATGTAGAAGGGAGCATGATGAGGACTTCAAAGTCAGGAAAAAATTCACTGAATATTTCAACAATTGGGGAATAGTTCCGTGGCAACGTCAATCCGTTATGATTGGAAAATATTTTAATAAGTTTATATTCTATAGATTTTGTTGGTTCATGTTAGAAAGAAAGCTACTGTTTGGTGTACTAATTAGATACATCTTTTCCTTAATGTTTATTCGATACGATATGTATTAGTGAAATATTGTGAAATGACTTTTCATGAAAATATATTTAATATTTATCGCTTTTTAAATTCAAATTATTTGCAGTGGTACCCCAAATCGATTATTCAGTTTTGTCTTCATGCAATTTGCATTTTTTGTATCATAAAGCTCTCTGTGTTCCCTCAGTGCCTCTGTCAACATTTATTTTGCCATTTCTTTTAAACAAGTCAAAGAAACATATTATTTTGCTTGTTTTTGTCAGTCCGCCTTACAACCACTCAGCCAGCACTCAATGTATTTTACATATGTTCAATGTTTATGAATCTTCCCAAATTTTATGTGAACATTCAAATGTAGGACAACACAAAACTTAACCTAAACACCCGTGCCCTCGGGCGGACTCGAACCGGATACTATCGGCACAAGGAGCTATCACTGTAGCCCCTACGCTACCGAGGCCATCAAGTCAAGAATTAGAAAGCAACACGTGCACACGCCTGGCACGATAAACTGTGTCTCAATCTCACATCATCGCGACTGTAAGCAGACGCGAGACGTGCAACCTTGCGTTATGTTCTCTATTTACGCCGTTCTGTTTGATTCTGTAGTTTACAAAAGAGCGCGCTGTGCTGCGTCACGTCACACGCGCTATACGCACCTTGCCTAAACCATGCCTTAAAGTCTATTGTTCACTAGTGACAGCTATTTTTAAGGCGATTATGATGTATACTGTAAAATAAGAAAAACTGTAAAATATACTTGACGAACTTAATTAATTAATCTTAAACAACCATACCCGTTACTGGACTTACAACAGAAAGTACTCGGTAGTAATGTAGATGGTAACCTTATTGAATAGTTAACTCTTCTGCATGTCATTTGGAAGGTCACGAATTCGATTTCCTGTCCGGCCATCCATCATTTGCCAAAATCATTCATGGTGAATGCCGAGATGGTTTCTTCATAAGGCCGTGGCTGTATTTACTGCCGTTCCTAGTCCTTACCCTCCTGGAGTGATTTCTGGAAACGATAGAATACCAAAATCTGGATGGCGAGACAAGATTCGAACCCGCTATTTACCGAGCGTAGTGCGTGAGTGATTAACTTCTTGTCGCATTCGGGAGGACGCGAGTTCGATTACCCGTCCAGCCATCCAGATCTGCGTTTTCCATGGTTTTTCCAAATCAGTTCAGGCAAATGCTTGTTTCTCCACAAGGCCATTGCCGAATTCCTTCCCGTTCCTTGTCCTCCGTCCTTTCCCGCCTCTAATGACCTCGACGTTGGCAAGGCAAAAAGCAATAAGCAAAAAAAAAAAAAAAATCAACCCGCGTCCTTCCGAATGCAAGGCAAGTGCGTTACCGCTTAAAGCGTCTACTTCGTTGTAAAAAGAGGGAGATCAGCGTTAAGACGCTCGAGGCGAGTACTCAAATTTTCTTATTGACCATCACTTCTGGTTGAGGTATGATCGTTTCACTGTTTTGCGCTGCGTCGCGTCTGGTTTCTCCGCCTGAGAGTGATTAGTTCCGAGCCAGTGCCACTGACTCAATCCAGCTGCTTATTCCGGGCTCCGGCTGTATAGTTAATGAGCCCTGGGCTTTGAAACTGCTGAAATGCAGAATCACGGTGTCTCGCCACTCTGTCTGCAATCTGGCTGAAAGCGCGAAGACCACGCCCCTCGCTTCTCCGCATGTCGTATTCTATACCGGAATAGCGAAGACGCATCGTTATCTTCAGACGTAACTTCGTCGCTACAAAGTTGCCTATCTTCCTCATACCCATAATAGGTTCTTCCCGCATATTTTCTCGTGACAATAGTAACAGGCACTCAGGGGAATCGTAGACTGCGCCAACATTGCACATTGACAACTCGAATTGATTCATAAGTTTCAAGTTCAGAATTTTTTGCTGTTCATCATAAGTCAAGACTAAATTTTGTGGCGTCGTATTATTTTTAAGTAGAAAAGAACATTTATGATCATGAAGTTAAAACAGACTACTCGTTAAAATATCTTTAACAAAAATTAGAGATAGAATTTTGACTTTGAAATTTGACGTTGACATATGACGCCTCGTTTACATGATTATCAGATCCGGATGAAAGTTTGTTGAACAAGGATAAAAAGAAACTCTACCGTCACCTAATTGAGGAATCATACCAGCAGCCATCTCAAATAATTTACAGAACCAGTAACATCGAGATTATACGTACCAGAAGATGAAACTCTAACCACGATCCACCCTGATACAAGTTCAAACAAGCCATTCAACAAACGAGTTCGGTAAGAAATTCTTCTTAATCACTCGATGATGTATCTGCAGCAAGCTCATCATCCAAGCATATTATGAGTGAACAAAAGAAATAAATCAGACACTGACCATGACTTATTTTATATTCGGTACTCTAATATCTGACTGATACAGCAAATTAAGGAAGTTACATTCATTTTCCATTGTTCCTATCCTGCGTCGTTCCATTGAAATTCGATTCCACATCACTGGTGTGAGCGGTGACACTCTGGCCTCGCATTCTGGAGGACACGGGTTCGAATCCCCGTTCGACCATCCAGATTTGGGTTTTCCATGGTTTCCCCGAAACACTCTTGAAGAATGCCGGGGTGGTTCCTTCAAAAAGCCACAGCAGAATTCCTTCCAGTTTCTTGCCCCCAATCTCTACCCATCTCTAATGACCTCGACGTCGAAGATGCGTAAAGACATAAAAAAATGGCTGTCATCGGTGACTGCCGACAGAGGAGCAAACTTAAAACTATGAATATCACACGAGCAACACATTACACTTATGACTACGGATATAATAAATAATTCCCTCTGGTCATAATGACATGCTGACAGCGTTTCTATTGGCTGCCTATTTACCTAGCCCGGTAGTGTCACGAGATACAGGGAACCTACAGTTTAACGTGGAATCTAAACCACGGAAGCGTTCTGACGTACTTCACATTCTAGCTGTGTCAGTGGTGAAAGTCGGATTAAGGGTATATGAAAGTTTCAGCCGAGACAGGGATTCGAACTGTAGACCTTTTGTTCTCCACTCGGATACCTTAACCACTGAACCACCAGACCGCTTTAGATATGCTGTTAACATCAGAATGTCAATGACACGAACTCATAAGATTTTACCCATCCAAAAATCACCTAATGTGTCTAAAGAAAATTTCACTTGAAAAACTAAAAATCTAACTAAGTCCACAACCCGAAAGTTGATTGAATCTTGCCGAAGGAGATATACTAAGCTATTGTATCAGAGACAGGAAGGCCAGTTGCTTTCTTCAGGGACCTGCAGTTTAACGGGGAATTAGAACCACGGAACGTATCGGCGTAGCTCATATAATCAAATACAACTCCTAAAAAATCCTGCTCACCAGTATTTGAACCAGCGTCCGTAAAGAGTAACTTCCGGAATTGAGCGCCTAAACCGTTGAGCTACTAGACCGCATCGTTTCGAAGTTTATGGGTGCTAAATATCAAGTGTCAAAATTTGGTAAAAATTGTGGGTTCGTATGAACATTGTTGACAGAAATTAAGGTGAGGAGGGAAAGGAGGAAAGAGCTTAGATTTTTTTAAACTCAAACAAACTGTTTTTCTATTTGTTTTAAAGTATACTTATACAAAGTTCCATCAAAACCGGATGAAAACTTGGTGTATGTATGAAGAACATTGGTGAAAAAACACATTCATTTGTATATATTAGATACAAGTATAATTTATACTTCCACTGCTGTCCAAGCGCAACACGTCATACCATATACCGGGTGTTTCAAAAATGACCGATATATTTGAAAAACCAATAAAAACTAAACGGGCAGCGATAGAAATACACCGTTTGTTGCAATATGCTTGGGACAACAGTAAATTTTCAGGCAGACAAACTTCCGAAATTAGTTACTATTTTCAACAACAGATGGCGCTGCAGTCTGGAAAAAATCTAGGTGGTGGAATTCCAACACCAGAAAAATCCTCTGTTCTAAGGAATAAAACATTTTTTCACAGCAAACTTGCAATCTGTGAACAGCACACGCTTACAGCAGAAAGACGACTTACAGAATGGCGAACTCACAGACTGTGTTTACTTCTCGTATATCTTTCAAATCGCCTGCAGCGCCATCTGTTGTTGAAAATTGTAACTAATTTAGAAATTTTGTCTCCCTGAAAATTTACTGTTGTCCTAAGCATATTGCAACAAACGGTGTATTTCTATCGCTGCCCGTTTAGTTTTTATTGATTTTTCAAATATACCGATCATTTTTGAAACACCCTGTAGCTACAGGTATACTTGACGCGAACTGATAAGATTTTACCCATCCAAAAATCGCCTAACGCTTGTAAAGAAGTTTTTAAAGCTAACAGATTTACAGATGTAGAGTAGAGACTAGTATTGTCGCACACGTGTACCTTGGTTTTTTGTTATCTGTTTGCAGGTTTGAATAAGCTCATGCTTGTGCTAGACATTGGTAGTAACCAAATACTGTTGAGGAACGCAGCGGGCCGCCTGCAGGCGATAAGACACGACTCGCTGCGTCTCAGCTTCCGGGAACCACGGTCCGTTTCTCGGGGCGCTATTTTCCGCTGATAACTGCGAGTAGGCCGCGATGCTCGCCCTTCTTCGGCGTAAAACTGGGGGCTGTAAATCCTGGTGGGAAGCAGCGGCCCGGCTCTCGTCTATATACACGGAGCACATTCGCACGCGCCTCGTCAGCGCGGGGCCAATATCGACGGCGGCCATAACAGCGAGTGCGGTTCGCGCCGAGACCGCTTTCATATATCGCTGGCAGCGGACGGGGAGGAAGAAATAAAGAAGGAATATCCGTGTCTGCCGCGAGGGAGGCCGCTATCTGGCGGCGCCGCAGGATAAATCCCGCCCCCGGGTTAAATGTATCAGCGGCACGCAGGCCGCGTTTACTCTTGTTCTCTGCTCTAAGCCGCTTTAATGCGTATGGCGAGCCCGAAAGGAAATGTGAAGAATTTGTGTAATCTATTGTAACGTTAGTCCCTAATCTCCTTTATAGCCCTTGCTGCGAAGTGGGTCAAACGAAGTGCGGGCATTGATCACAAATTAAGTTAACAGTATATGAAATACGAAGGTGGTTTATGATCAGAAAGGATGTAACCAATAATAAGTCTGCTCCCGACTTTCATCTCTTTAATTTAAGACCAAACGTTAAATTAATTCGATGAAACGGCTTCCATAAAATACTTCACAAAGGAATGAGACCTCAAATTCATAAACCTGCCAGTTACGAGTCTCGCACAATTGGAGTTCAATATTTAAATATCATCACAGACATGGTGTGACAACCGACCGTGATGGGTGAACAGCAACGTTCTGGCCTCATATTCGGGGGGACGCAGGTTCGAATCCCCGTCCATCCATCCAGATTTCTGTTTTCGATGGTATACCGAAATCACTACGGCCAATGTCGAGATGGTTCTTTCAAAAAGACGTGACCAAATTCCTTCCCGTTCCTTGCCCCCCAGTCCTCTCCCGCCTCTAATGATCTCGTCAGGAAGACAGAAGCAAAACAACGAATTAACAATACTTTTTTTAATAGTATTTTCGTGCGTCAAGATAAATAAAGCCTTTTAAGTATTATTTAGTAATGTTTGTAAACAGAGATGTGGTCGATATTGGGTAAAATATGAAGTTCGTACGCAATAGCCATTTTGAGATATGCCTTGTAACAAAAATTATATAAAAATTACATTTTTTACTGCCTTTCGAGTTTAACAAATGAAAAAATATCTTACCGAAGAATTCTAAACATGGATACTCAACACATTGATAAACGAAACAAAAATTTAAACCTATTTACTAAAATATAATTTTTAATTTTTAAAACACGATATTCTTTTATAAGTGAACGAAACATGTATAAAATGCACGAATTTGAAGTCTACAATTTATTTTGTTACTAGTTAGGCCTATAAAAGATAGACTGAGAGCCAAGCGATAGTAATAGAATGGATCGTTGGGTGTGAGCGGTAACGCTCTGGCCTCGTATTTAATAGAACGCGCGTTCGAATTACAGTCTAGGCGAAAACCATGGCCTAATTACTTCCCGCTCCTCAGCCCTTTCTCACAAATAATGACCTCGACGTCAATCAAGACGTTAAGCTATAAACAAAACAAGATAAAAATGAGGCTCGTTTTTCCTGCAAACACAATTTTAATTGCTTAGTGCCGCTGAACAAATAGTTGTAAGTTACAACCCTCACAAAATCTGTGCTTGTAAACTTTTGTATGAAGGATAGTAGTATCAGAAATGAGACACCTTTCAAATTAATTAAAGGTTAATACGATCGATAAAAAGGCCAATTAAAGCAAAACATTATAACACCTCATAACTTCACGGACACCTCAAGCTAGCGAACCAACGTTTGAATATTAATATATGCCTACTGATTGATGTCACTTATTGTAATACTAAATCCTAAGATAGCCAAAAATGACGGGTAGAACCGAGTGCTCTGACAAATCATTTGGTCCATTTACTTAACTAAATACAAATATTATTAAATAACGTCCATAACCTGATGTTATCCATATTTCGATTATACGATGCATGGTTCTGTAATAATAACGCCAGTAATATTGTTTTGGCTAAAGCAAAACAAATTTTACTTAGTGACTTAAGTTATGCCGCGTAATATTAGTTTTAATCCTGGCCGAGGCTGCATATATCGCGGTAAATGTGGAATAACTTTTATGCGGATAAACTAATGTTTTCAGTAACATGGCGTACATGAAAACAACTTAAATTATTAAGAAATAAACTAAATAACTCATGTCTTCTGCTGTAACAAATGACAGTTGTCTCTATTGTATGTATCGATGACAAAGAATATAACGAAAAGATCTAAGTCAAACCTATATAAATAAATAAAAAGATACTATAATTAGTATGTTAACTTAAATAGAAACGTTACTTTTCCTTCAGTGTTCTGGCAATTCATTTCCACGTGGATGTTTTAGTAAATAGAATTGTTATTAAATAATACCTACTCATAAAATCGCTCTTGTAGTAATATCTCTGGTCGCAGGTAGTCTAGTAGCGAAGGCTGGGCGAGTGACTTCAGCGTTATGGACACGTTGAAAAAAGCAGCGTTGTATTATTACAATAAATACTAGCCCCAAAGCCCGTCAAAAATGACGGGTTGAATCGAGTTTTCTGGCAATTCATTTTTTTTCAGTTGCTTAACTAAGGATTGTTATAAAATAAAGCTCAATGTTAATCCTCGACCCTTGTGCTGTAGCAAAACAATTGTCACTTTGGTACAGGTTGTATTTCAGAATAACCACTAAATACGCTAATATTGCTCCTAGAAAATCAAAGCTGCAAACACACTTGAATTAATACATTCCCGGTATCGCATGTTAATGTTATCTTGAATCGCGATATAAACTTGATTCAAAATCTTCTCAGGTTCTTATATCTTTATTTTTTGTTATCCGTGATGCAAATCAATGTTTTAACGGCTGACACAGCTTACGTGTGTCTGAAAAAATTACCCCCAATAATATGAAGTCAGTGAAAACAAAATATACTAAAAATAAATCTTAACTACTTACGATAAGCCATGTAATATTAGTTTCAATTGTGGTGTAGGGCGCATAGATAGCGTTCAATTTGGAACTAATTTCATTCAAACCAAGTAATGATTTCAGTAAAAATGTAGCAAATAATAATTAATATGCCGATTTAAATGAAATACATACTTTTCATTCAGTGTTCTGGCAATTTGCTTAACTAAGTAGAAGTGTTACAAAATAAAGTTCAATGTAATTCTTCGTGCCTTGCACTGTACTAAGAACTTTTAGTTGTCATCCTGGTCCAGGTAGTATTTCAACCTAACCATAAACTACGCTAAAATTGCAGCCAGAAAGACAATACTTCAATGACACGCATATTAATACATGGCGATATATACTAAATCAAAAATCTTCACGGTTCTTACACCTTCCTTTTTTTATATTCGTGGTTAATATCGATACTACGACAAAGTTTGAATGTCTGACAGAGTTACGTGCGGCTGAAATATGGCATCAGTAAAAGCAATGGAAATTAAACATAAATTTTAATAACTTACGTCATTCCACGTAATATTAGTTTTAACTGTAGTCTATGCTATATAGATCGCGATCAGTGTATAACTACTTTAGTTAAAATGAAGTAATGATTTAATTAACAGAACACTCATGAAAACAATGTAAATTTTTTTTAAAAAAGTAAAAATAAAATCTTATACCCACTGCTGTAGCGTCAAGTGCCAGTTCTAATCGCAATCTATCAAAACTGCTGCTAAAATTACTGATCGAAACTTAAGCTTTTATCTTAAATATCTATGGCCAAATATTTTAACGAATACTTTATACGTCAAACGAATATTAATCAAATCCGATCAAAAATGACGGGTTTAACGGCGTGTTCCTGACAATTCATTTCTCTGCGGTTGCCTAATAAATAGAATTGTTGTTATGTGATGCTCATAATCTTATTTTGTAATTTTTACATATTTCGGTTGTAGTATACACATCGAAATAGATGGAACTTCTACTGAATTAATGACATCATAATTAGGGAACCAATGAAATTAAAAATAAATTAGGAATTCCAAAAACTTACGCTATAGCGCGTGATATTGGTTTTATTCCCTGTACAGGTGTCATTCAGCACGATAAATGCTGAACTACTTCCATCCGTATAATAATAACTTCAGTAACTCGGAGCTAATGAAAGCAGCTTTAATTCTTTAAAAGACTAAATTCACTGTGAATTATTCTGTAAAAAATTGTGTCAGTTATCATTCTGGTCCTGTCAACATAACAACAACTTCTAGCAATATTGCTGTTCAAAGTTCATAGATTCTATTAGCCGTGTACGAATACATTCACTGTACTGCGATCAATATTTACATCAGTAATACAATCAACTAATAATTAAGATAATAATTTAAACACAATACATACTTTTATTTCAGTGTTTTGGAAAATCATTATAACAGTGACTTAAAATATTTATATCGAATATAAATATCTTGTAAACCCGTCAAAAATGACGTGTTAAATGCAGTATTTTAGCAATTTGTTTCTTCGTTAAGTACAATTTTCATCAAATAACGCTCATAATCTTTAAAATGGTGTAATATAGATATTTCTTTGCTTACTGCAACAACGGTATCTCTGTACGAAGAGTATAAGAAAAATCTACATCTATCGAATTTTAATTAAGAAAACGCAACTATTAATTAATATGTCGATTTTTACAAAATACATACTTTTCTTTTAGTGTGCTCGCAGCAAATATACTCGTGAATGCATAGCTAAATAGAGCGAATAAGGCGTATAACCTCGAACATCTCAATTCGTTGTTTGTAGTGCAGCGGAGGCGGGAAGCGTGACGTCATAATCCGACGTCATAATGTAACATCGTCGTAACGTCATGACAGATGACCAAAACATGCGTTTATAACTATAGATTACATGATGTAATGTTTCATATTAGCTGTGATTGCGACTTCATCCACGCCGAATATGAGATTTGTGCTGTCAGTCCACAGATAAAGTACAAAAAAACTGTATTGGATAAAGCAGAGGACCATCCTCTCTGATGATCTCCTCTCCTAAATTTAGGATGAGTGAAAATGTTTTAAACGCGTTAATACACATGATTTACTGTTCACATCCTTCAATGCAATTAATTCTCATGATTTTATAACTTCGGACCTCAGTATTGTTCATACAGATTCTTTTTACTTGTAAGAGTATAAAGACTGATATAAAATCCGTAATTGAATCGCAAAGTAAAACATACAGTCACTGCGTTTATTGAGTTAATCGCGATAAACATATGTAATGTAAGAAGGCTCGTATGAAATGATATTAAATGGATATACAAAAATTCCGGAAATTTATTGTGTGGGTTGATTGGTAACGACTGTACGTTGACTGGCACACATCTTCAATAACTGGCATCCAGGTTTCATTAAGTTGGTAACCATAATTCATGTTAATACCTGACACGAGGCGAATTACAACCAGCGCTACCAACTCTACAAAACAATTTATCCCAAATATACGTTTAAAAAATACCAAAAATATGATAAAGTTTTCGGAAAATGCTGGGGAAAAAAAGCTAACAATATTAAGTGGGCATATCAAAATTTCTACCATAAAAATCTCTACTCAAAATCTACCATTAACTACACCAAAAAACTACCTAGTAACATCTCTAGCATTTACCTCACTGCCACGACAATCTCTACCAAACGCAGTACCTACCATAAAGATGTCTACCACTTTTATTCTCTATCAGTCACAAGCCCGCCATTAACATGTCAACCAAATCGTAAACCAACCAAATTAAACTTTACTATAATACTTATATACCCCCAAATCTCTACCAGAATTGAACCCTTCCAAAAGAACCAAACTTGCCTACGTATCATGTAATGAAAAGAGCAGAAAATATTCATTATCTTGCGTCTGTAAGACATATATCGTGATATGTAAATATAATCTCGAAAATTATCTGAAACAAGACTTAAATACTTATTTTAGTTAAAAATAAGAATAAACAATACATGTTTAATGCTTTATAACAACTGAATTATTTAAATTAGTTAAAAAAATTCTTTGTTAAAACCCTTTATGAAGATGTTTGCTTTAAACTTGTAAAAAGTATAAAACAATCAACTTAAGATTAGGACTAATTAATTATAATTCTTTGTGATAGATTATTCTAATAAGTTAATGAACAATACTAAAATTCTATCACTCCAAGAAAATCGTTGAATTATCATTAAAAAACGCTAAAAATATGTTATATGCTAAATTAAATTTTTCCATGCTAAACCACTCGAAAATATGATAAATTCATCCATGAAAATGCTAAATTGCGAGCACTAAATACAACCCCTTCAGTAAAAACACTGTTATAGAAGGTTTTGGGACACACCAACAAGTTGGTTATTCTAGTTCAAGAGTATTCCGCCAACTGCAAGTTTCTCCTTCTGTCCCAGATGAAATATTCAAAACTGAGCTCGGTTGTGCATCATACCGTATGACCGGTGTACCTTATTTCGAAAAGATTCAACGTTGAGTGGTCTGGTGGCTCAGTGGTTAAGGCATCTGGCTGAAGAGCGAAAGGTCTCCGGTTCGAATCCCTGCCTCGGCGGAGACTTTCACACGCCCTTAACCCTACTGCACCTTGTAATAATCTGTTTTGGTCAGGACTCTACTTTGAAACTTATTAGACACACTGTATGGCGTCCGCAATTAAACCTCTTTGATATTTCTCTATCAATATATTAATATCGAACCTCGGACATGACATGTCCCAGGGGTTACAAGACATAAAAAGATGGGTCCACAAAAGGTATGAATTTATTCTACAAATTAAAAGACATCTAATTTTACAAGTGAATAGTTTTTGTAGATGGCTAGCTCAGTTGGCTCTCCCAAACAAGTCTTTAGCTACTCAGGGGTATTTTTCGGGCCATGGTATGTTGCAACCAGTCGCACTGTTTGAATCACCTTACCCTGTGCACCTCAGACGCTCAGAGGATCGCGGTAGACCGACCACAGCGTCCACTCAGTTCCATACACCGTCCACCAGTGCCTCGTCTCCACTCCACCTCCGAGCAGCATTCCATGCAACAGTATACAAGAATATCCGAGTGGCGGGTCACTATTGTCTGTAGGTTGGCTGTCCCTGCTGTTATTGTCAACAGCGCAGCGGGTGGCTTGACGAACGGGCTCGCGGCTTCCGCTCGCCGAAAAATAGCCCTCCCTTTATCTGTGCACACTGCGTCGCCTTGGAAACGCGACTTATTACAACCTCTGGCACAGCTTGTTGTGTTATGTGAATTTCGCCAGAAAGCTTGCGTGGTTCGGATTCCACATTAAATTGTAAGTCCTCTTTACCCGTTAGGATTACCGAGTTAGGGAACTGCAACCATACATCCAATAACAGGCTTAATATACCTCTTTCTGGAGGGTCCAATCAACCTTCGGGCTAAATACCAAGCTTAACTTAATTGTAATTTGCGTTACTGAAGACAGAAAAGCTAGTACCGTAAAATTTGGAATTTTTATCTGTCTGCCCTGTCCACGTTTCTTTATGTACATATATTCGCGGATCACACAAAATCTAATAAACGGGTTTTAACTAAACTGCAGGTGGAGATAGTTTATTTCATTACTCATGCTTCTTTTTATCCAGCTAAGTTACAAGCTCCCGATGATATAAGGGACAAAAACGTGAATTTTTAATTTTTATTTTATTTTTTGTCAGTATGCGCATCACAACGCTTTTTAATGAAACTTCGCATACTTATAGATTCTGTCGTCTTATGCTATATACAATACTTTTTATCTGGACCAGTATTATAATTCTCGATGACACAAAAGCAAAAAACAACAAATTTTGGAATCTTTGCATGTGTATGCGCTCCGCACACAAACCTAATGAACGGATTTCAGCGAGAACACACATAGTTTTGGATTATGTCATCGGTTATCGCGCATGAAACTTTCTATACTGATTAGTAGTCCCATAATTGTCCATGAGAGAGAGGTCAAACCTCGTTCGGCCATCCTTACTGAGGTTTTCCGTGGTTTTCCTCAGTCACTCTAGGCGAATGCCGGGATGGTCTCCCACAAAGCCAGGCCGACTTCCATCCCCCTTCCCTCCCCCTTAGATTTAAGTAGGCTGAAAAGAGTCCACGCGACTATCCAACAGCCCGCTTTCCAGGCTTTACCTGGGAGGAATGAAATGTAAAGTTTAAGTACATATATTTTTAAAAAATTCTAGTATGGCAATACTGTGTAATGCTTGAGAAGCAACGTGATCAATGAATAAATTTCAACGTGTGTCTTCAATAAAAAAAACTTTTCGAACAAGGTTAAGTTCAAAGGTGGTAGAAACTAATGATATGTATAAAGTTCTTTGAAGCAATTGCATACCGTATAAATTTAGTACAGGACATCGAAGAAAGAGAGAAAATGGGGTCGCTCGTATGCGTTTTCTTTCACAACCAACTTTTATTGATAGTTTATGTAAGAATTAACAGGACATATTTCAAATTCCTCGTAATGAAGACGGGGGCATAGCTAGTTTTAAATAAAAAATACACTCCACTCAATAATTAAAGCGAATTTGTCAGAGGAATTTATGTGACCTGAAAATTTGCTATTAATTAACGCGGTTTGTTTCGCATTCAACAACAGAGGCGGAAAACCAGTAACGAAATAATGTGAGTCACACTTATCACTTTCCACTCATTTTTCAGATTCCAGGATCATAATTATTTTAGAGTAAATTGTGTTGGGAAGTAGAAGTTCTTTCATTTCGGATTAAAAGCAAAGAATCTGTGATTACCTTTTCTTTCTTCGTGAAAGACATCAAACACAGAAATTATATATACGTAAAAAAAGAACTATATAGTTCTACTTCTACAATTATTAACTTCTGGATATAACATGTGTTCCTGCTTCATAGCTTATTTACAGACTCTGTTACCCTCGTATGAAGTTTATTAAACAGATGTGTATCAAAATATTAAACGCGTCTTTTGTAGTGATGGTAAAGCTGTTTGAGGTTTTTGCATATAGTTTATGTTTCTTTACTGGTATTTAAATTGTGGACCTGCTAGTTTAAAGAAGTGAAAATTTTCTGTGACTGAACGTACGAGAGAATATATAAACTGATTCGTCACTGCAAGAATAAGCCATTCTAAGTTATTGAATAAACATGTAATCTGTGTTGCTAACATACTTACAATCTTATCGCATCTGAGACTGAAATACAAATAAATATTCTTTTCAAACGACACCACAATATTTAACAGCAGTTTTCTTTTAAAACTATAACTTCACACCGATCCTGGAGCATGATGGGGTATTCGGGAGGACGCACGTTCGAATCCAGCCATCCCGATTTGGGTTTTCCGAAATCATCCTAAACGAAAGCAGGGATGTTTCCGTCAACATTTCATGGCCGAATTTCTTCCCGTTCCATGTCCCCAATTCTTTCAAACCCCCCAATGAGCTACACGTCGACAAGGCCTGAAACCATAAGTAAAGAATTAACGGCTTGTAAACAAACAAGAGAACGACTGCTCTGATAAGTGAATAAGGTGTAATACATCAAAAGGATGATTTATAAATTTGGTGATGATAAATGGAGTAGATGGTAAAAGGTTTGTGGAAGCAACGAACGATTTTTATAGCTTCAGTTCCGTGTGTGAAAGGCGTCATAGGGATTAAAATCTGTGAAATGTATAAGGGCGAAACTCGACGAAATAAATAAAACACGTGAAAAACAAAGTTCAGTTTCACATCGTTCGGAGAAATTACATTTTGGAGATGACGCTGGTGCCGGCCGCTTAATGGAATACGTAATTCAGGCAAAATATTGGCCCGACTGTGGACTGGCTCCGCTGTTTGAATTGCACGGGCCACTTGCTGCGGAGGGGAGGGGAGGGGGCGTTAATTGATGCGCGGTTTTGCGTTGGTGCTGCCAAGTGGAAATGGAGAGGGAGGGGGAACGCGCTGAAGAGCACGGGCGCCTCTTGGGTGGCGGGCGGGGGAAAAAGCCACAAGAAGCAGGGATGCCTCCTCGGTCAAAGACTCACCAACTTCCCTGCGTCTTTATGGAAATACACTTCCACGTTAAAAAAAATATGTTGACCAATTTGAATTTACAGTCTCCCAGAAAACTTTAAACAAATCAGAAAAATGTATGTGTTAAGTGCCACATGAATGCTTCATATTATCGTCCTTATTATTATTAGTCATTATTGCCCTTGACGACAGTGTTTAAACTCAAATTATTCAAAATTATTCAGTTTTTTTTTTTTTTTTTTTTTTTTTTTTTTTTGTACTTCCTCTTCTCTTCCCAAAACCTCCCCATACGTTCACTGTGTTCCCTTTTCCTCTGTTCCGCCCATTTTGTTCCTGTTTTCTTCTGTATTTTAAATTTTGTGTTCATAATTTTGTTTCTGAATTGTCCCCTCTCCGTTGTCATTTCCTTGCTGATCCCTGCATGATATAAGTCCCCTTGTGTTTCATGGAACCAATTGGTTTTCCTGAGTGAGCCATTTACTGCATCAAGGATCTTATTTGTGAGTCTATTGTTGTCCTTTCTCTGCAAATGACCATAGAATTGTAATATGCGTTTTCTGATCGTGTCTGTCTGTCTATCTGTATGTTCGTATGGTTCCTGCGTTAGTCTTTTCATCCATATGCCGTCTTTATGCATTGCTTCAAAAAAACGCTTCTCTGATGCCTGAAGCCCCAATCGTGGTTGTTTGTGATGCATACCATGTTTCTGGCAATACCACTGTATTGTGATACAAATTATTATATATGAAAAATTATTTGCGCCAGACACCGCTTACAGAATCGAAATATTCTTTATGTTAAACGTTTTTAGTTATTAGTACCACACATACTTGCCAATGAATCATGTTGCACATAAGATTTTACTAAAAAATAATATTCTTCCAATATTCAAGAGTCTTTGTGTTACACTTAACAAAATTAATGTTTACGAACCTCAGCACAAGTCGAACGAATCAATCGTTTTAAAACTATGGGAAGTGATTTGTATGAAATTATAAACAACGAATAAAAGTGATACGACACTTCACTAGTTACTAACTACTACAAACCAGCAGCTCAGAGTGACTGACTAGTAGGTGCTACTCGCAGGAATTACTAGTCATAATAGAACCCAAAAATATTTTGGCAGCAGATAAGAAAAAGGAAAGTTTATTAAAAACTCAGACAAAGTTTACATGAAACGTAAGAAATCACGAAATATATCAACAAAATAAATTATCGTTACTTGTTTTTCAAATTATGCTTTCCTTAGAAACTTTTTCATAACGACAAAAAATTTTATCGATATTTGTGAAAGTAATTTCAAGTAACAAAAAAATGGAGGGAGAAGAAATCAAAATTATAATTCCATTATGATGTGCATTTCCTCACTGCGAGTCTGTTTTATTCATTGTGTGTTCTGTTTACCCGCCATTGACTGCTGTGCAAGAAGTAAAGGAAAAACGAAAGGCAGAGCTGAATTTTAATTTTAGTACAACATATGAGGTTGCTATAGGTATGCACTTTAAAAAAATTTCAGTAGCCACCCACGCTGCCCGCGTACACATACAGTATTATCTGTATATATTTACTTTCGCTTTCATTGGGCAAAAACTTTTTCGAAAGAATAAAAAATGTTTCCACGTTTCCTTCTCGACAGCAGCATCCATTATGTCATCTTTGAGTCAGCTAAGGAGTAAACTTGGTGATTCGTAAATTTTAATTCACATTTGAAAAAATTTTCTCTTACTGTGAATTGACACAATCACTAATGGCCTTGGTCTACAAGATATTAAAATCGAGAAATCAGCACGTACCTCATCTCATTTTTCCGATATTCCTATAACTGGCTTAATTTTAAAGCGTTGGCATTAATTCATGGTTTTTGCAATTAAAAATTTGTACATTTAATTACGTTAAACTCAAAGAACTTTAACTGTGTCAATTACCAGGCTGATAGTCGTTTATTATCATATTCAATACATAGTTTTGCTCCTGTGGAGTATATAGTTGACTAAGCATTGGTTTGGCAGATACAATTTCAGGGCCCATTTTTTAGGTTCATTGATTTCAGAAATTTGGATACTTTCGTGGAAATAAACCAAAACTGCACTCACGAAGGAACTCATGTGTGACCTTTGTATATTTGATAACTGTATGATGTTTGGCACTTTGCTTACTGTCACATTGTCCTAAGCTGTAGTAAATATAATAATTCGGATAGTGGAAACACAACTATAATAAAATGTCTTATTTGTAGAAGAAGTGGGGTTTCCGACTCTGCCGGTTTATATTAGCTGCAGTGAGTTATGAGCCGCAGTCCGCATTTTTAACACTTTAAGCATACCTGGTGTAGTAACTAAATTACGCAGAGTTTCAAATTCACAAAAAAATCAGACTCATCCACGTTTCAGTATTAACACTCTGGTAATTGAATATGGTTGTTAGAGGGATTCACAAATTACTTGTGGATAAGACACGTTAAATATATTTGCTCTGTGCATTTATTTTTCAGAAAAACATCCAACTTTCCTGAATAAAAATCGTCGTGAATTTCGTGTAAGTACAAATCACGGAAATCTGTCTTTTCTAAACAATTTTATACTGTATTTTGAGATTTTTCACTCACTAAACTTTCGGTTACTGGCGTGAGACAATTCATAGATAATATAGAATGCTTCATGCCGAATACCATAGTAGAAAAGTCGCCAGTATTTGAAGGCCTTCCATTACATGGGTTTTTATTAAGGACTTGCCTTACCGCCAGTGCCATATACAAAATGATATTTTAGTTTTTTTAGTATTTTTATCGTTTAGATCAAGGGTAACGAGGTAAACTATCGCGCTGCTAGCAAACATGATCTTTGTTGCGTTTTTTTGTTGTTTGTAAGCTAAAAGGTCGTACTTTCTCCAGAGATACAGCGAAACACATTTCTAGCAAATTCTTCAACAATATATTTTTCAGTTATTAATCTCAAAAGTGATTACAAATATCCTAAACATTTCGGAAAAAATTAATCCTGATTTTTTTTTTTGGTACACTTGTTGAAAAATAGAACCATATTTTTTTTTTTTTTTTTTTTTTTTTTAACAACTTCGTAAATTACGGCTTTGATTGCAAAGGGCCAACATAACAAATACTTTGTATTAACTAATACAGTTGAATACGGTGATGGTGTTTTAAGGAATGTGATGTGAGAAGCCTCTCGATTGCTTGAAACATTGAATACTACAGGTTCATTCTCATCGATTTAGCAGGAAAGTATAAGGGAATCTTTTTAGCTTTTTGACTCAGATTGTCAACAAACTCGTATTTTCTGAGTTATACACGCACATTCTTCTTCTTGCCAAAAACACCAACATTATTTCAATGGTGTGCACATGGGGGGGGGGGAGTCAAAGATTTGTCACAACCATTCTGTAAAGCAAAAAGTAAATAAAGACAGATGACTTCAGAATCAATGAAACTATAAAGCTTTGATTACAATAGCCTTACTGTTCTAAGCATATCTTAACGAAATCAAATGCCGCATGATGGAACACAAATAATATTCACATGTAAACGTAATGCAATATTTAGGTTTACCTAGTGTGAACTTTGCATCATTATAACAAATCATCTACGCTTTTACATTCTGCCTACTTAAGAGTTGGTCTAACACAACTTGCGATACGAAACCTTTAACTCACACTGACGAGTTTAGTATTTGCATAACATGTTGTTCTCTGCATGTACAACATTCTATATTTATTTAAAACATTTCATTTATGGAGAGGGAGTTCTTCAAGAAAACAACTTCTCTCCGTCATATTATCACATATAGCAAATTACTGCAGTTTCTTGTAAATGGTGGAAATTTAGGGATTCAATGAAGATACCTGTGAAAAAGCTTGTGTTTTCTTTAGTGATTGCCAATAAAAAAACGATTCAAGAGTACGACAAATAAGTGTGAGTTAGGAAATTGGAAAATTCAATGTTAACCAAGCTAAATATAATTTAAATGAACTGCTGATAGTTGTAAGCTGTTTGGCAGCCGAACAGACGCTGAGACGCTGATCCGGAAGAGAAACCGATACTCGAATCTCGGCCCGGGACTACTTCTGTTTTTTTTGTTTTTTTTGTTTTTTTTTTTTTTACTTATTGCTTTACGTCTCGTCGACGGCTAAGGTCATTAGAGGTGGGATGGGACTGGGGACAAGGAACGGGAAGGAATTCGCCCAAGACTTTTTTTTTAAAAAAAAAGGAAGCATCCCAGCATTCGCCTGGAATGAATTGGGGAAACCATGGAAAACCTAAATCTGGATGCCCGGACGGGGATTCGAACCCGCGTCCTCCCGAATGCGAGGCCAGAGCGTTAACCGCTCGCCCACCACGCTCGGTCCCGGGACTAGAGGAGAAAACAACTGAAAATCACCGAGCAAGGCGCACTTACTGTTTTGATGCAATGAAATACTGTTTGATGATAACCTTGTATAGATTTAAAAAAAAAAAAAGTGTAGTGATAGTTAAAAGAATAATTTTACTTACAATAATCAGAACTACATAATAATTGGTAAGTAAATTCTTTGGATGGTTTAAATATACATTAATAATACACAGTTTTTCTTCTTGAAATAAAAAAAAATAGCGATTTACTTATCATGTCTATTATTTCGACTTATAGTTCTACGCTTAAAAGCAATAAAATCTGTTCTCAAGTAGCATTTTCTTCGCTTGTTATTTATTTATTCAGTGCAATACAAACACGATCATTGGACAGAAGTGTGCATCTTAAGGCTATACAAAGTTTTATTAGCTTTTTCTTATATCCACATTCTAAAGTACAATAATATAAACTGCAGCACATATACATTGAACTTTAGTCTGCCAACTGTTTTCGCATAACTCTTCCTTATTAGTAGTATTAAATAAATTTTAACGGCGATTAGATTAACAATGTGATAGCCCTTTCCGTTCTGTACATTCCGGCCTGCAAGTGAACAAAAGCATAAACAAAGTTATTAAACCCTCGGGAGCGCTAAGTTAACGTCATTTCTAGAAATCTGTAGCAGCGCAAAGTATTCAGGGCAATTAAGAAATCCTTGATTAGAGGGAGATGTTCCAATTTTCAATTTTTTAATGTTTTTTATTTTAATTGTTAAGTCTACCAAGAAAGTAACCTTAAGTTTATAATACAATAAAATTAGAAATATTAAATTCTCAGGCTGCTGATTTTATGAAAACAGAAATTTGTTCTGAAAGATGAGCTAGACTATGCCATCGATTCTCATATATCTACGGAAGGTAAGTGAGCAGTCGGACAGTTTCTACCGTCTTTTGAGAAACACTACTTTATCATCATTATAAAATTCGTTGATTTCTGTCTTTTAATTAAAATATCTGAATCTCTTTGAAACGTCTTATGGTTTTGCTAAAAACTTCCGATTAGTCTACTTATAGAGTGATTTAAACGGTTCAGCTTTCCTCTACAAAATTTACTTTTATTATTTTAAACATAAATATGCACAAAATATAATTTTAGTTACCGTCTAAATGTTTATTGCAGAATAGATGTGAGAAGACTTTCTTTAATAGGTACTGAAATACTTAATCTATTTTCGGTTTATTGTTTTATACAGCCGTTAGTTTTTTTTATTTAAGAATTCATTATTTATATCTCTTTAGCAATATTTCTTACTTAGAATTATAATTGCAACAAAAATTATTTTCAAGTTATTCCTCCTGAAATTACTGTCAACTTTCATCACCTCCATATTCCTTAATCTCTTATAGAACCAATACTTATCATCGTTTCGGGATTTTAAAACAGATGATGTAGGCAATTCCAACCTAATGATATGATTATTTTCAAGTTAAGTTTCCATAAATGTTGAAAACAATATAAATAACCACCATTATTAATTACTAAAAATATTTTTATTAACTTAAGAAATGTATACTTTTGCTAAAAAGATTCCTTCTGTCGATATTATCATCGTAAGGAAAAAGACACAATTTACCACCGTTTCGGTAAAAGATCGGTTTTGTAGTTTAGACCTTAGAAAGGGAAAACATGACGGAGCATGCGCAGTGCAGTGTGTCACTACGGTTGCCATGGCAACGTCAAGTGGTGGAGAGGCCAGCGAGTCCGGAAATTACTAGGCGTCGAATAGGCAGCCCTGCGGAACACGTCTCCATAATCGCTCAAAGCTAGTGTCTCTCGCTGACTAATTCCCTTTGTGTTACCGAGAATGGAATCCCGAGTTCCACCGCAATCACAAGCCGTTTGAGTGTACTTCTCCAAGTCACCGTCGACCTTAATACAGTCTTGTGATCCTAATATCTCCAACGTCACCGGGTGTGGTGGGTGAGCGGTAACGCTCTGGCCTCGCTATCAGGAGGACGTGGTTTCGAATCCCTATCCGGCCGTCCATATTTCGGTTTTCAATGGTTTCCGGAAATCATTCCAGGCGAATGCCGGGATGGTTCCATAAGAAATTCACGTCAGAATTCGTTCCAATTCCTTTCCGCCTGCAATGACCTCGACGTCGACGAGGCATAAAGCCCTAGGGGGAAAAAAACTCCTATGAGTCGTTACGATTAAAAGTTCTAACAGTAGAAAGTCTACGCAGTATCTTCATAGGTGCATAAACCATTCACATCTGTATTATGAAACAAACGTAACACTGTTTAATTCAACAGAGAAGTAAAAATTACCTATTCATCTCATAAAAGATGATATGATGGCTAGCATCAAACAGTTTCTAATTTCTCTAACGTTACCATTCTTGTAGTTCAGAATCATGAACGTTAGTGAATATAGACATGTCGCTTATTATTAGACAGCATTGTGTAGAAATTACTAATTCGTCCTAACACGCCCGGTCCAATTGTGGTATCAAATACACAGCAATTTCAAACGGCCTGCACTCACCAAATACAAATCATTTTATTTTTACACGTTATAGGTAATCCCTTGCAATCGCGCTTCAAAACACAACTTAGGTGAGACAATAAACAGAATCTACAGCAATAACGGACTCCGTTAAAAGAGGTGTTAAATATAGTCTAACATAGAATGTAATACAGTATGATTTCTCTTTCACAATAATGTACAAAATGTACAGTACATGATATCAAATAAACTGGTAGACAAAAATTACTATTAACGTAATAGCTGTCTTGGATTATTTCAACAAAAGCATTGATAATTTGCTTACGGAAAACGATTCACTTCGAAATTCAAATAACGATTGCAGTACTTTTCCAATTATCTTCCTATCTGTTTCAATTATCTTGATTATTATATGAGGAGTATACTGGCTTTATTTAAATTTTGCGCAATACAGACGCATCATTTGGATTTGTTTACATACCTGTAAGGAGCCAGTACGGTAGTTTTGTTCATGTGCTGATCTAGAGTCACTTACGAGGTAGGTCCGATAAGTACTTAGCCTCTCTTCCCGATGGCGCCACTGTTGCCAGAGAAATTTATTATCGTCTAGTACATTTTCTTAGACGGCTATTGTTAAAATTTCAGCCAAATCGGACTCACAGTTCTGTTTTGATCGCGTGTGAAAGTGGGTGTGTCCGCGGATTTTAGAAAAATGGAAAAAGAGCAATATCGGTTGGTGATTCGATTCTTGTTTTCGGAAGGAAAATCGAGCAGCGAAATCAAAGAGCGCTTAGACGCTGTGTACGGTGACTCTTCTCCTTCGATGGCGACTGTCAAAAATTGGTTTAAGGAGTTTCAACGTAGTTGCACGTCGGTTTTTGATGAGCCACGCCCAGCAGCCCCGAAAACGGTTACCATGGAGGATAACGTGGCAAAAATCCACGATCTCGTATTGGCAGACCGCCAATTTAAGGTGCGCGGACAGTAGGCATATCAAAAGACCGCGTTTGTCATATGTTGCATGAAATTTTGGACTTGAGAAAGCTGTCGGCGCGACGGGTGCCGAGTTTGCTCACTCCGGACAACAAGCCGAACCGTGAGACGACTTCACAGCAGAGTTTGACGCTGTTTAAGCGCGACCCGAAGGAGTTTCTGCGTCGTTACATGACCGTCGACGAAACATGGATCCACTGGTACACACCAGAGACCAATGAACAGTCAAAACAGTGGATTTTACCTGGCGAACGTGCTCCGAAAAAGGCGAAGACTGTCCTATCGGCCGGAAAGGTAATGGCTACCGTTTTCTGGGATTCACAAGGTGTGATCTACACCGACTACCTGGAGAAGGGCAAAACGATCACAGGGCTTTACTATGCCGAATTATTGGGCCGATTCGACGCCGAATTGCAGAAACAACGGCTCCATATGGCGAAGAAAAAAGTGCTCTTCCACCATGACAACGCATCGGCTCACATCTCTGCCATCGCCACGGCCAGATTGGTCGAATTGGGCTACGAAATCCTGCCCTATCCACCATATTCTCCAAATTTGGCCCCGTGTGACTTCTTTTTGTTCACAAACTTGAAGAAGACAATACTTTGCAGATAGCCAGAAAACGTATTTTTCTCGCGGGTTAAAAAAGTTGGAGCATCGCTGGGTCAAGTGTATCGAGCTGAAAGGAGAGTGTTGAGAAATAAATCGCCACTTTTCCAAAATTTTCGTTTTTTTCTTTTGTAGGCTAAGTACTTATCGGACCGCGCTCGTAAACACACCCACTTACGAAGTCTCGTCTTTGTTTGGCACATTTCAAGCGAATTATCAACGATAAGTTTTGCTGAACAGTTTCTGTGCGGTATGGTATTAATTCAGATGAATGCAAGGACTATCAAGTGAATATATCAGTAAAATACATTGTCTAAAGTAACTTTACTGTATCTGTTTATATCATACTTGTTCTACACTCACGAAAATCTTGTTCCTTTGAGACGATGCGTATAGTAATCCCATCTGTTCTTTCGATTACAGAAATACCTTTGCATTTTCTAAATTCGATGTCCGTTACAAGTATTACGTTACTTTATTCATATATGAACATCTGTTACTGAAATCAGGTGCTCCATTCTAGATGACATTTTTACTCGTTAAAATTACATACCTGCTACGAAGGTCACAAAAAAAAATTGCTAGTAATCTTTTGTCAAGGAATCAAAAAGCAAAGCGTCAAAATCTAAAATGTATTGCTTTTTAAAATGGTAAATAAGTTCGGCTTCTATGTACCATGCTTACATTCATATGGATAAAAGTAGTCGAGAATGGACAGCATGTTTGTAAAATCTTCCATGTCAAAGTTCATGAGGGTAATGCATGGCGTACAATGGGCATACGTCATGTAAGCGACTGGTAACTGGAACGTATCGGCTGAAAAATAAAATCAAATCTCCCCATTTGAAGATTTAGACGATGAGATTATAATCATCAATTGTAAAAACAAAATATTAGCAAGACACCTCGCATCATCACATCTAAAGTACAGATTAAATGGAACTAAAATGAAGTATTACAAGAAATAATAAAAACTAAAAAAACAGCTTTGCGTTTACATAGATTTACATTTCGCAGATGAAGAAAAAAAGATTATAGTACATGCATTTCCAATGGCAAGTTATAAAAAGCAAAAAAAACAAAAACATCGGAATCTAGGAAAAAATAACATAAAACAGAATTGTAACTGACTGTACGTGATATTGTGATTTTAGCTGTCCAAGTATCAACGAATGCAGATAATTTCTATTTCTGATTAGTAATATTAACGAAGAAATTATTATTCTGGGAGATTGGATGGAAGACTGTAGAGGCAACATCATGTAGAATGAAGATATAATGAACTTACAAGTATCGGAAAATGATTTACAGGCAGGTAATAGGCGCTAGGAGTACTAAATGGTTTCTTTGGTGATTGAGTGTTATGAATCAATTTTGGGGTACTTATTGTTACAGTTTCATTTCGGCTGATGCGTAACATACACTTTTTAAAGATTATGTTGTTGCGTTATACTTTTTAGATGAGAATTTTTAAAATTAGGGGTGGTGGTTCCTCTCTTAAAATTAGGCAACAGGATTAAAAAATTCGTTTGTTTTGTCTTTTGTAAAAAAAAAAATTAAAAAAAATTGTTTTGCTTATGGCTTTACGCCTCGTCGACGTCGAGATCATTAGAGGTGGAAAGGACTGGGGATAAGGAACGGGAAGGAATTCGGCCATGGCCTTTTGAAGGAATTGGCCTGGAGCGATTTTGTAAAGAGAAACGTTTTGAAATGTTTATTTTTTCCTATTTGAAGAAAAGAAATTTTCAATTTGCAATGCTAACATAGGTGGTTAACTTTACCTCTAAATATATTTTCCTGCCAAAACAAAAAAAAAGTAAACGCCAAACTTCTATTTTATAATGCCGTTACATATTGCAAACGTCAGGAGAATGACTGTTGAGGAACCTTATTTGTTGGTTTTGTTCTTCATGTGTAGCTTACTGTGACAAATAAATATTACGTAGAGTGGTTTATTTATGACGATAATGTGTATGAAAGACAGAAAATAGTGTTACGCGGTGCCCGCTTCGGGCAGATACCACAGTGGCCACCATTTCTACACACGGATGAATCACCATCAGCAGGGTCATACTAACTACGGAAAGACTCGGAATTTTAACACATACCTTTGGTGCATAATCTGCGGCTAGAAATTATATTCTATCAAATTTTTTTGCCATTAATCAGGTATTGGATAGTAAAAAATTGTTCAATTATCAGTGTCGAGCGCCAGACACATTGTCTTAGTTACCTTTGCTTCTACAAAGCCGGATTAAAATATTTAGTTTACGATAATTCTCTTTAATATTGAAGTACCGTATCACTAACATTAGAAGATGTTTTTTTTTACTTACGTCTTTACGCCTCGTCGACGGCTAAGGTTATTAGAGGCGGGATGGGACTGGGGACAAGCAACGGGAAGGAATTCGACCATGGCTATTTTGAAGGAAGCATCCCAGCATTCGCCTGGAGTGATTTGGGAAACCATGGAAAATCCAAATCTGGATGCCCAGACAGGGATTCGAACCCGCGTCCTCCCGAATACGGGGCCAGAACGTAAACCGTTCACCCACCACGCTCGGTAACATTAGAAGAGATCTAAAATTACAACAATCAGTAGTATATGGTTTTGTATGAAAATATTTTGCCACATACGAATTTTGCCCTTGTATGAACCACCATCAGTGCCAGTAAATTATGAGTATACGTTTTGGTAACAGTTTTCTAAAATGAAAAAAATTGTTGTTTCTGTTATCATTACACGGCTGAAGGTGCTTTGTGTATTTTATAATGTCTTCGTACACCAATGCGTTATATTAACTGAAAATGATTTACGTAAAAGTTGCAATTTCACTGCTATGTTAGGAGGTCTCCGACTTTTTATCGTCACTTACCATTTAGCAGCACAAATTACAACTGACTTAAAAAATTATTTTTATTGGGCTTGGTCGTCATATAGGAACATGAGTTTCATGACATTTCATATTTGCCACATTGATCCCAAGTTTTCAAAATAATATTTACCTAAGATGTGAATTAAAAATGAAATAACGGTATAATTATTATTCACTGTGATTAATGGATGTCATAGTTTCAATTTTAAAGTTAACCAGACGAGTTCAGTGTATATGTTTTCTAATAATTGTCTTCAATATGGAATATGTGCTTGTTCGGTTTTAATCTTAGGTATTTCTTAAAATAATATACCTTAAGTTTTTTCTGTGTATTCAAAACAATACAGTGCAATATTGTTATGATCATCATAAATAAGAGAAGTCAGCTGTGACAATTTACTTAATCGACGTATCTGTATTTAAATGGATCACAATTTTATATCACGTTATTACACAATAAAACATTCCAGATGATAAAACATTTCAAATGTTAGCTGATTTAACCACATCATTCCACTATAAATGCACATGTTTTATTGGGATTTCAAATTAAGTATAGATAACACAACTAGTGGTTAAAATAAAACTTTATTCCATATGAAACAATATTGGAGTAATTATGGTACTTCAAATTAGTATTCCACATAAATTCTTCCAAATATTGTTTTCAGGACATATTGTATGTTAAGACTTAGTATAAACTTGACTGGCTTCAATCTTTATTAAAATCTTAAAGTTAAGGATAAACTAGTAAATACGAAATTTCTTAAAAATCACATGTTCCATTATTATCCAAAATAATATTCAATGCTGGCATAAGGTATGACTCACCATCAGTTTAATCAGTCTTCTCTAAATTTTATCAGAAACATACAGTCAGACTGCGGTGAGATGAGAGTTAATAAGGAAAAAGTAGCTCCTGTCAGCGCCAGATGACTTGGTGGCAAGATTGTTGTTCAGAATCGTATTGTCATCATAGGTAATTCAAGGGCGCTTAGTCTTCACTCACCGTGAGGTTGCAACATGTACTTTATCTAATTGAAGGCTTATTTATCTGTGCTAATGATGGAAGGCGTTGAGAAACATAGTCACATATATAGTAAGCAATGTTGGTGTACGGGCAGGTCACTCTGACCATACAGAGCACAACATTAAATACAGTGAATTTTTTCTAACATTTACTTTACAAAGGAGCCAATACAACAGATCCACCTGTTTTGACTGTATTTCATGATTGGTTTAGGAAATGCTGCTAGATTTTTTTTTTAATTGCGTCATTTATTTTTATGTCACATCGGTTTTCCGTTGATTTTCTCATGCATAGTGCAGTCTGTACAGTGGTAACAGTATTTCTTTGATGAACTGCAAACATAATATATCAAGAATCTACACGAAATATTTTGCCCAGACACAAGAAAAATAAATATATAGTATCGTATAATGGGCCGGAGAGGCAAATTTGAAATAGTTTTCAGTGTTACCTAAACTAATTTTAAAATTTTTTCGCTGGAAATTTTCACATGAACAAAAAGCATTGAACTTAGTGGGTGACACTATTTTACATTACAAATCAACTCAGTGATTTCCATATCTTGTTTTACTTGACATGGTTCTTCAGTTTTTGTATAAAATTCATTACATATCAGTTCGTGACAACTGAGACAGGTCCATAATTTTTCAGGTTATTTTTGTCATGTGTGCAAGGATTTAACAGCCTGAAATAAAAATGTGATTTTATTCTTGATTTTTATGGAACCTTGCCTTTATTTTTACTTTTTATCCTTTTCACACAATGTGTTGAAATTTTATGAAGTACATCATTTTAAATAACAGGTAAACTTTTTATAATATTTTCTGTATAATATTGTGTTTAATTTTACAATTTTTCTTAATTTTCCACAGTGCATCTCGAATCAGTAAGCAATGGAGGATTATTTTCGTGGTGGACGCCATCTTTATATATAAAATCCTTGGCGTGAGTAAACCGCATTATCACGGACAGACCACTGGGCCAATTCAGGCCATATTCACACGAAATGTTACTGAGGTGGCGCGAAAGTTTTATATATATAATTTATTCCGCAACGTAGCGCTGAAGTATAATTCCTGTATTTACAATTGGGTTATGTTGACCACGATACCACGGATAACACAGTATTTGAGAATCAGTCCGCAAAATTCATACTACTATTTTTTTGATTCTGTTTTGTTTTTTGAGTGCGGGATATTTATTTCATTAGTTTTATTAGGTATTGTAGGCGCATTAAAACATAACGGGATGCATTAGTTTAACGTAATAAGTGTAAGTAACATTTAATTTACCTAAACTTGACAGTGGTGCTCATGCGTTCAAGTAGATGATAATTTTTTAATTGCATGGTGCTAAAAAGCATAAATTTTAATTATCATTGGTTTGAATTTGACGTGACAAAATAAGATTGTAGTAGGCGGCTGATCGCTGCAGTTACACTTTAAGTAAATCGCCTTGTGTTTTGTAAGATGCAATATATGCAAGTAACTAAAACGCAAATGAGTTAAAAATCTTTGATTCGAATTTAACGTGAGATAATAATATCATGGTAAGCGGCTGTTCAGTACAGTTACATTTTAAGTAAATCGTGCTGTGTCTTGTCACATGCAGTTTAGTTACATTTCATTCCGATACATGGCGCTGTAGTCTAACTTCTATAATCCACTACGAGATGCCATTATGTTTTGCTGACCGCGATTCTGTTGGATCGATGTTGCTCATACTTGCAGTCAATATTTATTGGTCGTCAAGGAATTGTTTGTGTCCTTAAGATTCGGTAAGTAAAATAGGGTATGCTTTACGCTGATGTGAAGTTGGAAAGCTGAGAAATTAAAATTTTCCACAAATTAGTAAATATTTTTTGTTGAACGCGATTCATTCATGGTATTAGTTTCTTTGCCCTTTGTATTAATTGTGGCATAATCGGTTTAAGACGGAGGTCCGTACTTTACACACTACGTGAACGAAGTTGAGGGCCCTATTGATAGATAATGTGTGAATTAACAGCACAAATCTTAAGTTCAGCGTGGACGGATTCACGAGTACAGCTTGTAGCTTCATACAATCTCTGTTTCGCTATTTGGCATATGACAAAGGCGTTGAAAGTTAGGGCTTCTTACACATATTGGACGGGCGCTGAGGGTAATGGCAAAAAGCGCCAGCTCATCAGGATGCGAGCGAGTGAGTAGCTGTCTGCACCGCGCCTGCAGACTAGGCGACCCGGGTTGCGCAGCAGTTCCGCGGAACGAGCGCCGCCAGCCAGCCAGCCAGCCGGGGGCGTTTTAACGCGCGCCCTCCTTCCTCCTGCGTGTACGCGGGCAGGCAGAGTGCGCCGTCGCGTCTGATGTGGCCGCGGCATAAACTGAGAAGAGCGGAGCGGTTTGCGGCCGAGTCGCTAATGTGATTAGCGCCGCCCGCTCCCATTAGCCTTGCCTGCGGGACTTGGCCACGCCCCGTCAGGCACTTACCGCAGTCTCCTCGTGCGCCCATAAGAAGTAACGGCGACACGACCAACCTTTGCCTTGCTGCGTCTGCACGTCTACGGTGAAGCCTCTTTACACCCTCACCCGCGTCCCACTCACACAGTGGTAGTTTATTTGTAGAAAAACATCACAGAGTTTTCCCATATTTATCAAGCGAAAACTTCTATAGGCGCGTTAGGCGATGTTTAAACGATGGTAAATCTATGAGTTTGGTTTATATTTGAATCCAAAATCTACCTTTAGTAATTTTTTTCATGCCTTTCAGTATCTTCTAGATATCCTCAGACTGTTCTACTAACAGGACAATGTCATCAACAAATTGTCGCATACTGGTTTTTTCTCCTTGAGCACTAATGCCACATTCAAATGTTTCTTTCACTTCCTTTATTGCTTTCTTTACATACAAGTTGAACATTGATTCCCATACATACCGAAGCACAATGCTGCGGTTTGTAGGATATGGGAGTATTAATGGATATTATTGTGGTCTTGACAACAGGTTAGCAAATTTTATTGATTAACATTTTAATTAATTTTCCTGCGCACAATTCAATTTGCGATCAATATTGCCTGTTGACGTTGGCAGAAATCCACCAGAACTTACAAACAGATTTTATCAACCTGTAAGAGAACACACTTCACGTATATTGATTTGTATGAATTGCACTAATGAGTCAGCACACTTACTCTTGAGGTCAAACTGTTTATTCCCCCTTAACGATCTGTAATATTATTGATTCTGATAACTTGACATCCATTTCATTCCTCTGCCTTAGAACACAGAGATTCTCTGTCATAAATCAACCATAGATTACATTTATCACAGAAATAACATAATCTGAAAAAAATACTAAAAGTATACAGACAATACTTACTACAGTAATGGCTCAATAACTATTATTATAACATTTACGTACGGAGCGTAGCCTTGTAACATTACAGATTTTACTAAAAATATAATGAAAATGTTCTTAGTAAAAGATGACTGAAACCATTAAGCAAGCTTACCAAGGAATATTGTTGGAAGAACTCTTCAAAGCAAAAAACGTAATTTGAAAATGAGTATCACTACCATACGAGAAACACAAATTTGTCCGGCAAACTCATAGCAAAAACTACATTACCTAAAGTAACATTCATGGTGTTCAGACATACTTACTACAAACTTTCATGTTTTCCAAATTGGGCAGTATGAGATGCCTAGATTTCAAATAAAATATAATTGATGTATTTACCTTACTAGTACCATTTCCATAAGCCGAAGTGCATCTTTTTGCGCATCTACAAAACTTAACAGTTTTAGTCCAAATTTGGCTACGTACAATCTGAAATAGAATCCTTTTCCTTCAAAAACTTTATCTCTCAATGCTGATTCAGTCTGAATTTGACAGCGTTTAACGTATTTATTCTTCCGTTGTACAACAATTCAATACAGAACTTATAAACTTCCTTATAACACACTTTACAACATAAACAAAAAACAGCCGTTCTCGAAATATTAATTATCATTTCATCACAGACAACTTATCATCTGCGGTATCTTAAAAGTGCCCACGTATTTAGTTCAGTATCTCACAACATGAAAACTTCTCCGTCATCCACTACGTCTTGACTTTTTGCTTATGGCTTCACACCTCGTCGACACTGAAGTCATTAGAGATGGGAAAGGATTGCGGGAAGGAATTCGGCCATAGCCAGGAGTCATCCCGGCATTCGCCTGGAATAATAAGGAGGAACCATGGAAAATCCAAATCCGCATGGCCGGACTAGGATTTGAACCCACGTCCTCCGAAAGGCGAGGCCACAGCTTTACCACTCACAGAACACACTTGGCTTTTGCTTAACAGTGTTATCCTAGCCCAGTGTTGCCCAGCTGATCCGCTGTAGCAGCTGTTCGGTATGGACACTACACACATCCAATGATGCAAGCATCACCCTCCCCCCCATATCAACTCCGGCCGCGCAACATTCAAGTAAGCGCCTGCTGTAGGTTTAATCGTTTGATTGTATTTTGTAATCGTAAGCTGGCATACTGTCGAGCCAGTGTTCGTCAAAATATCATCTACCCGTAGAGGTGAATCAAATGTAATAATTGTATTTTGTTTTACATGTTGCATAGAAACGGTACATTCAAAACTTAATCTAATCAGTCCTCTCTATGTAAACGGATTGTAAATAGGAATGCTCTAAAATACTGCATAATTGATCTTTTGTACCATTGCACATCTTATATTAGCGTCATTCAGAGGAATTTCTACGATTTCAAACTTGGTGTTTGTAAGGAATGTACTCCTCAAACGGGAAGTAAAAACTTGCAAAACAGAAATTTCAAAGCTATGTTCATTACATATGTAAATGTAGCAATATATCACTATATAACCATGATAACCATCATCATCCTGCGGTATAGTTAGCCAGAAGTTTTTAGTGATTATTGAAATATGAAAAATAAGAACGAGATTTCGAAAGTTCTAACGAATCTTCGAAGTGATCGGACAGCCATCAAACAAATGTAAGAGATAGTCTGTATTGCGCAATCAAGCATTGCTGCCAAAGACATTCTTATAAGGGCACACCCCGGTTGCGTATTTAACCACATCAGTGTTCACGGTAAAATGTATATCTTTTATCAGGTGCAATCATCTGGTTAGATTAATCCACTGCAAAGTTGCGAGGCACAAAAAATCGAAAACCTTCGTACTCAGCATAGACACGCGCTAGTCATTATTAGGCGAATATAAGTTGGGTTATTTCAGAAATAAACAATTCCAAGTAAATATGGAACAGAAGGTAATTAGTTTTTAGACGCTTACTTGGTTACATAACCATTTATGGTTACTATGTCTGATTTTCTTCTTTCCCCCGTTTATTAATTTATTCCGTTTCATGTGGTAGTACTAGTCGACGGGACTTAATCTCCGGAAGATTTCTTATTACGAAACCTTACGAAATTTTATCACGGGGTTAAGACTGAGGAGGAATCACAATAAACTCTACTACTAAAAAAGTTCCTCATTAATTATCAAAAATACCATTGGAATTTCATTATGCTTTTTTTGCTTATGGCTTTACGCCTCATTGACGTCAATGTTATTACGGACGAGAAAGGACTGGGGGCAAGGAACGGGAAGGAATTCGGTCATGGCCTTTCGAAGGAAGCATCTCGGCATTCACCTGGAGTAATATGGGGAAACGATGGAAAACCCAAATCTGGATGCTCGACCGGGATTCGAACCCGCGTCCCCCATAATGCGAGGCTCACCCTCCACACGCGTAGGAATTTCAATATGAACCAGCATAATCTTCATCAATACCAAACATGCGTTTACTTCATCTTTATAAAGCAGTCTTAGTTCTCAACATACTACAGTACTTTCGAGGTTTAATCTTATTCCATGTTTTATCGACTTCAGGAATTATCTTCACGGAGACATACATTATATTTGGTTCAACGAGAGAACATTAATCAACAGGAGAGAGCTAAAATAAGCGTGGCTGAGTTGCGATCTTGGAGACTTCCAGATAGTCACAAATCAGAGCACTTATATAACGGTGTGGTTTCGTAACCGGGGCACAGTGCAAAACTAGTACAACATACAGAGAGCACGACTCAGCAAATTGACTGGTCCACGCTGAGAACGAGTCCTCGTTGAGATGACTATTTATAAATGTTCGTCAAATGGGATTCCAAGAGCAGACACCAACCCTCATCTATCTCTTCTGACAAACTGTAGTTGGAGTTACCACACTCGACAAACAATTCTGCCTTATGGGCGCTTGTACACAAGAAACAAGAGAGTTAAGTCTACTATTCCTACTCAACGGGAAAGATTTCGTTTTCTTAGGTTGTCCGACTACAGTTTGGTCGTGGTGCCAGACAGTCTGGCTGGTGAATGTCACCAAGCCGAGTCCATATATGGCCGCTGCTTGTGTTTCCTTTATAAAACTATTTATCTATACCTTTCCTTGATATTACTCTCCCGATATTACAGTTCCTAATTTAACCTTAATGCTATACTTTACACTTCTCTAATTGTTTCTAGCTTTTAGCGTCCTTTAATGTTGTTGTTTAATATTAACTTCGGTGACACAGAGGCTCTTATCTCGCGAGGTAATTCCATTATATTACAATAGCCTCTGCTTATTTATATTTTTTTGAAAAATTTGAATGCATTTTCGAGTTCGATCACTCGTGAAAAAACCACATGTGGTGTCGATAAAGTAATGCGACTTACCGCAAGTAGTATAAAACACTGTGCCGCATTACATATTGTTGTATGTTGAAACGGTCTGATAGCCGCTCTGCCCCGAGAAGCGGATTATTCCAAAGACTGCAACGACAAGTAGCCCGCGCTGCGCACAGTCTCTGGAAGGCGTCGTTCGTTACGGCGCTGTCAGGCGCACCGCACCGCGCCGGGACGCCGACACCGCATTTTAATACACAATAAATTAGTGTCGGCCAGCGTAACAAATTGTGGCCGCATGGCAACGCAGGCTAAAAACTACGTCCCCGCTTCCAGGAGCAGCTTAAGGCGGAGTTACTCCCTTAGGAAGTGTGCGCATAATGTGCAATCCTTGTTCCCAGCCACAACTTAGGTTCAGCGTAAATCGTACTCATTTGTACAGCCAGAGTGGGAGCATCACGAACAAGTCTCTTCTCCGACAAATATCGCGTGGCACTTGGCAAAAACTGTCCGTGGCGATAGTGAAACACTCGAATGTTTCATGATGGGTAAAATAAGACTATTTGGGTAATATAGTTAATGTAAAATGACAATGTGAATAATAATTATCATTAATACAAAAATATATCTTAAAAGTACTACTCAATGGAATGTAGAGAGAAATACAGACCAACCGAATGTATGGAATAAAAAGATGAGTGAGGTCAAGGCAATACAAGATGGATGAGAGAGAAGTTTTCACGTTGTGAGAGACTAAACTAACGGTAACGATGATGCTCCTCGCGTGAAGTAAATGGTACTTCTAAGGTAAATTCATCAATTATACTTTATTTGAGATGTAGGTATCTCATAAGATGTCACGCCCCCCTCTTACATCGCTCTACAGATTTAAAATACATTTTTATACATTATATTTCACACTTCTCTTACATTATTGGCTAAAATACTGTCATCTTAATAAGATGTGCAACCAGTCAAGTAATAGGCAATTGGGATAATGCTTAAAATAAGATAATTCGGAAGGAGAGGGACAGGAAATCTACAGTTAGAACAAGTAACATTTTCGTAAGGCTTTTTTTTTTTTTTTTTAATGTATTGACTTCTTGAGTAGTTCTTATTTTCAGTGGTGATTATTACACAATTCAATCGCTAAAAAGAATGCATTGCATAGATCATCGGTGGAACTCTCCAGTTGTATAACACTAAACCTATATAAAAAGCAACCAGCATACCGAAAGCAAGTAAAAAAAAATTGTAACGGTTAAGGTTGAAACTGAGAGGCAATGTTTGTCACATTGCTTTTGCGACACAATACTCGATCACGTGATGGCTCAAATGAAATAAGTTCTGAAATTTCTCGATCATATGGAACTCTTGTCCCAATAAGAATTGTTACAATACAAAAGGGATACTCTGGTGCTAGAGCAAAGTGCCTCACTCTGCTGGTAATATTGTTAGCATACTGAAGTCTTGCCTGTTCTGACTTACAGCAGTAGTAAGTTCTCTACCAAGAGCAATATCTCATGCCTTCATGATGGTACGTGTTGCTCTAAATTAGTGGGCGAATTCAACTGTTTCCGAGGGCGCTGGTTTAGACTTTTAAAATAACTAGCAGTAGAATTAGGAAAAATTAAATCCTGACTTGGATGTTTTTACAGAGGCAAAACATTTCCGAAAAACTCCTCTTGGTTGAATTTCGTGTCAAGGTTTCCAAAGTCGTATTCCCTTCGCTCTATTTGTGTACAGTTGTTCAGCTCTTGTTAATTCGCCTGTGAAGCCAAAGTTTCAAATAATTATTGTAGGACTGATGACTAATGTAGTAACTCCTTGATTTTTTTCTATTTTCCTGCTTTCGCTGTTAAATGCTGCATTCTCATTGAAGTCGGTTATGGCAGAGAGCGTGCTATGTAGTCTACCCTGAGGTTTGAAAAAATTACATTAGTTTGCATGGCATTGCCTGACCACTACGTGGTTGTTATAAATGATGGAAGAGATTTCACAAATTTACTGTAACTATACCATTTGATATATTTACATTAACCTTTACAGCCATACGGAAAAACTCAAAAAGTTTTTTTTTTAATTTTGTAAGTGTTCTATATGTGTTCCCTTACTGATTCTACAGATATCAAGTCGACAATCAAGCCATTCTCGGTGCAACATGTCCCTATCAAACCGAAGAAAAGTACTGCTTATGCCAGTTTGCAGTTCTGGTACGTTTGCTGGTACAGAAGGCTTAAACACTAAATCTTTCACATAAACCCACCAAAAAGAATCGCATGAGGTTAGGTCGAGAGAGCGTGGAGGCCATAACACGAATTCAAATACAGCAAAAGCTTTCTCATCTCCTGTCGCCATCTTTCCTGACTGCTGACAGTAGTTTGAAACGCGGATGCAAAACTTTTTGAGTTTTCTGTATGACTGTAAAATTTTGTGACAATACGTCAAATAATATATCGAAATTAAATCTTCTCGGGTAACTTGCCGAGTGAGTCTATCGATAACACACGACGTTTAGGTTGTCATAATCTCTGCCGCCATTATAAAAAGTCACTTGACAATGGTGACAGAGTTAATGACCGCCAAAACTTCATGTTTTAACGGCTAGTTACCCGAAATGATTTTATTCATATTCAACGCCGAGAAAAACTCCAGTACTACAAAAAATATAGCTACTGTAAGAAGGTGATACACATGTCCCCACTGTTGCTAACATCTTAAAAAATTTTGGCTTTTAGGTGGACATCATAATCATCAGGTATGCGATTACGAAGGTGTACCATATTTAGCAGGTCTCTTTAAAAAATTGTCGAATATTTAAATTTACTTGACCGGGCCGAGTGTGAACAGAAGTCTTTCGGAAAGAGATCCAGTACATCCAAGCGCTATAGATAGATTTGTTCACTAGCATGTGGATGGCATTAATATTCCAAGCAAAGTATCGTAGCTACTATGGGTTTTTTTTGTGTCCAAACAGCTGTCACAGTGGCCGAGTGCTGACCTTTGTGGAAAGAGACACGCTGCATTTTTCAACCGTAGTTCCTCTCTCCGCAGGACAGCTGAACCGACTCACCTGGTTGCTCTGTAAACTGAAATTCCTGCGTTATTCAGATCTTTCACTGGGCCACTATTTTAGGTAGCTTGGTTACTATTAATAAACAGCAAAAGGTAACATCATAGTTGGCAACAAAACAGAGAATTCACATTAAGGTGTTAAATTAATTCCATTCATGCCTGAGATCAGGTAAAGGAACACAAAATGAATTGCGACTTCTTAAAACGCAAAAACAATAGGTTAAAATTAAGGATTAAAAGGATTAAAATAAAGGAACTGTTGGGTGACGCCGAACTAGGGGAGAAGAAATTCAAGACGTTTACAGACGGTAATACAAACGAAAAATTACGCAAGAGGTTAAGCCGATAGCGTAATTAATTTGTCCGAATATTTTATATTCAACATCTTTATAATTTGAATTAATCGATGTTCAACTGGTAAGCATTGCTTTCCAATCTATAACATTTTGTATTATTTTCCACAGTATGACTGTCCTCTTACAATATGAATAACAATTATTTTTTTCGAAGTTCTAAAACCTTTACTATATTTAGAATGATGAATTTGGAGGTTGTTACCAAACGTCCACAAAAGATGATAGGAGTCATATGATTTTTTTTTTTTTTTGCTTCATTTACAACCCAAAGTGATTTCGGAAGTTTTATATGGTTTGTCATGGTAGGGGTATCTGGTCAAAGACAGAAAAAAATACGTCATTGCGTTTTTTTTTTTTTTTTAAGACCACTTGATAAAAATGATATGATTCAAACTTCACGCCAAAACGTGCCTCACGAAAAGTAATTCAAAATTGAAACCTTATTGTCATTATTTATATCAAAATATTCCAAAACTTGCGACCCTTTCTGTAGTGACAATATTTTTATTTTTCATAACCTCAAATTACAACGTTCAGCCGGATATTCAGCTGCTGAATATCCGGCTTGTAGGATGGTCGGATAACCGGTAACTGGTCAAACAACTATCCGTTTCATCTCTAATATATATAAATATATATATATATATATATTCGAAACAATTTTAATCAATAATATAGTTTCAAGAAATGAAAATTTAAAAAAAAAAAACGAAAAAAAGCGTCGACACCAACAATCTCCCCAGCATGTGTGTCATAGGCTGGCTCATTGGCCATTAAACCATCCCCGCCGATATCAAAAGTTCAAATAAAAACGTTACCTTTTTCGAAATGTATTAATTTGTGAAAAATGCGCTTACTAATGAAAATTACGCCCTAAATGTGGATTTTTCGGAAAACTTGTTTTTCAGTCGTTATGAAACATTGACACAAAATTTGATCAATATCTGTGACACGCAATTATGATCCGCCAATTCTGAGATCTGTATGATTCAAGAAATGAAAGAGGAGGAGAGTGGCCCTTAAAAGTCCGACTTTAATACAGTAGTGATGAGAGCTTGGCCAGTCGGCTGCTGACAACCAACTTACACAACTTCCTGTTTGCACGAGAACTGAAGTGGGAGACAACTTCACTGGACGCTACGCCCGGTGTTCTGATGACTTTGAATCTAAACAGTACCTCTCAAGTGCTGCGCTGATCTGTCGACCAATTTAAACCACGAAGTCGTAAAACGAGTCCAACTAGAAACGCGTCATCTCCGGCTATCCCGGGTTTATATCCGTTCTGCCGGCATCTAACGTCACACTCCATAGTTTTCGTAATGGAGTTTACTAATCCGTAAGTCCATAATATCACATGCAGTGGCAATTCTGGTTAGTGGACTCAATAAAGATGTATTTTAAAGTTTCTTCATTGTTGATTATCGCATTCTTTTTAATTCTGAACAGCTCATATTGCGACTAGGATACTAAAGGCTGATTAGCCGTTAGAAGTGCTACAAATTTTCATTTTTTTTTTTTTTACAAAAAAAAAATCCCTTAACATATATAAAGGGATGAACAGTCAGTCTTTCCGCTGTGGTAAATGAAGTTTCCACAAAGTACTTTTTTTTTAATTGCTTTACGTCTCTCAACAGCGAGGTCTTTAGAGACGGGAAAGGATGGGGGCAAGGAATGGGAAGGAATTCGTCCATGGCCTTTTGAAGGAAGCATCCCGGCATTTGCCTGGAATGATTTGGGAAACCATGGAAAACCCAAATCTGGATGCCCGGACGGGGATTCGAACCGCCGTCCTCCCGAATTCGAGGCCAGAACGCTATCCGTTACACTACCACAGTCGGTAAGTACTTTAGAACAATTCAAATCAAAACAGCACTGTGGTTATTATACCATAGGTGCTGGAGGTGCTGGACTAACTGGATGTTACAGAACAGAGTATCACGTGCAGAATATTTGTTTCTTTACAGGATTCTTACCATCCTGAACGACTCTTGAGTCTGTTAAAAAAGTTGCGACATTATCCCTTTGATCATAATACAGGGATAGTAGTATTCATCATCAAGCGCAATGTTAATGTTTCTGGCCTTGTTATATACTCTTTCATTTCGTCAATGCTGCTCTACTGCTAATGTCTGACACCTACCTACAGTATTACTCTGGGGTGGATCGAGCACTTTAAAGTCAGTTTCTGCACCATTTATTTACTTAATACACAGAGAAGAATGTTTACTTTAATTTAAGGTAAAAGGTCAAGGGGTTCATTCTGCTTCTGCCACTTCCCTACGGAGGTAGAACTCCGCGTTCCCATTATAATCGTTGGCACTAGAAGAGATGTGATGGGGTGAGCACCACGCTCCTTCAGTTCTATACCGTCTCGCAGAGTTGTCTCCATGGAACTCATTGGATAAGCAGGCTGAGTGGGCCTGGGAAACCGTACCGGACGTTCAGCTTCTAGGAAAAATGCTCGGCTTCAACGGGGATCGAACTCCGATCGTCCGGAAAAAATCTAAAAAACAGTTTTAATATGGTTATTGTTTCTTCCTAACGGAAAATTGCAGAAACAGCTAACACACCTTCAGTCTGCCATAAAATCATTTGTACCATTTCAGTTCATACAGCTGCCGTCCTCCAAGACAATACATTGTGTTTACAGCTTCCAGTCACTCATTGGACAACTTCGTCTGGCTTCTCAGGAAACTTTTGTTTATTTTCAAACAATTTTAATCAGAAATTTTCCTGTTCTGAGTTGTTTTTTATTTTAACATTGTAAGTCCTTGATGACTCCACTCGCATTTATGGGAAGTAGAAATGTAAGGCAATAGTGTTAAGTCTTGTGTTTTACTTCGAATCATATTCCCCGTGGCGCTAGCTAGAACGAGCCTACACGAGCACTTATTCTTAAAATTCCACGGAATTTCCCCTTTTTCATGCAGTTCTTAAGATTTTAAAGCCTCTGCTTCACCCCGCTTACGCGACTTGTTAGTTGTCGCCATCTTGATTGTTGAACTCGCACGCCACAAGTTGGTTGTGAACCGAGTCCACTATCCTCAGTCAACTGTCTGTCTTGTACCTGTTTACACGAGGAGAATGGACTATCCAGTGCTGCGCGCGCAGCAAGACAGTACACTCGTTCCAGCCAACTCGTATCGTGTATACGGGCATTAAACACAACTTCGCATCAGTCGGATAGTGGTTAGAACCTAGACCCGGTTACTGTCTACGATATACCTCATAACGTACTCAAATGTAAAAATTTGTTGGGTTCTGTATCCTTCGCTAATTTTATAGCCGCAACTACTCATTATCTCAATAACGCTTATTCAAACGCACTTTAGTCACATGTGCCTCTCATTCGGGAGGATGGCGGTTCGAATCCCCGTCCGGGCATCCAGATTTGGGTTTTCCATGGTTTCCCAAATAACTCCAGGAAAATGCCGGGATACTTCCTTCAAAAGGCCATGGCCGAATTCCTTCCAATTCCTTTCCCCCCATCCTTTCCCGTCTCTGAAGACCTCGCTGTTAAGAGACGTTAAAAAAAAAAAAATTAATCACATGTCTCATGAAGTCACACCGACCCTTATAGGTGTGGGGCTCCTGGCATTCGGGAAGGACGTGTGTTCGATCCAACGTGCATCCAAGCAGATGTTGATATTACATGGTCTCACTTAATTACTACAGGTGGATGCCGGAATTATTGCGTCAAAGAGCCGTCCTTTGTCACAACTTACTCCAGGTTTTAATAACCCCGACGCCACCGATCTCTACTGGAAATAAACAAAAATAAAAAGAGACAAATTATGAATTAAACGAAACACACAACATCCAGGTGGCTCAGAGGATAAGGCGTCCGACAGGAGATCGAAAGATCACCGGTACGAATCCCTACCTTGGCGGGGATTTTCATAAGCCCTTAACCCGGCTTTCATCTCTGGCACAGCTTGATGTGTAATGCGAAGTACACCATAACGCTTCCTTGGTTAAATTGTAGATCCCTCCAGTCTTAACAACGCTGGATGTAAGACGGATGTATGTACAAAACCAAACCAAACGAAGGCTTCACGTGTTCCTTTAAACCAGGGGTCTCCAAACTTTTCAGCCTTAGGGCCATACTGATTACTCCAGTAAGTTCCGAGGGCCAAAACCAACATAAAATGAGAAAACTGAGAAAACTTCAGTAAACTAAACTTAATTACAGTAGAGCTAAAAAAAAAAAAAAAAAAAAAAGGTCTACAATTCGCCTAGCTCTCCGCGGGCCGGTTGGAGACCCCTGCTTTAAACGAAACATATAGGGGATAAATAACTTCTTCTTCTTTATATAATCTTATCGATTTCGGACGTAGGTAGCGTTCTCGACTCATTCACACTCATTTGTTACTTTTCGGAATGGATTTACATGTCACAATTGCGACGTATCACAAGAAAGAAATAAAACATTCATTTCCATTTAGACATCCAGTGTTGTTAACACACACAACAATCGACCATCATTGCTCAGAGCCTTCCTGCTTAATCTCCCTCTCTGCTATAAACAGCCAAAGATATTATTGCTTAAAACTACCAAAATACCATACATGCTGTTTTTGTGAAATCTCACCCATACCATCTTTAAAATACATACATCAGTACAATACTTTATCAATACCTATGTTTGATTAAAGAACATAAAATCATTGGTGGGGTGTGATATTGCCACAAAGTACACAATTTTGAAATTTCGTACACAATCTGGTGATTAGGAACTGTGCAGCAGCACCTTTCCTACCCTGCAGGCCAATTTCTTATAATGAAAATTTCCTGCACCACCAGGTCTCCAAACACCTAACCCCACGTCAGCGCCCAACACCATCACGGGGCTGCAGCCAACAGAATCAACGGTGGGCCCAAATAACATCTTACTTTATTATTTAATTTAGCTGAAAGTTTTTTAAAAACTGTGGACACTACATGACTGACAGGACATTAACACACACAACACTCGACCGGACCCGACCCGACGACCTTCGACACGTGGAACCAGCACTCTAGCCCTCACGCTACCGAAGCTAGCTTAAAACGACGTGATGCAAATCCTCACTACCCGGAAAATGGAAGCAGTAACTCGTATTATAATTGGCGGAAGACAACACCCACCTAATAGCAGAGGTAGAGGTTGTCTGGAGCGAAGATATCTTGCGAAGCTATCCCGTCTCACAATATAACTCAGAATTATTTTCAGAATTCGGCGCATTTTGCACGCAGAACCAAGCCAGATGCGACTCGGCTGAGAGCATTAGCATAAGTCTTCTAAACAGTTGGATTTGAATGTGGAGATTCTTAGTAGCTATTTAAATTCAGTAGACCTACTTAGAGTTGCTTCAAGCAATTTCGAATGGCTTTCAGTCGTCTACCAGTTTTGCACCGAGTTTCTTAGTGATAATGTGTACTGTGCCTCTAGCGAGGATCTTTATAAATTTTAATTTGTAACAAAGCTTTTCACGCCAATTTTGTGGACAGTATTTTTATATATACCCTACTGCCCAGGCCCCTAGAATGAATATTTCTTTCACCACCGATTTTCGAACCAGCTAATATTGTATCCACTGCTGTACAACATCATGGTGCCTTAACGACTTTAGCCAACAGAGGTAGTTTTATTTAATTAATTCGTGACAATTCTTCAAAGTACGTAACGTCTCTCACTCCAACTAGTTCTAATGGTCTCGAAGTCGACGAGGCTTAAACTAATAAGGAATAATAATAATAATAATCCAACTGTACGTCAAGTCTCGACGTTAACTCTGAAACTAACTATCTGTATAAAAGGCTATTTGGTCACGGTGTCATCGTGTCGTAGCGCTGACGTAACTCGCCAGGCCTTCGTTACCGGTCTGACTGCGGCCAGAGATGTGACTCTAAAATTGAGGTTATGGGCGTTATGTAGTAACAATTTTATTTATCTAGGCAACCGGAAAGAAATTAATTTCCAGGACGTTGAAAAAAGTATGTATTGCATTTAAATTAAGATATTAATTATTAGATGCTTTTTTTTATTATATTCAGTTGATGTCTCTGTCCATAAATAATGCTGTTACTAAGAAATATGTGCCATATTATATTATTTTTAAGGTTATATATGTAATTTAATAACAATTCTATTTAGTTAACGAAACGTACTGCCTGAACACTGCGTTGAACATGTTATTTTAGATGGGCTTACAAGATATTTATATTCGATGTAGATTTTTCCGCTATATTCTATGTCACTCAGTAAACTCTGAGAAATTAATTTCCAGAACTCTACGTTGAACTTGACAGTTTTGACGGGCTCAGAAGCTAGTGCATATAATAATTTTCCACTCTCCGACGATCCATGTATGTTGAGACATTCAAACTTCTTTGGTTGAGACCCACACCCTAATCCCTACGCTGTAGGAACTGGCAAACTTGATGATTCGTACCATTATATTTCAACTGAATTTCCCTTAATCTACTTGACAGTTGGTCATATCCGAACATATGTTAACTCCCTGCTTTCTCTCCAAGGAGATACCCTCAGTCAACCATTACTTATTTTCCTGGTAATAATTGTGTGACAGCTCGATGTTATAAATCACAGAAGTAGTTTAGGTCGAATCTGAGTTTACAGGTTCCCTATACTGAGGAGTTTGTTTGTTGTTAACCGACGTTATCCTTGGTATATTGCATGTTGTGGACCAAATCAATTCAGCAATTCGGCCACGACCGATTGAAGAACATAAATTACAACATTTCCTAACGACAGTGCCGGCATGAATCTGATTTAAATGATGTTGTACAGATGGTAATGCTCACGGATTAGACCTTTCATTTTATATTCGATTTTATTCACTTCGCAGCACATAAATTGACTTTTATGTACAACCAATCAAATTTATTGTTAATGATACACTATTTCGCGATCACACTACGTGGTCTGCCACTCTCAATGTCAGTCGAACTGCTACTGACTACTGTGTAGTCGAGAATCTCTGTCTCACTCTCGAGCGGAGGCCGGCCACCGATCCAGCTGACCATAATTAACGCCTGTGTGTGACCTCACGCTGCCTCCCCACACAGCTGAGTAGCTCTAGCACTGACAATATTTATCTCTACCTCAAAACAAAATATTCCGCCCATGGAACCTCAGATACAAAATTATACAGGGTGTTACAAAAAGGTACGGCCAAACTTTCAGGAAACATTCCTCACACACAAACAAAGAAAATATGTTATGTGGACATGTGTCCGGAAACGCTTACTTTCCATGTTAGAGCTCATTTTATTACTTCTCTTCAAATCACATTAAACATGGAATGGAAACACACAGCAACAGAACGTACCAGAGTGACTTCAAACACTTTGTTACAGGAAATGTTCAAAATGTCCTCCGTTAGCGAGGATACATGCATCCACCCTCCGTCGCATGGAATCCCTGATGCGCTGATGCAGCCCTGGAGAATGGCGTATTGTATCACAGCCGTCCACAATATAAGCTCTAACATGGAAAGTAAGCGTTTCCGGACACATGTCCACATAACATATTTTCTTTGTTTGTGTATGAGGAATGTTTCTTGAAAGTTTGGTCGTACCTTTTTGTAACACCCTGTATATAGCTTTATATAGATTTGTATTAATATTATTACTATCATTACTCCACAATTCGCTAAAATTGTGTTGAAGAAGGAGAGTGCATCTGTACTGAGTGGGCCTGGAGAACCGTTTTGGACGTTCAGCTTCGAAGAAAAACCCCTGCTTCATCGTGGGTCGAATCACGATCACCTTGGCCGTTGTCAGTCTAGACACAAACACAGATTTCTTCCGACTGATCCTTGTGCGGCCTCCGTCTTCCATCTAGATTGCTGTGTGGAGGTGTCGGGCGTGGCGGAGCCCAGGTAACCAGCGGCCAGATTGCGGGGGCGTGGCGTGGTGTCGCGTTATCGCAGACCCGGACTCCTGGGAAATGAGAAAAGTCTGCGGGCGACCAGGCACAATTACCGAACGGCCTCTGGGCAGCAGTAATTACCGACCGCTGTGCACACACCACGCGTTAACTCCGGCCAGCCGACGCGGAAAATACACCGGCAGACCAGGCCGGCCACCCGCCGGGAAAACAGCCTCCCACGCTCACGGGGACACTTCACGCAGCACTTACAAAACGGTCACGACAAAATAAAACCTCCTCTGATTTTCTTTTTCAGAACTGTGACCTCGCAACGTAACCTGCTGCTGGATTCAGAGACTACCTAAAGACCGAATAAGCCAGAAAGGAAAAAAAATTAAACCGATCTTGAATATTAAGTCGAGAACAGAGAAGCAGCAATAAATGTTTAAGCGTTGGTAGGAATGCAGCTACGATTATGATTCCGTCACTGTTAATGCCATTTCTATGACTCAGCGAATCAGTGTGGGCAGATTTCTTATTTCCTTCTCCATTCTAATCTCTTTTAATTATAGCAGGAAACTGTAGCACGGACTAAAAAAAATCCGTATTCTGATTTGTTTGCGGCGAATATGATTCTTTTTAACATGACTCTCTGCTAACGCAATAATCCTACAATTATGTACCAGAACCACATATAAAATTTCATATTTAGATGTATAATTGTGGGTCAGAGGTGATTTTTGTTAACACCTTCTTCTAAGTCCTTCGTCCGTAAAGCTCAGGCCTCGCATTCGGGATGACGCAGGTTCCAATACCCAACCAGCCACCAGATATGGGTTTTCCATAGTTTCCACAATTCAGCCGAAATAGTTTCTTCAAAAAGGCCATGGCCGAATTCCTTCAAGTTCCTTACCCCCAGTACTTTCCCACCTACAATGACCTCGGCGTCAAAAAGGCATAAAGCCATAAGCAAGCCTGTTGTTCCAAATAATTTACCTGTAACTTTTCTCATAGCTGTACAGACCATATTGTAATATTCCGATGATCTAAGCCAACTTATTACTATTAGCAAATTGTTGAAAACTATAGGAGTTATGTTAAATGACATCGATAAAATATTAATTGACTTTAATTTATTCACATAAAAATTTACTGCCTTACTAGAATTTGATAATTCATTAAATAAATTGAGAATTAATATACGAGCGTCGTGATGTGCGAAACGTTCTGGCTTCTAGTTCGTGAGGACACGAATTCCAATCCCCGTCCGGCCATCCAGGTTTGAGTGTTCCATGGTTTCCCCAAATCACTCCAGGCAAATGCCGGGATGGTTCCTTCAAAAGGGCATGGTCGAATTCGTTCACGTTCCTTACCCCCAGTTCTTTCCTGCCTCTGCTGTCCTCTATGTCGACAAGGCGTAAAACCTCAGCAAAACTATTACTATTTAAACTGTGATTCCCTTAATGGAATGGAATTATGCCAGCTGAAAGCGTGGTGGTAAAATATTATTTCGGCAGGCTCATTACAGGGCATTTTGCGATAGTTCACAACGGAGGCGCAAGACTTATGCGCAGTTCAGTCAATTCAGGCGAATGAAGATATTACCATCATGGCATCTTATTTGGAAAGCTGCACCAGCGGCGGTCCATGCTGCCTATCCTGGGTAGAGGGAAAGAATACGGCGCTGGATTGCCAGGGGAGAAGCTTCTGGGGTAGGAAGGACAAGGCGGAGCGATTTTCGACTCTGCGAGAGAAACAAATATCGGCGACCCTGATTTGAAGTCAGTGAGGGGACGGACGTTCAACTCCAGCTGACTGCAATGAGTCGCGATCAGTATTTTTAACCATTTCCTATATCCAAAAATGTGTCTGAGCTGTTGTTGGTTTGTTAAGTATAATGTCTTCGAGAGAACAGAAACTCAGTGCCTGAGTAAGCCAGACGACCAACCACGGTGACAAATCGGTAAAGTCATCGTATTTTAGACAGTGAGTGCATAAAAATCAACTTCACTCTCATTGGCAAAGCAATCTGCATAATAACACTCTAGGGGAGGGTTGAGTAGCCCAGGACGGCAGATAACCCCGGACATTTTAAGTTCCAACAAACCAACGACGCTGCGTCGGGAAAACTCGATTCTAAATATGCATCCTATAGTGTAAAAACAAATGCATCTGAGCTACGGCTTGGGCGCCCAGTGAGTTTCACAGTGTGTGTTTCGTTCCCGGCAAAATTTTTTCATCGCTCCTGTCAAAATTGGTTGGGGATTTCTGAATATGATGCGTCAAATAAACTCATAGAAACGCGTGCTCAAAAAATTCAAAAGGGTGAGATTTTAACATTTTCACAATATAAAAAATGCAGAAAGGACTGGCAAAAATGGCGAAGTGTAAAAAACAAAAAGATATAGGGGCTATAAAGACGTTGAATAAAAAGAAAAGTATTCGAAGTATTCAAGGTAAACAGACCGAATGCATCATACGTGGAGAAATTTTTGTAGAAGATCGGATTCAGTGGAATGACGCAAAGACAGAGCCCATTAAGATTGTGTATATAGATTCTTCAGATATTCATTATTATTGTGATTTTTTAAGGCCAAAAAACGATTAAATTACCATTTATTATGTGTCCGGAGCTAACCGACAACTTTTGTGTTGCCAAAAAATTAAGTCATATGTATTTTCAATTTAATTCGTTGAAAGAAAATGTTATAATTACTAACTTCTAATTAATAGGTTCCCAGTTTAATTTTAAAGTTAAAGTGTATTCATTTTATTTTTATTTATTAATTTTAAGTGTCCGGGGCTAACCGAACGTATATTTTGTGAACTGATTATAACTATAAAGAATCCAATCCTTTTGTTTTCAACAGTTTTCAGTTTATTATACAAAATTTTTATTCCTCTAGGAACTACATCGAACTTCTGTAGTATCCGAAGAACCGAAGTCCTTCAGCCTAGAATGTTTTAAAAGCAACCGATCTGTCTCTATGTCGTTAGCCTCAATCTCTTGATTTCTCATCTCCATAGCAACCTAAACTTCCTTTCCTTAAGAATAAATATATTGATTTTTGTCTACAGTCAAGGAACAAAAATATAATTTTCTTATAAAATATTTTGTTATGTCACAACTTCCCTACTAAGTAGCCTAAATTTGTATGGACGTGATGACCTAATGACAAGGTTCCTTTGCGGCTGCACAATTCGCCCCTGTCGTAACCGCCTAGACTAACCCTAACGGGTATAGGGAAGCTATAGTTTAACATGGAATCCGAAACACGGAATCTTTTTCTGGCGCACTTCAGTAGTTATAAACAAATACTGCCAAATAGTGAATAGCAAGCCTATTTCGCTACCAAACAAAGTTAATTATGATTTGTATACTCATTCGAATAATTGATATCTTACAAGATAACGCTTTTACTCGTCCTCTTTGTAAAAATAAATGAGTGAAGCATTATTGGCTAGGAGATCCGGAAGGACAGTTGGACCGCTCAAGTTACTTAGTTATCGCTCAATCCATCTTGGTCATAATTCTACCGGATAAAGGGATACTTGCATTTACGAGTAATCCGGGCATCAAAAACTTTTTTGTTAGCTTTACGCCTCGCCCACATCGAGATTATAGGGGCCTAGTGGAATGAATCCGGCCATACTCTTATAAAGACTATTCCGACACTGGACGGATTTCTAGAAACCATGGAAAACCGAAGTCTAGATAACCGGGCCGGGAATTGAACTCTCGTCCTCCTAAGAATAAATCAAATCATATGCGGAGGTGAAAATCATTTTAACGGAGAGTAAAAATTGATTAGGTTTATAACATGTGCGGAAGAAAACGGTGAGTAGCCAACTTTTGTGAAAGGAAGAAAAATTATAGTATTTTAAAAACTAAAATTTATCTTCATCGCGAACTTTTTTGTACTTCGTACTAACCCCAGGCATAGAATTTATTAATCTTTACCGCAGTTGTAATTTCATCTCATCAGAATTCTGCAAATTGGTGCGGTCGCTGTTGCGTCGTAGCCGACTAGAAGACGCTGACTGATGGCGCTATTACCTCCGTCTTAACCCGGCAGATAAGTGATCGCCCGACACGAGGAGAGGGCCTGCGTATTAATAGGCAGCCTTGTTAGCAAGGCTGCCAACTTCTCGCTCCCGGGGGAGCAGCTCATCATGTCGGAGCTATGTTACGAGAGCAGCGGAATTACTGCCCACCGTAGAGCACCTCACATTTCGCTCCACCTCGGCTCGCAGTGGCAATTACTCTATCCGTACGAATTATCAGGCGGTGACAAGGGCAATATCATTCTGCCTAAATATAATACACTCCACGCAAAGCCATATCATGGCAAAAACATAAATTTTCTTTTATACTATACAAGTATATAAAACGATACACATGAAATTCCATGTCCACTTATCCATATTACGGGAGTTATTGTATCAATAATGGATTATCAATAATACTCATTAACTGACACTGAAACAATCACTGATAGGCTGTATATGATTATTATTATTTTGAGACACAAAACTACTGAGAAGTTAGTAAAAGATAGTTCCAGGACAGAATCGCACAAGCAAAATGTGTTAAAATCGAAGCAGAGGCATTAATTAAACTCTTGATTTTTAAAAGATTGTTGTTTCCTGTAAATCGATTAATTACCAATCGCGTTACAACGTGCACCAAAAGTTGTCAGAGACAGTAATACACAGACAATGTGCCTAAAATATTGTAATTTGCTTCAGGAAGCCTTGGAACGTAAACATCCTTCTCAACTCTTGAATAATTAAATTTGTATGTAATGACTCATTTGATGCAAATAAAAAATATCTGGAGTGATCCAGTAAGAAGCTAAAACAGCTCTGATTACTGTATCAAAGGTCAAAAATCATATTCGCCTAATCCAAACTCAATCCTTTGACCACCTGACTTTGACGCGCTGTTACGGATGGTAGATGTAATGTACCCACTTCTCCGCTTTCGAATTCTCAGTAGTTATTATTAACCAGTCTTCGTAACTAAATATTGACCACACTCAAGGTTGTTCATAAATTATTGAGCCATTTGCAAGTAGTTTCACAATCATAATCATTTATTGCTTTTCAATAAGTTGCACATTGTGACGAAACAATGAGCATTGCACACATTTTGTAAGTTGGTAATGTGAGCGCAGATAAGCTTATAATGTTTTTGGCGTTGTGCGGTCGGCTAGCGCACAGTGATACGTAAGGTACAGACAGTGGAGTACGGTTCAGTCGGGGGAAGCTAGCGTGTCGTGGCCGCGAGTGTTTGTTCCGTGTGTACGCTGTAATAAGCCGCCATCGCTGTATCATCGATCTTCCGCTGGACAGAATATTATGTGGACAGTGCAGAAGTATTTTGTAGACTGTGTATGTTGTTTCTAAGTAACTGTTTGCTGTATACTTATTATGGTGAACTCACAGCGGCGTATGATACAGTCAACCACAAAATTTTGATAAGTAAGGTATATTCCATCACAAAAGACTACCATCTTACACAAGTCATCCAGTGTTTACTACAAAACAGAAGGTTTTACGTCACCCTCCACAATAAGAAGAGTCGATGGAGAACTCAGAAGAATGACCTTCCTCAGGGTAGTGTGCTGGCCCCGCTCTTGTACAACATATATACAAATGATCAACCAATTATTCCTGGAACAAGAGCATTCATTTATGCTGATGACACATCAGTTGCAGCACAAGGCCCAACCATTGAGGCGGTGGAGGTGAAACTGACAACAGCTCTTGAAGATATGGCCAAGTATTATGATGCTAATCACTTGAAGCCCAACCCTGGAAAAACACAGATCTGTGCATTCCATCTGAGAAACAGAGAAGCCAGAAGGAAGTTGAACATCAACTGGAGGGGGCAACAACTACTACACTGCGATACTCCAAAATATCTAGGAGTAGAGCTTGATCGATCTCTCACATTCAAAACCCATTGTGAGGATCTGAAACTTAAAGTATCTGCCCGGAACAACATCATCCGGAAACTTACAAGTACCTCCTGGGGAGCACATCCAAATGTGCTTCGTACATCTGCCCTGGCACTTAGTTTCTCTGCAGCAGAATACTCAGCACCAGTTTGGCAAAACTCTGCACATGCTAAGCAGGTTGATACAGCATTGAATGATACTGGTCGCATTGTAACAGGTTGCCTAAAACCGACTCCTATTAGTAAAATATACCAAATCATGGGTATAGCACCACCTGACATTCGTAGGAAAACAGCTGCTGAGAGGGAGAAGAGGAAACAAGAATCAGACCCCAGACACCCTTTGTTTGGACACGAACCTCAACCCACAAGGCTGAAGTCAAGGAAGAGCTTCGTACAATCAACTACAGCCATAACATCTTCTACTGGAGCACGCCGTCTAGATCTATGGCGAAATTCGTTGCCTGAAGAACAGTGAAGGAACATCAAAGAGGCACCGGCTGCTGGATGTAATCAGCCATATGCTATACGGAAGGCTCTAAACAGATTAAGAACTGAAGTGTCCCGATGTAAATATAATATTAAAAAATGGGGGTACACTAATGACAACGATCTATGTGAATGTGGTGATATGCAGAAATCTCCCTGAAACCTGCAATATCGACAACCTTTATAGGGCAAACGAGAAGGCCATTAAGATTGCGGAATCCTGGTCACATTCTATTTAATTGTGTTTATAGTTTAATATTAATTAATTAATGTTATTTTGTTCTTTCAACTTGTTATGTCCTGGACACGAGAAATAAATAAAATACTGTACTGCACCGCGTCTATTTTTGAATGCATAATAACGGAGGCTACTGCTCACTATTTCCAACCTTATACCGCATTCTTTGGTGGTTTCAGTGTCTGGTGGCTTGCTTTTGGATTATGTAACTTCAGAATAAAAAAACTTCGTGAACTGTGACATTAAAAAGAGATAGAGAAAAATGGACTTACATCATTTGGGTAGCGTTGACTGCTTTCGCGTCGCCAGAACAACGACACATGATTTCACGGAATTATTAGGAACATACCAGTGGTCAAGTACTGAGAGATCATGTTGTGTTTGGGGGGGGGGGCTAACTGTATCTTGACATGAGTTACAGATGGTGCTGCTGCTAACCCTGTCCTCTCACCTTTAGATTTGTCTTCTGAGAATATCTTGTTATGGAGAAATATACAGGTATCCAAATACATTACATGTCTTGATCCTCCCCACAGGTTAAGTTTTTGTTCCCCAGATATTGGCTCTCATACTCCTACCCATTGCTGCGGCCAGGCGGCCGGAACGACCCCTAAGTCTCCCCTTTCTAGCCTGCAATGATTCTCATCCTGCTTCGTACCCAACACTCCAGAATAAAATATTTTTATTGCTCAAATGTTCTCACTCTACCCACAGCAAATATAGGTTCTTTAATTAATTTCCTATTAGCTACTTTAATCTAAATCTTACAGTTCTTAACTTTCTCCTGTACCATATATACCGCACATATGGTCACAAAGGCCAGATGTTGTAAATGTGTGGAAACAGCAGAGGCCTTCATAAAAGAAGAATAACAAGGACAGTAATACCTCGCTATCCGCGAGATTTTTATCCGCAGTCAAGAGATCGCTCAATCTAAAAAAAAAAAAAAAAAAAAAAAAAAAAAGAAGAAGTGACAAAATGTCACATGGCGGTTGAGGCATTTTTTAAAGTTGAAAAGACGTACTTACCTGTTGATTCGAGTGAACCAAAATGGCCGTATGATAAAATCTGTACTTGTTTGTAGATCAATGAATCCGCGTGTTTTAAGCGCAATGAGAAAAGCCATTTACCAGTGGCTTGGAGGACCAGTAAAAATCCTGTGAAACAGTAGGTATTTTATTGATTTGTTTAAGAACTTTTTTGTTTAATTTAATTTAATTGCAATGGTTACAATTTACCTACACACCCATCTTCCCTCTTTCCTGCACCCACCTACATTTTCCCTCTATAAATTTTAACTTTAAATTCTTTCAACGTTATCGGTAAATTATTCTTCATTTCCGTTGGTAACTTATTCCAGTCCCTGATACCCTTACCTAAAAAAGAGAATCTTCCCACACCCTTGTGCCTGAAATTGAGTGCCAGCTTGCAATCATGGTCATCTTTTCCCTTCCATGCACTACTTTTCATACCTACACCAATATTTTTCCATGCCTTATCAGCGGTATACGCCTTGTACACTCCCATGACCCTCTTAATCCTCGTCCTGTCTTGCAATGAATCCCATTCCGGCTCCTTTATCATATCTGTTACTGATTACATTCTGCGATAATTTCCAGAAACAAATGTAGCAGCCCTTTTTTGCACCCTCTCGAACTCCTGTATTTGATACGCAAAATGTGGGTCCCATACTGCACTACCATATTCGAACAATGATCTGACCAAAGTTTTGTAACCCAATTCCTTTACTTCTCTCGTACATCCTCTCATCACACTCTCCAACAAGTGCAGGCCTTTGAAACCTTTACCTGCCACCTGTCCAATGTGTCCTGTCCGGTTAAGCTTGTTATCAAATGTAATGCCAAGATATTTACATTTCAAGTCTTCACCAAGCAATTCTTTCAGGAATGAAAAATTACTTATATTCAAGAAAAATATCATTTAAAGTTTTGATGACAATGCACGCAGCCGTACCCCACTTCTCGAAATTAGATCATCCGTATGTCGAAGTCCGTTTTTACAAAAATCTAAATCACATCTACGGCCATTAAGGGAAAGACATGACGACACCTTTTAAAGTCAATCAGTGCGAAGAACTTTCAAACTTAAAAACCATTGCAGAACAATAAAGGTTTTGACAATTGCGAAATTTTCGGCGTAGAGGATTCGATTGATGAAATGTCTTTAGCGTAAGTTGTGGCAAGATGTTTTAACTCTGGATACTAGCGATATAACCACTCAAATTCTCTATTCCAATATTTCACGAGAAGGTTTTTGAGACAATAAATCCAACAAATATTGAATAAGTGATAATCATAGTAGACAGGAGTTAGCAATAGAGGAAGAGAAGTTGAAGCGGACTCGTTCGAAAACAGCACATTTTGCTAGTCAGCGCGCCATTGACTGCGTGCCCATTGCGGTATGGTGATTTCTGGTCAACTGAAGCAGTCTCAATGGCATGCGGCTTTAAGTCCAGCGCTCAGCAGATGACGTGCTCCAACAGTCGAGCCAACACTGTTCTGACGGTTACGGCCATTCGGACAACATGGCGGTCATCCCGCGCTGTGATCACACTGAGTGGTTCAGTGCACCCCAGTACGGTCCTCCTCTATCCTTCAGGCCTCACTGTCGTTGCTGCACGTCCTGTACGAGACACAATGTCACGGCACGACAAACACGTTTCCCAGACACCAATCGTCCTTATGGTGGCTTCCCAGGGCCCGTGTTTTTGTAGGCCGCAACAAGCAGCCGTATTGCACGCCACAGGCTAGTCCTAGCCACGTCGCAGCCACATTTAAGGCGGATTCCCACGGCTCGTGTATTTTTCGGCCGGGCCGGTGCAGCTATCAATAGCGGGCCGTGGGAAGGGTGCCGCCTCTCCTGGCAGTGATGGCGCACCTGTAACTGTCGCCCAGTCGGTAAACATCAAACGCCCTGATATCTGAAATGACACTAGCCAACATGGTGAGGAGGTGGCGGCGCGTGCAGATCAGTACAATTCGGCTGCACAGCGCGGCCTACAAAACTACTGGCCGCGGGAAGGCACCATTAAACGTTAGAACCCACGTCTTTTGACGTCGACAAGGCATACAGGCACTCAGTTGCACGATTCCACTTCGTTTGAGGGCTCTGCGCCGACTGAGCGTAGCGTGACACTGAACCTGTCCAGTCACACAAAAAAATGGCGCTGCTAGACCTAGGTACACGCCATCTATCTGCAATCTTAATCAGTTATTGTGGTTCCACTGCTCTACACTACCTCCGATTTTGGAGTGATTCAGATAGTACTTTCTGAATGTTACAGTTTTCACAAACTATTAGAGTATCTCCAGTAATCGTATAATTACAACGGATTAAGTTCTAACAACATTCGCTGTCTTTGAACTGACGATTAGTAGACTGTTTTATTTAATTACCGTTTGTTATAATCAATTACAAACTATTTTCGATATTCTCAGTTTGAGCTGGAAAAAAACTTTTCACAGCCAAATTAGGTTTTCCCTACATAAATTAGATCAAAACGAATAAAAAAAATAAGTAACTGTCGTTAGCGAGAAGGTGATTTTGTCTCGTCTTCCTCGTGAGTCCTTTAATTGCGGACGTGTCAGACGTTACGAGATTTTGCAATCTCACTCCCGTCGGATCGGAAGCCAGTCGGAGAGTTTGATCTCACCTCACTCTACAGCTGTTATCGTGACCCGCCTGTCACACCAAGTTCGGTAATTACACTCTCAGAAACCTGTCACCTAATTACTTCCGATAAAAGTAACGATGTCGAAGTAATTGGTAACAAAATAGTTTCGGGGAACACTTTCCATCTCAAGTTGGTAATTGGGCTGTCTAAATAATTTGGAACGTGTTAACTCGATCGCTTCCTCTAATTTGGCTTCTAATTTCACAAGCTCGTGTTTTTTCATAACAAAGGCCTGTTCCGTGATGCTGGAGGAGGGTTGAAAGCTTTATTTTCAATCAATTTGCAGCCACTGATATTAAAGGTTAAAGTATATTTGAAGTAATATTTCGTATTTTCTATTTACATAAATGCTAGAAATGTACTTAAGTAAGCATATCTTCGTTTAGAAATGTTATAACTCTTCATCATTTCGAGGTTTTTGATTATTTTTGTTCCGTTTTTTCCTCACATTCGAATGTTTTTCATTAACGTCTCACCGAGCGTCGCGGGTGAACGGTTACGCTCTTGCCTCGCATTCGGGAGGACGTGGGTTTCCCCTAAAGCACTCCAGGCGAATGCTGGGATGCTTCCTTCAAAAAGGCCATGTCCTAATTCCTTCCCGTTCCTTTCCCCAAGTCCTGTCCCGCCTCTAATGACCACGACGTCGACGAAGCGTAAATTTATATGTTTGAAAACACTCATGATGTTGACAAGAAAATGTCTATATAATAAGTTCTCAAGTCGAACTTTCATTAGAGTGAGAAGCAGCCAGCTCTCTAAGTAAACAAAAGACTATTCATGATATTGCAATACACTATAATTTAGAAGAACTTGGTGAATTTAATTTCTAGTATTTATAACAGATTTCGAAACTGTTAAAATAATTTCGTAGTATCAAACATCATTGAATTGACACTAAAGTATTTTTATAAACAGCAGATAAATACTAAGTTACTGTCATTTATTATGGTATTTATCTGGTGCATTTTCTGCTGTATGATGTCAAAATAATTATTATCATCATCCTTCAGTACAGTCATGGAATGACGTCATGGAGCCTGGTGGCATTTCGAATGATGCGTGTTCAAGACCCTGTCCTGACATCCACATTTCGGGCTCCTTGTCCCTAATCCTATCCCCTCTCTAATGACCTCAGTGTCGACGAGGCTAAAACCATATAAAAAATGGTGTCACAACTTATGAGTCCAGATTAAATTTCAACATTCTTCTCCATGTAAAACGATCTTAGAATGAAAATAAATCCAAAGATCTCACTAAGAAATACGTGCTGCCGTTAGCTTCCGCACTGAAAGTAACTCAATATTGCTCTACATATAGGGATCATTCATTAAATAGAATGTCTTGCTAAAGACCGCGAATGCTGTCGTATTTTTTTTTTTGCTAGAGAACAATAAACGACGTTTACTATATATTTTACGTCTGCTTTATAACAAGGCAATGGCTGCTTATTACATTATTAACCGGATTATTCACGGATAGATTTTTATACCTGTATGAAGAAGTGGGAGAATTAAACGCAGGATCGAAAGCCGAGTTTTTGTATACAGAGATTTCATTGCATTATCATCGTGATTACTCATACAGGTTACGTTGTCTCTGAATAAATCTCGTAAAAAGTTGATCGATCGTATATATCGTAGAAGCATACCAAGCATAATTTCTTTCTGCATCAAGAGCAATAAATTAATAGCTGTATGAGTTATGTTGCAACTTTTGTTTGGTGGTCCCACACATCTTCAACGACATGCAGTTCCAAGTCTGAATGACAAGTGTGAAAGAAAAAAGAGGCATATACAACGTTATAATCAATGGTAAAAATAAAAATAAAAAAATACTCACGTTTTCATCCCAAGAACAAACTTTTATGCCTTCTCAGGTTGATTTATAAAAATTCCTGTGATAAAATAAATAAAACTTTTTTGGTAACATAATCTTCAACCAAATTAAGACATAAAATTGTGGAATAACTATTCATTACACGAAATTAAAACAGCGGGCTTTTTATAAATGGTACTAGGATTTGGAGGTCTGCTACGCTAAGAGTTTAAATTCTGAATCACAATTAACCATGAGATCACTTAAAAGAAACATGTTTCCTTCAAAAGACTACACAATTCATCAACAGTCACCGAGAGGTCTGTACGAAATATTCCTACAGCCACACATGTGTCTCCTTCATTAGTTTCAATATCACCATCTTCGAACGTATTGAATGCTAGCTGGATATGGAGGTGGGTTCAAATCCCCATCTGGCCATACAGATTTCCCACGGTTTCTCGAAATCACTTCGATCTTCTATTGGTCGAACAACAATACAGGCAAAACGAAACTGTCTACCATTTTAAAGGTCAACTATTTAACGCTAGAATAGTTACAATAGACAAACAGCTCTATCATGGAAACTATAGGATATTGCGGAATCTTGCATAAGGAATCTTTACCAAGCTCTAAATTTTAAAACCTTCACTTCTGTTTTATTAAATAAAAAATGTATTGTTTTAGAGGAATACACTGATTGTTTTACTACTACCGAAATTCTGAGATTTACTTTAGAAAGAGCTTACACAACCATAAGTTAAAGTTGTGGCTTGAAGATTTTAGAAAACAGCATAACCACCAAACAAATTCAATGATAAATATGGAACCCATTAATTAATTAATTTTGGTAGAGACAGGAGAACTTCCGTTCAATTTTTGTATCTAAAACATTTTGAGAGGACATTTTAGTCAACAGAATATACGCGCTAAGTAAACTTTCGTTTAGGAATCAATTGCGCTGGCTGCAAGGTTTTTTTAATGACGGATCACTATCGGTAAGTCATTTTTGCTCAGAAATTATCGGAGTCTCTGTAGGAACACAAAAAACAACTCTCAGTCATAATCCTTAGGAAGATGTTTTCAGCCTCCATGTTTATTCTAAAGCAAAGCCGTAATGAATACAAGGAATTGTCTCGCATAAAGTATACCTATCAAGGCTGGCCCGAAGAAGTGGTATTTGGTTTCGTCTGTAAGAGATCTTAATGTTACAAGGCAGGAGCATTTTCGTTAATGGAAACTGTAAAATACAGCAGGCGCTGAGAATATTCAGAAGTGTTTATATTTACATAATTAAAAAGCACTTTCCGGTATATTACCTCCACAATTTAATTATTTTCTGCATTGAAGAAAAATCTAGTGAGAGTTAAAACAAGACTCTTTTTTAGATAAAAACACAAGTCGGTGGTGAATAGCAAAACGTCAGTGACTCTAGTGAAGACAGCATTAATATCGCGCATCCTACCAAGGAGGTTTTATCATTAAAAGAATGTACACCATCGTTTTAATACGGATGCGATACGATAGTGTTAAAGTAACAGAAACTTTGCGTTGGGCAAAGATACTTATCATCCAATATTATCAGTGCGTTATATTGCTTTGGAATATTTAAAACATATTCTTTCCATTGAAACATGTCTTGAAAACGTAACAGAAACTGCAACGCTATTGATACAAGCAAAGCGTCAGGTACATTCCAACTTGCGATGTTGCTCATTTAAGCACTAAAGACAAACAGCTTTATTGAATCCACAGAATTCCTCTCAAGGAGAACAGAACAAACCTGTAGCTACATAACAACATTTCAAGTAATCACTGTGATATTCCTAAATTCGTGCGTTTCTTTCGCATGAGTTCAAACCATGGAATTAACCGTAAAAAGTGACAAACGCATTACAAGGAAGGAATAAGCAGCATCTCAAGAGATTTGTGGTATTTTGTCCGTGCTGTTGGAATTTCGCAGTTTCACATTTCTCATATATTTCATTTGTGCTGACTTTATTGTAAAACGTGAGCTGGGAACGTGAAGAAGACATGATATGGAAGCAGTATATCTAGATTTTAAGAAGTTAGTATCTTTTGTGCTTAATGTCGTACAGCTAACCCTTCCCCCACCCTCCACCCAGTGTCCGTACTGCGCAGATAATGATGATAATAAGTTATCATGTGTTGTGTGTAAAGGAGCTCGGTTGGGAATCACTTGAAGACAGGAGGCGCGATAAGAGATTGCAGGGTGTGTACAAGGTGTATTTTAGTGACGAGGCTTGGATGGGCATTGATAGAAGAGTTAGGAGAGGTACAAGGAAGGAAACAGAAGACTGGTACTTAATTACAGGCGTGAGGGAGTGGTAAAATTGTCTTTTATAGCTAAGGTAGTCAAGTACTGGAATAAATAACCAAAGAAAATACTGTACAATTTACCATAAACACTGGAAAATTTGAAAATTAAAATTCTTTAAGGACAAAAGTAGGTAGGAAGTGATATTCTACGTAGGGAATTCAAGATTTAAAAAAATTCTTGAAATTTTAAAATAGATATGGATAGAAATTCCACTAGGACGCATGCTGCATCACAATGAAAATAAAAATTTAAATAATTATAGCCAACAGAAAACTAGTTTAATTACATTAACCGTGATACAACTAATGTTAATTTTTTTCCACAGGTATCAACTTTACCATAATTTATACCCTCATATAGACGTAAGTTAGGTCCAACATAATTTTAAAAAGTAATCAATGACTTCACCTCTTAAAGTAAAATTATTTTTAATGTTGGAAAGATGTGTATTGCTATAAGGTTATAAACAGACACTCGTCACAGCGAAATAAATTTCAGTACCGTTAGTCATGAAACCGCTCAAAAAAATATTGCTTTTCTCCTTATAAGAAATTATAATGCTGTTTATTGTATACTTCCTACCACATACGGAACTCCAGATAACATACTGTATATACAGATTTAAAGTTTTCATGATGGCGATTCCTAGCGAGTACAACATTGAAGCAAGAGCTACGGTTCTCTGCAAACTCCAGTCGGTGAAGCTGGTGCCGTTAATGGCGAAATAATATTCCGGTACAGTACAATCAGCGAGCAGTAGCGGTCGCAACGGCGTTGTTTCCCAGCGAAGTTAATTTCGACGTGGTCGCATTAATTAGCTATTCGGCAGTCACTGCCAGACTCGCTTGATAATTTCTTGGTGGCTCCCGCCCAGAGGTTTGGTCTATGCGAACCGCTCGGCCAATTTGCGCCGACTTGTTAAGGGAACAGGGCGCCCGGAAGCAATTACAAGGACGACGTGTCGACCCGCCTGGAGCGACGCCAGCGCCTCTAGCGGCCACCGCGGCATTATATCACGGCCCTCTCTGCGGATCCGAATATGAAATTAACAACCCGCACGACGGTCTCGACAAATATTTTGTCCACGGGATAGAAAACGTTAAGGGAATCCAAAATTAAAGCCACTCTGAAAAACACTCGTTACTGTCTTGTAAAGTCAGAAACGTACATCTGGGCAGCACGAGTCACAGTACCACGTAATATCGCAGCAATTTCATCCTGCAGTGTTACGTAGCGGCTCGATCCTCACGTTTCCGTAGTTACTTAACCTCAAAACTACACGTACCAATACGGTACCACAGTAATGAGACTTTACATTCCAAGACGCCATTAATCAATATCGAAAATAAAATAAAGAGCGAATACTACATTTATTCTAATTTCTCGCGAATTATGCTGAACTTTAACAAATTTTTTTCCAATTACAATAACTTCGTCTGAATAATTACAGCATGAGGCACACGAAACATCACTTGTATTAACAATTCATTTAGTAGTATAATAACCACATACATTTCAGTAGGAGATTAGATTGCTACATTACTGCATTGGGTGTAATAGCTACGATCGCGAGAGTCCTCCGTTTTGGTAGCTTATTGGTTTAATCGTTTTTATATTTTTAAAAAATGTCCTGGATTAAAATCCCGCTGCGACTTGGAATTTTTAAGATTTTATTTTGACCTGCACCAGGACGCTCGGTAGTTTGTATTCCATGTTAAACTGAACTGTAGACTGAGTCCTGAGATAGGCGGAATACACGGAAAATTTAAACTCTGCCAACGTCAGATTGTTTGTCGTGGTAAGCAACATCGATCGACTATCACCTCAGTACGTGCTAATGAAAACATCATGTTCTGGATAAAACATTGATTCTTCTAGCAATGGCAAGCTGGTAGGCTACGAACGCACTTCCCAGCGGTTTTACAAAGCCAAAATTCCACTCATTTCAAAACCAGCCACTCAAAGCTTACAACCCATTCTCAACCTCAACAGTCCTCAGCGAATTGCTTTGGGAGTTAAATATATCGTTCAGAGGGGAGATGCTTTCTGCCAGTGCTTTCAACTTTCAAAATGGCTACACTCAATACAATACATTCATTATCCATGGGTACCGGTGTAAAAGACTAGCTCTGTGGGATATTAAAAACATAATAAAAGAGACAGATACACCAAAAGATGTACAGTCACAGAATAATACATACATTAATTATATCAATTACATTTACAAAAACTACTGGTAATTAATTTGTAGGTACCTTAGAAATAAAGTTTTCAATGGAGAAGAAGGAGTTTTTTTTTTCTGCTGTCGTCATTCTTTCTACTGGTTTCATGCAATCCTCCATCTCTTCCTATCCTGTGCTAACCTCTTCATTTCTACATACCCCTTACAACCCACGTCCTCGATTATCTGCTTCATATGTTCTAATCTCTGTCTTCCTCTACAGTTCTTACCTTCCACTGTTCCCTCCACTAATAAATTAACCAATCCTGCATGTCTCAAAATATGACCTAGCAGCCTGTCTCTTCTTTCTGTAAGCTTCTTCCACAAACTTATTTTCTCACCCATCATTTCCAAAACTCGTTCATTTCTTACTTTGTCTGTCCACTTAATTTTCAGCATTCTTCTGTAGCACCACATTTCAAATGCTTCAATTTTCTTTATTTCCGCTATTCCTAAAGTCCATGTTTCGCTACCATAAAGTGCTGTGCTCCACACAAAGAGTTTAAAAAAGTTCTTACTAATTCCTAGATCAATATTTGAAACTAAAAGGTTTCTCTTTTTCATGAAGGCTCTTTTTGCTAGTGCTATTCTGCTTTTAACATCATTCCTGCTTCGGCCATCGGTTGAAATTTTGCTTCCCAAGTAACAGGACTCACCCACTTCTCCTATTGCATCTGATCCTATTTTTATATTTAATCTGTTAGTATTAGTATCATTTCTGCTACATTTCATCACTTTTGTCTTACTTTGATTTATATTCAGTCCAAAATCTTCCTTCAGTATTTTGTTCATGCCATTCAATAACTTCTCAATATCCTCAGCCCTCTCTGCTAACAAGACAATGTCATCAGCAAATCGTAGCATACTGATTTTTTCTCCCTGAAAACTTATGCCACATGGAAATTTTTCTTTGACTTTCTTCATTGCTTCTTCTACATACAAGTTGAATATTAACGGGGATATACTACAACCTTGTCTCACACCCTTTTTAACTGATGCATGTCTCTCGTGATTCTCTACTTTTATTACAGCCACTTGATTCTTATATAGTTTATAGAGTATTCTTCTATCTCGATACTTTAGACCTGACTTCTTTAAAATTTTGAACATCTTGTCCCACCTAACATTATCAAAAGCTTTTTCTATACAACAAATGCCATAAAAGTATCTTTGTTTTTCTTGATCCGCCCTTCAAGTATTAATCTTAAAGACACAATTGCTTCCCTTGTACCGTGATTTTTCCTAAACCCCAACTGATCTTCACCTACTATCTCTTCTACTACCCTTTCCATCCTTCTGTATATTATTCTGGTCAATAACTTTGAAACATGTGTTGTTAGACTAATGGTGCGATAATTCTCACATTTGTCGACTTTTGCTTTCTTTGGAAGTGTGAAGATGATATTTTTATTAAAATCAGTTGGAATTTCTCCTGTTTCATAACTTTTTGAGATCAGCTTGGATAATCTTTCGATCTTTCGATTCCTTCCTCTCCTAGGGATTTAAGAAGTTCTGCAGGGATCTCATCAATTCCAACTGCCTTATATGCTTTCAAGTCATTCAGAGCTTTATTAAATTCTGTCCTCAAAATAGGATCTCCTAAGTCATCAATGTCGACATCGCCTTCATTTTCCATTACACTATTGTTCAAGTCGTCCCCAACATACAGTGTCTCAATGTATTCTTTCCATCGGTTAGCTCTATCTTCTGAGCTTAAAACAGGTTTCCCATCGGCAGCTTTAATGTTCATACCTCTTTCCATCATTTCTCCAAAATTCTGTTTGATCTTTCTATATGCAACATCTACTTTAACTACGACCTTTTCCTTTTCTACTTCTTCACACTTTGCTTGTAGCCATTTTTCTTTTGCTATTTTGCATTTCCTATTTATTTGATTTCTAAATTGCCTGTACTGCTCTCTTCCTGTTTCATCCTGAGCATTTTTGTACCTTCTCCTCTGATCCATCAGCTCCAGAATTTCTTCTGTGATCCAAGGTTTTCAGAAAGCTTGTTCCCTAATGCCTAATGTTTCTTTACCAGCTTTCATTATTTCGGTCTTTAATGCATTCCATTCGTCCTCGGTTGAACTCCTTTCAGAGTTACTTCTTAGACCTAAGTCTACCATTTCTGCAAATTTTTCTCTTGTGCTAGATTGTTTCAGTTTATTCACTTCCAGTCTGTTCTGCTTATAATGCTTCCTTATTCGCTTAAATTTCAGGCTGCACTTGATTATTATCAAATTATGGTCAGAGTCTATGTTTGCTCCTGGATACGCTATACAGTCTAGAACTTGATTCCTGAATCGCTGTTTGACCATGATATAATCTAGCTGATATCTGCCTGTATCCCCAGGACGTTTCCAAGTGTACATTCTTCTTGCATGATTCTTAAACAGTGTGTTTGCCACTGCTAGCTTATATCTTTCACAAAATTCTAGCAACCTGCTTCCTCACTCATTTCTTTCTCCTAGACCAAAACTTCCTACGGTATTCCCCTCTTTTCCTTCTCCCACTATTGCATTCCCATGATTATTAGATTTTCCTCCCCCTTCATATATTGGATTAATTCTTCAATTTCAGAGTATATTTTTTCTATTTCTTCGTCATCTTCCTGTGACGTTGGCATATACACTTGTACTAATGTGGTTGGGACGGGCTTAGTTTCTAACCTCATCAAAATAATCGTTTCACTAAACTGTTCATAATAACTCGCTCCTTTCCCTACTTTAAAAAGTTTTCAATCTTTTCTGAATTTAATCTTACCACCTGCCAGACAATTAAGATGTGTTGGGAGTTAATTGAAGAAATGTATCTCTGAATATGGGACACGTTTTTGAACAAATGACAATGCCTTGTAGTCGTTGAGAAGTTCATTTTAATTCTTATCCATAATTGTGTATTTTACTAATTGTTCCGAATAAAGTGTAATTTGTGACTACAAAGGACATTAATGTGTTAACATTCCTAACTACTTGAGCAGCTCTGTTTATGAAGGTTTCCTGCAAATCCCACTAATTCTTAATACTCGCTTTTGGGCACTATATACTTTGTCTCTATGAGTATAATTGTCCCAGAATGTTATTGCATATGTCATTAAAAAGTGAAAAAAGTAAATTAAATTAGTTTCCTCCTACAGAGATCACCTATTGCTGAAAGTAAACAAATTGCAAATGTGGATGCAACCAATCGCTTGAGTAAGTCAGGGATATGCACCCTCCAATTTAAATTCAGATTAATGTGCAAACCTAGAAATTTCACACACTGTACATCTTGAATGGATCGGCCTGCAAAGTTAATATCTACGTTTGGTGGTAATCTGTGTGATGTACTGAATTACATAGACTGAGTTTTATCAAAACTGAAGGACAAACCATTTATTAATAGCGTCAAAGATATAACTTTAAATATCTTCGGTGAATAAATCTGGAGTTTTTTAAATCCCTTTGCCCTTTGCACACTGGGCAAATTTGGAGTTTTCAGATGTAATACAGGATAGACATATTAAAAAGGTGTAAGTGGAGATTTTCTCGACGTACTGATGAAATACAACCTTCTCAGGTGTTCATCCCGATGGTGTCGTATAAACACAACGTTTCGATCTCTGTCTCTGCTGTCTTCATAAGGTGTCGTATAGCTTCAGGTGTTGCAAGCTTGCTGTCACCGCCTAGACTAGCTGTCGAAACTTTGTTTTTATACGACACCATTCGGCTGTACACCCGAGAAGATATTTCATTATAATAAAAACAATAGTGGCCCCATTATAGAACCCTGAGGAACTACACATCTGACAAGTCCCCACATAGAAAACAATGAATCACATTACACAACATTGAAGTATTGCAGTGACATTTTTTTCTATTAAAAAGGTAAGAACTAAACCATTTAATAACAATGCCATCTATAGCATAATACTTAGCCTAAATATCTATATCAGAGTTTCATTATTGCAGTATTTACAGGGTGGCATATGGGTGAGGTTTTTTTAAATTATAAATTATTAAAAACTTGAAATATTGAATTATTGATACTATGCAAATGTATGACTGGGAATTCTACATCTACAAAGAACTTTGATGCTGCAATTACAAGGCACACAAATGACCAACCTTTAATGAATTTAAAGCAATGGCTAAATACAGGTTGAGCATATTTAACTTTAACATGAAACATATGTTCTTAAAAGGAGGCAATCAAACTCAACATTACAAGTTGTCGACATGAAAAGCAAAATGAAAGTATCAACTGAACTTTAATCGTTAATTTGCAAAACAAGCACAAGAACAAATAAATGCCTGCACATGCCAATAGTTAAAGAACAAGGGCGCCAATCCCAATCTAAATGAATGAACAAATTAGTCCTAATAACCTCAGGCTAGGTGATTGCACTATTCACACGTTGGAATAATATCAAAGTTTTTGCCAGCTAGCACAGTAGTAAAATGGAATTCTGAGCTGAGATTCTCTCACAGGGGAACGCTCAAGGATTCAACCTCAGATAAAAACCATGAACTCATGAACTCGTCTTTGGCGGCTGAAATCAACACTTTACCCAAATGTGAGTTGATTGCCGCGCGATCTGCGATCTCCACCGGTTCAGCTCCAAGCAACCACTCAGACGGACACGTCCGTCTGTCGGAAAGCGGACAGGCAGACAATTCCAGCAGACTTTGCCAGAAGTGATGCACCACTGCGCTATGCAGCGTGCGTGATATCTGCCCCGACTTCCAGACCTGATCTCTCCACCGCACTGGGTGAGAGCAACCGTCCACCTTGGCGGCTTGTTCCAGAGTGATTTTTCTTCAACCTTCGCCAGTGGCGTCGGATTCTCCCTCTTCCTCTCTCTCGTCGTACATGGAACAGAAATTCACCCAATCAGCCCTCTTGTTACAAAAAGAGAGTCCACATTGGCTACGTTTTAAACCTAGACAGGACACGAGGTGACGCACAGAATCGTGGCACCGCTGGGGATTTCTGGAACCGTTGGCGCTCACCCGCCACAGCAGCGGCTTAACGGGAAACTTTCCCATCATCTGACCGCCGTCGTCCGACTGACTGGCGCCAGGCACTGTCTCCTTGGCCACCCATCACAATGTCTGAATATAATATTTCACATACAAAACTATATAAAAGTCTTTGGCAGCCCTTCCTTAAATAATTCTACGGAATAACTACCTTGAATAATTAAATATAATAGATTAATTAATTCCTTTAATAGTTAAATATTAATTAAACTGGAGCTGACGACATCGTCACGCTACATTATCAACACAGTCAAACGTGGCTGCTGAACATACTACATGTACCTGGTATAACAAAATTTCTATGTCTCTCATTTCATTAAATTATACACTTATTGCATGTCAAAAATTATCCATAAAATATTATTTACTTACGAGATTAATTGATAACATGAATCATATTAACCTTCAATACTATAAATCCTACGCGATGTTACAATCAGAAATCTTGTAACTAATAGGCTTCGTGGTATGTGTCCATGCTTATCATTAGTTCTAGATATATGGAAATGTTTCTTTAAAAAGAGAGCTTTGGCCAAGGCTGATACCATATTAGCCATGGATAGATACAACTACTCCTACTTCACAAGAAATTACATTTTTTATGCTATTTTCACAAGAATCTTCTTGAACGGTGCAGTATTCCTCGATTTCCAACTCAAAAACTACTCAGTTCACAAAAAATGAACAGATAACATACAGAACAAAACTTACAAGGTTTACAGACACTTATTCTTCTCGCGCTATCCTTAGCGTAGCGAACAGATTCTGGCAAATAGGACGAGTCACCTAGCTAGATCACCAATCATTCCTGTATTTTTTTTAAAGCAAGCATTTTAGTTTCATGATATTAAGTCATGAAGATCTCAAAACAAAAACACTGAATGATTTATTTGGCTAATGATGATATCTCAGTATTGCAGTGAATGGTCTGGGTTATCATTGTTTAAAGCATCGAAATGGAGATCGAAACCGGGTGTCGACTGGAATTTCCAAAGTCCCTTAACCCGACATTCACGTCTGGCGTAGCATGGTGTGTAATGTGAAGTACGTTTCTGTGGTTCGGATTTGAAGTTAAGCCGTAATAATAATAATTTATAAATTTGCGATGCAGCTCCGTTCTCCCTACATACCCGTCTTTCTCCTTTCTTCTTCCCACCTATTTTTTATCTCTACTAATTTTTACTTTAAATTCTTTTAGTGTTTTTGGTAAATTATTCATCATTTTCTCTTGGTAATTTATTCCTACGAAAGAAAATGTTCCCACACCCCTAATCAAGTACCAGCTTGTGGTGATGGTCATCTTTACCCTTCCACGCACCTCTCTTAATTTTCGCACCAATATCCTTCCATGCTTCATCACCAGTGTATGCCTTGCACACGCCAATGACTCTCTTCTCCCTCCTTCAACCCTCCGATAAATCCGACTCCAGCTCCTTTATCACATTAGTTACCGATTGTAATTTCAAGGACAAATCTAGCAGCCCTTCTCTGCACCCCCTCCAACTCCTCTATTTGATACCAAAAATATGGGTCCCATATTACACCACCATATTCCAGCAGTGGTCTCACCAAAGTTTTGTACCCTAATTCCCTTACTTCTCTAGTATATCCCCTCATTATTCTTTCCAACAGGTGAAGGATTTTGAACCCTTTCCCTACTACCTATCCAATGTGTCCTCCTGCCCAGTTAAGTCTGCTATCAAATGTTATGTCGAGGTACTTACATTTCAATAAACAGCACCTCTCGGCTTATTGAGGTCCCTTATACCGTTATGCAAGGCGGCTACGATAGGAGCGGATTGCGCAGCTGATAAGAAACGCTGTCATCATATCATTACGACCGCACGAAATTATTTTTATTATTGTTGCAGTTGGTTTCACAGCGCCGGTTACTGGACGTACACAAGTGCAGTAGGCATAATTAAATCTAAACTATAATCTTTAAAAAAAAACACACAGCAGCAAATCGACTCTTAGTTTAAAGCAGAAAAGTACCTCACCGCCAACATGTGAAATATGTAATCCATGGAGATTTTTGTAAATTATGGCTTTAAGCCTCGTCGATGTTGAGGTCATTAGAGACGGGAAAAGACTGAGGACAGGTTCGGGAAGGAATCCAGCCATGGCCTTTTGGAGGATGAGCGCCGGCATTCACCTGAAGTAACTTGTAGAATCCATTGAAAACCCAAATCGAGATGCCTGGACAGGGATTCGACGAACCTGCGTCCTCCAGAATGCGATGAAGCAGATAATTAATCTGCTGTTGATTAAACTTTCGGGCTGCATGTCTTATTTCCCATTTTATAAAATGTTGATTCCAGTAAGTTATTGTTAATGAAATACTCCTGTAAATATCTTGTTATTTTATAAAGATGTTTTCTTCATTCCCACAAGAATGAAACAAAAGTTTAGCAATTGATGAAAGAAACAAAAGCACCGAATAATGGACAGTACTTCTGAAGAAGTTTGAAGAGAAATAACGGAAGTCAAAAATAGTTTTTTTTCTGTTGTGTTCTAACTTCATGCGCGGCTTGTTATTTACATATTTCCATTAAATTGTGGGTTAACTATAGGCCTGGCATTAAGGAGGACGTGAGATTCATTTACGGTACAACCGTCCAGATTTCGGTTCACAATGGTTTGCAGAAATCACTCCAGGGGAATATAGGAATGGTTCCTTCATCCCCACGATTCAAATATATTCCATAGCGTTTGAGAAAATACGCGTTTGATGTTACGAGTATAAATCCTGCAAATTTCTGAGTTCCAACGACGCTGATTGGACGGAAGGAATGGAACTTATCACACCCACGGAGGGAATAGTTGGTATGTATTGTCAGCAAAAACGTGACATCAGACAAAATGGGCGCAGAAATTGAACAATGTAGAACAGTTCGGCAGTAGTAGGTCTACAATTAATAGAGCGGGATGCAACAGCTGTGAGTGAACTGGCTGCCTGTTCAGGTGGAACGTCTTGTATGAACGCCTTGACAGTGTCCAGGGGTAGGTGGCTACCATGGGAACGTCTGGGAATACGAACTACTTCCCGTTGGCATCCTCAGTGTGACAGTGTTCTTAAGTGATTAGGTCTGATCTTCCGTATGATACCTACGGTGGCCACCAATCTTAACGTCCCCATCCAATGAACGGATCACCGTCAACAGTGTCCTATGCCATCACTCCATACGCACTGCTTAGAGGTTTGGTATTACTCAGTCTGGTGATTAGAAAGTGTGCATCACCACCTCTCCTACCCTGCCAGGCATGTTCTGAAGATGAAAATTTCTTTCGCCACCTGCACTATAACCAGGTAAGGCAGTGTCCGCGACAGACACTATCACGGTGCGCAGTGACTGAGCCTACGGGGCGGGCGATGTGGAACTGATCAGGTCGAATCACGCAGCTGCTGGCCGCCCTTATCAGCAGAGGTCACGAGGGTTGCAAAACGTACAGTACGTTCCTCCGCTTCACTCGTCAACAGGTGCACTGCCAGTATCTGCACGGATTCTGAACGGCGCACCGCATTCGAGGAAAGCGTGTATATTAATATATAATATATATATATTATTTGTAAAAGGTTGTTTTTTGTGACGAGCAGGTTTAGCCAAAATAGACAAATGAGGAATAATTTTAAAGATTAAGTTCTCCGTTCTGGCAACATCATTAATTAAGAAAGGATTTTTTAGAAATTCAATCCGTAAATGGCAAAACTGTGAACGATCAAGATCCTGGGTATGCCATAGTTAAGAGTCAAGCTGCTAGAGTTCGCTGGCGTAGCTAAGGAATGATCTCATTGCAGCTAGATAGCAGCACCACGGGTCATGACTGCGTTACCGCTTGATATTTCAGGTAACAAAATGAGATAGCTGTAAATTACATTTTATTTTGATTTTTAACACGAGTTTGTATCATATATGTGTTTAACGTGTCAAAATGAATTTTCTAATTGTTTTGTAAGATGTTTTTGAGTTTTGATACGTACCTATCTCAGTTGACAAATAAACATTTGGTATAAGTGAGCCGGTTGTTCTTTCATTCTGCTACAAACCACCAATCTTGCTAATCATCGTATATCACTCGCGAAATTTTCGCACGAGCCAGTCAGATTTTTAATAAATTGTACAAATGAAATAATCCATTCTGTTAGAACGTGATTTACGTAACTGGAGGCATAGCAAAGTGAGTGGTGGAACAAGTTTAATATGGTATCGTTCTCGAAAGAGAAGCCGCGTAGTTCTTGTAGAAGACATTGATTAGGACACGTGGTGGAGCAGAGGAGGAAGTAAGAAGCCCAAGTTGTGTTTAATGTGGGCGCGGCCTTATCTGCGGCGGCAGGCTGGGTGGGGTGCCCGCCAGGTCTCTACTTGCCGACATCTGCATCGCCACTACAGTACATCAGACGCGTTATCAGGCGGCAGCCACAGTAGTAGCTACTTGCCGGGGACCGGGGACTTCCTCCTTCCTCGCACGGTCCACTTCTTCGTTATCACAGCGCTCCGCTGGTCTTCTCTAATGTGCGATAGAAGAGCTGCTATAAACATCACACAATATTCATTAGATTGCAAGCTTTGACGACGAAAACTTTAATACGGAACAAGAACAGAAACTTCCCGTTAAGTAGGTAATAACGTTACGATACCGTTCGAATAGTGAAACTCCTTACTTTTTAGATTTCCATCTACAAAGTAGAACTCCGCCACGGTTGAAGTAACTTTAGAAGTTTATACTGATGAGCCAAAACCACTGCCCACCCCCAGATTGAGTGGCGGCTGGTGAAGTAGAGAGTACCACGTATAAAACACGACGCAGGGAAACGAGTATGTAGGAAGCGGCGAGGTTGTTCGTCTGCTCGCGTGCTACTGTAGTTATAACGCTTCTGCTCTTCAGTGTATATTTTTAGAAAATCCTATAGTGAGAAAAAAAATATTGTTGACGAGTAGAAGAGAAGCTATAGATCTTTTTTTTTTTGCTGAAATTCACTCGCGCTCTGCTTCAGATGGCAGCCTAAAACAGCCAAACCAATCTTAATGGGTGAACGGTAACGCTCTGGCCTCGCATTTGAGAGGTCATCGGCTCAAACCGAGATTTCAGTTTTCGTGGTTTCCCGAAGAAGAATAAGATAACGAGATTTACACAGTCTAGGTTAACTGCATTTCGAGAGCCAGATGAAAGATATTAGTGGACAATTATCATCATCAGATGGAAACATCCACTGTCTAACATGCATTGGCCGTTATACTTCCTGGATGGAAGTCATTCAAATGCAAAAAAATCACAGTGGACTCGGTAGTTAAACTTTTGTACTCCCGCCGGATGGCAATATTTGAAGCGTAGTGCGTAATCATTACAGGTCTATGACCACAATTCAAGTCAGATTTTACGTATCAAATACAGGAGTTGGAGAGGGTGCAAAAAAGGGCTGCTAGATTTGTTTCTGGAAATTATCGCAGAATGCAATCAGTGACGGATATGATAAAGGAGCTGGAATGGGATTCATTGCAAGACAGGAGGAGGATGAGGAGGGTCATGGGAGTGTACAGGGCATATACTGGCGATGAGGCATGGAAAGATATTGCAATAGGTATGAAAAGTAGTGCATGGAAGGGAAAAGATGACCATGACCACAAGCTGGCACTCGATTTCAGGCACAAGGGTGTAGGAAGATTCTCTTTTTTAGGTAAGGGTGTCATGGACTGGAATGAGTTACCAAGAGAAATGATGAATAATTTACCGAAAACTTTGAAAGAATTTAAAGATAAAATTTGTAGAGGGCAAATGTAGATGGGTGCAGGATAGTGGGAAGATGGGTGTGTAGGGAAATTGCCACCGGAGCCTGTGCTCCATTGCAATTAAATAATAATAATAATAACAATAGTAGCGTTTGTGGTGTCAAACTGAAACATACCGCATCCTACCATCCACAATGCGATGAAGTAACTGAACGCCAATCACGGTACATTCCAATAGATTTCCTACAGTGCTTCCGGGATACTAACTATTCAACAGCACAGATGGTGCACTAAAAGACAATCAAATTACTTTGCAAATGATTTGAAATGCCGATGTAACAGCTGACTTCGTACCCAATTTACAATAACAGATGGAGGGATTCAAAGCTATGCCGACCCATCATGAAACTGCCAGAAGCGTATCTATACTATTATATATCTGTAAGCAAGCTGCGTGTGTCTCTTTAGTGGAACGGATATCGCGCAATTAGTACCGCAGCAATTTGGATGTGGATTTCAAGTTTTTCGAGCTAATGGTGCCAGTCAAAATCTGGGAAAATAGCTACTGATATTTACTGAATGAAACTGGAAATATTTAAATTCATTTCTAGATCGGTAATTTTAATATACGGATCGCACTGTAGTTGAGATGTTCACTCCTTGTAGAAAAACTGACAATAAAATCACAACCTCCTTTTTTTAGGATCATGTTTCGTTTCTTGACTTTTATTCTTCTTTACATATCATTATGGTTAAGAAAATCAGTTTTTTTCTCGAAGAAATATGTATGAAAAACAGCTACCATAAATATCAACAGGTAACAATACATTTTCCCCACATTGACTTGTGCAGAACTTTCCATATTTTTACGTACGTTACTCGATTAATATATATTTTGTGGCTATAAAGAGCAAATATTCGTCAGTACTATCGCCCAAGGGAATGTGTGTACAAATTTTGGCTGCTGTTCAAACCATGGCCAGTAAAATAAATTGTTATTTCTACTAAATAAGTTTCATAACCCAGATTCTGGAATGTTTATCGCCATACGTGCTTTGGGTTAATGACGACAGCAACATGGAACCAGAGAAACTAAAAATCAATTAAGCATCTTAAAACGTTATGCCACACCGCGTAAATAACAATAAAACTAAATCATCATGCGTTAAGCTCTAACAAAGCGAGTCAATTGTCATTCTGGTGGTTCGAATCCCCGTCCGGGCATCCTGATTTAAGTTTTCCATTGTTTCCTGCCCAAATGCCGGGATGCTTCCTTCAAAGGGCCATAGCCGAATTCCTTCTTATTCCTTGCCCCCCCCCCCAATCCTTTCCCGTCTCTAAAGACCTCGCTGTTAGAGAGACGTTAAGCAGATAATTTTTTTTTAAAAAAGTCATTCTGGTCCAGGCTGCATTTCAACCTAACCACTAATTTGACTAATGATTACGTTCGTATGTCATAGTTTCTGTCACATCCGCATTGATACATTCGCTGTATCGTGATCGATTCTTGAAACTTTGGAATTACTTACAGTGCGAGTGAACTAACGACATTAGTAATTTGGTGTCACTGAAAACGAATTATAATTCTTATGATTTATGCTGGGCGTACTTTGAATCCTGAAATCCTGTCATTACAAAAAAAATTATTTAGTGATGAATTTCATGCGTTTAAGTGTATCTGCATCGCTTGATTTTGAAGTGGCAATATCAGTATGATTGTGGTTAGGTCGAAATGCAATCTGAACAAGAATGTTCTAGCAACAACAAAGGGTATGAGGCATTCAATTACTGTTAATAATTAATAAGCTACTTTAATTATTGCAATGTTAGTGATGAAGTGTAATCACGAAAACAAACCAACCGCTGCGCATGTCCATGTCTATATTTCCATGTTGCAAAAGCGACATATTTTTTCTGGTCCAGGCCGTATTTCAATGTAACCATTTCGATTTTGAGATACGATGATAAAAAATGGCTAGAAGTTCGGGTGGATGCCTAGAAGTTATAAGCAAAAAATACATTTTATTACCTACGGCATGAGAATGTACTATATATATATGGCATAAGAAAACTGGCCAGCAATTTTAGATTCGTTGTTGTAAATGCTATCGTTGGAGGCAAAGATATACATGGCAGTTGAATGTACTGTCAAAACTATCGCAGACGGTACCTTTTGTGTCGCCTTTATGTCTAAAGTAAGGTACATTTGTTTTTGCATTAATAGGCAGTTTCTATCCTCCGGAAAATGTGTCTCAAATTTCTTACTGGACAGTTGGACATAATGTTTTATGTAGCTTTAATTTCCTATTTTTCATATATTATTTTGTGTTAAAATATAAGTATAATAAAAAAATTTCGAACTATAGTAATGAAAATCTCAGGTAGTAACTAAAAGGAAGGAAAATCTTTAAATGAAATCTGTATTTTTTGTTTCTCCAAGTTAATATTTGGTACTAAACTAAAAAAGCTCAGAGTAATTCTATACACGCCAAGACCCGCGTGTGTGAAGCAACGGGTAAATGCTAGTTTTTACATAAAGATCACAAGTTATCTTCTTAAGGAATGACAGAGTGAAGAATCACTATCCCATGCTTATGATGGACCTTTCTCGTTGACAAGAGGTGTGTAAAATTGATCGAATTAAATCAGCTTACCTGTTGGTTCCAATTGGAGAACCAATGGTTAATTCACCTGTTGCAAAGTCATTTAAACATTTAAAACATACTACCGCATCATTCGATGTCATAATAGACAAAGACTATTTTTCAAAAGAACATCATGTTTTGGACGTAGAGTGAGATTCCATCTCGTTTTTTGTCATAATTTCAGTGTTATTATTTCACTCAGTAGTATTATTAGGTTCATAGTGTCTTCAAAGGGTATGTACATACACTGATCAGCCAGAACATTATGACCACCTACCCAATAGTCGGTATGTCTGCCCATGGCACGGATAACAGCGGCGACGTGTCTTGGCATGGAAGCAATGAGGCCTTGGTAGGTCGGTGGATGGAGTTGGTACCACATCTGCACACACAAGTCACCTAATTCCCGTAAACTCGGTGGAGATAGAGGGAGGGGAGGTGGCGATGAGCTCTGACGTCACGTTCAATCACATACCAGATATGTTCGATCGGGTTCAGATCTGATGAGTTGAGGGGCCAGCACATCAATTGCAACTCGACATTGTGTTCCTCGAACCACTCCATCACACTCCTGGCCTTGTTGAAAAATACCACTGCCATTGGGAAACATGGCTGTCGTGAAGGGGTGTACGTGGTCTCCAACTAGTGTACGACACTTATTGGTCGTCATGGTGCCTTTCACGAGCTCTACTGGACCTATGGATGTCTACGTGAGTCTTCCCCAGAGCGTAATTGAGCCGCCGCCAGCTTGTCTCCGTCCCGCAATACAGTTGTTAAGAAGCTGTTCCCTTGGAAAAAGACGGATTCGCATCCTCCCATCGGCATGATGAAGAAGGTATCGGGATTCATCAGACCATGCAACGCTCTGCCATTGCGTCAACGTCCAGTGACGATGGTCACGTGCCCATTTCAGTCATAGTTGCCGATGTCGTCGTGATAACATTGGCACATGCATGGGTAGTCGGCTGCGGAGGCCCATGGTTACGAGTGTTTGGTGCACTATGTGTTCAGACACACTTGTACTCTGCCCAGCATTAATGTCTGATGTTACTTCCGTCACAGTTCGCCGCCTGTCCTGTTTTACCAGTCAGCCCAGCCTACGACGTCCGACATCTGTACTGAGGGGTGGCCACTCAACCCCTCGACATTCGGACGTGGTTTGTTCTTGGTTTCGCCACTTGTTGAAGACAGTCACCACAGCACTCCTCGAACACCCGACTACCCGTGCAGTTTCCGAAATGCTTGTGCCGAGCCTCCAGGCGATCACAATCTGCCCTCGGTCCAACTCAGATAGATCGCGCGCATTCCCCATTCTAAACACGGATAGCGCGGTCACTGATACTACATGCACCATGTGTCTGACTAGCAGTCATTCCTCGTCAGGTGACGCTGCTATCGCCTGGACGGGTTTATATCGATAGTGGTCATAATGTTCTGGCTGAGCAGTGTACCTTTCAATGTGTTGAATGATCAAACTACAAACGTTAAATAACAAAATGGTAATTGTCAAATCATATCAGCGCGTCCCTGGTTTATGCACGCGTAAGCTTGTTGTTAGCGGGAGCGTGGTTTAGGCGAGAAGGGGCAGGCAATAACATGGCAAACTAATTTCGAAAAATTCTTGAAGTGATATCGATAGTTATCGAATAAGCATTCAATAAGTGTGAATAGTGTTAAATATTGCCTTTTATAAATAGTTAGTTGTGACAAATTAATTATCTTCCAACCGTTCATGATAAGACTTTATTAGCACTACAACAATTTTACAAGATATGAAGAGTACAATTCTACCAGAAACCAAACCACTGCGACAGATGTGCATAAATTTCCAGTATATGTTTGAACTACTTTCATAAATATTTAAAATGATTGACAACCCTTATTTCTTCCGGAACAAAATACAGTTTTTACAACGCACAATGGACTAAAAAGTTCTAATGTTTTATGTGTATTCCTTTGCTGTTCGTTTTGTTTGCAGGTGCTTTTCTCGACAGTAAAAATCAACATTTGCAAGAGGTGATAGTTGTTGATATACTCGTATTTTCACTTCTGCGGACCATTTACGTCAGTACAGCAGACTGTTGCTTAGCGACAACGCATGCGGTACAGGTCAAATGAGAAATTATTATTTCATCCTTTTTTTATATTTCCATCAAGACTGGAACCACAGAAATGTATAACTTCTCATACGTAGCATTAAAGCAGAGATGCAATAAAATTTCAGAGAACAAACTAGTGTATATGCTACAAAGAGATATTTACTGGCTTACCATCATCACTGCTTTTCATTTTTCAACTTCTCGCTAAATGTCATTTCAGATTTAAAGTTTTCTTGATTTAAGTTTGTAAATAAAGCTGAGGTTTATGTTTGTCAAGTTAATTAACGCTTTCATTGGAAATAATCCGAGTCAATTTCTTATTATTATTACCCTTTCATACACTAATTCTCAAAAATTAATAATAATAACGGCACTAATAGTAAGATAGAGTATTATTATTTTGTTAGACCGTGTTGCACATTTCTAGTACATCCATAAATCTCTGTGGTTTCTCTATTAATATATTTTTTTTTACAATGCGTTAAAACAGCCTTTTTTTATTTTATTTTATTGGCCTTCGGTAAAGAGACCATACAGCCATCTTATGTATTATACATTGGTACACATTAATTACAACATACAGAAAACTGACAAAAGTATCGCCGTATAGATGTACAGATACATTTAATATAGAATTAAAATTCATAAGAACAATCTTCAGATACGCAACAGTTGCAGACCTTTAAAATTCAATAGCTCCATTTTCTAAATATTCTATTATACATCTATACACCCCTTTGAAATTGCTGGCTAGGAGTAAGATTAAATTTGTGGGTAGGGGGATTCCCATTCTGGTTAGTTCACTTAGCATTTTATCCAGATGAGTTTTAAAATTTTTACATGAGAATATTATATGATTTATGTCTCCAATAGCCTGGTCTTGACAGTCACAAAGAGGAGATTCTCGAATCCCTATCCGAACAAAGCGCATTTTCAATATTTTTTTCAGTTTTGGTGGATATTCCTTTATTTAAATATATATTTACTACCTGCAAACTGCTTGATTTTTAATCACTTTTGTATCAGTACAGTTCACATATCTTTGTATTAGTGACAACAGTTTCTTACTGCCATGTGAGCCCCACCTATTTCTGTATTCTTCGACATTTGATTACAATAATCAAAAACTGTCGATGCCAATGTGCTAAATAATGAATATACCGGCAAATCATTTTTCTAGAGGTTTCTGAGAGAAGGTGTTGCGTGCATGAACCAAGTGAGAGCCACCGCTGTCCGGTTAGTGTGTTGAGCTCAGTGGCTTGCTTCCTGAAGACACCGCAGGGTCAAGTCGAGCCAGCAGCCAATAAGAGGGCTTGCCCGCGCAGAGCAAGCGACGGCTTAATTAAGCGGGGCTGCTCCGGCTGCTATGTGGCTTGTCCCTAATTGCGAGGCACCGTCGACATGTTTATCGTTATGGCCGCGCGTCTCATCGCGTCCCCTGCTAATCCCGTGGTGGACATGCAGCCAGAGTACACCTTACCGAGGGTACCACATCGACAGCGGACAGCGAATTGTCTAGTCATACACGGCACTATTTCACTGGCTTGAATACGGCCTTAGCAGTTAAGCCAACTTTAACGGTATAACTTTTTAAAACGTATATAAAAGGTCACCTATTTACGTTTAAACTATTCAACTACTTTTAACTATCCAAATACCACACATACTTTTACTGCAAACGTCCGTGCCTTACAACTTTTATAACTGAGTCACTTTACCTCCAGTTTGTCCTGTCCGTAGCTTGTATTATCTTGCCGTATTCAACCTTTAGCACTATAAGCTTTTACCAATCCAAACTTCAGATGGAACATCCCTAATCACGATTATTTATGCAAAATAATGTCCACCTTTATTTCATCAAATGCAATATTTATTCAACAATACTTTATACACCATTTTACATCATTTAACTCTTTCTTGATACAACTACGATTCTCCTAAACCATCATTTATTAACTTCTTCAGTACTGCTTTTCTCATCAAAAACCATCCTCACTTCAATCTTGTTCATGACTTTTTTTCTCTCTCCATTTTTTCTTTTTTTTTTTTTTCGTTTTTATTTTCTTGCTTTTCTTATACATCCTCTCTTTGCTATATCATCATCTCTGACTCACTTCTCCTTGGGCCATTAATTTAAAAATAATGCTGTTATTATAATTATTTTTTAAAACATACCTATAATTAAATTACATTTATAATCGTCTATTTATTCTCATTAGCTTTATGTATGTCGGTTCCACCAACCATAACTTCAGGCATTCGCAAAGGGATTATCGAACTGACAAAGAAAAAGTGATAAATATTACTTTAGATATAACCAACAACTTAAAAAAAAAACTGCCTGAAATTACTTTAAATAAGCAATAAAATTTTCAAATAAATAAATATTTTAAACTGAAGAAAATCGTTAAATTGTAACGACTGAGATTAGATTAGAGTTCTTGTATAAAATGGTGTCGATACGAAGAAGCTTTGCTAGTATCTGAATATATAAATGTTAGGACTTCTGTGTTATTTTATGTGTGAATTCACAGTTCGTTTCAGCTAAAGAGCGTGTAGTACTTCAGTACGAAAAAGCATTCTACCTTACTAACACTTCTTCTATTGGAATATTACTTCCATGGCAAAGCGGTCACCCTTGACATTATCGTAAGTTCCGCCGAGATCGTTAATAACGCCCAATGGCGCCTCACGCCATCAGAACTGACTTTCGTGCAGTATTGCGATGTTAAATAGATTCAGGAAGAAGTAGCTCATTTCGGTACCAGAACCAGCCAACAGCCAATTTAATCAAATTGTCGGCTGATTCGTTAATGATTTAACTCTGTGCTTTTCAACACCGAAGAATATGTCTAACATTCCTCATCTAAAGCAGAATGTATTCAACTGTGAAGGTAGACACACTTTGCTCCTATGTCGTACTAAAGTTTTGAACTACAGTGAACTTAAGTCATTCAAATTGTAAAAGGCGTGCGACTTCCAGCAGAAGTGACATACAGATCGTCAACTTTCATCATTAACGATGAATAAGTGAATTATGAAGGCACTAATACAAATTATTATTCACGATGCTGTTTGGCTCCTGGGCAACCCTTTTCCTGGTTTCCATACATTCATCACCAATCCGCAATTCTAACTATTAATCATTTAATAACCTCTTACCGAGCGTGGTGGGTGAACGGTTACCATTCTGGCCTCGCATTCAGGAGGACGCTTGTTAGAATCACGGTAAGGACATCAAGATTTGGGTTTTCCATGGTTTCCCCAAATCACTCCAGGTGAATGTAGGGATGCTTCTTTCAAAAGGCCATGCCGAATTCCTTCCAGTTCCTTGTCCCCACTCCCATCCCGCCTCTAATGACCAGGACGAGGCATAAAGCCATAGGTAAAAAAGAAGCCGCTTTTTATGTAGTTACATATTACTTAATTCCACTTAATACAGTTTTCAGAAATACTGGTGTATTTGATCTATAAATTTTTTCCCATGTGTCTGACACATGGAAATATTAAAAAACGCCAGATCTAAAACACGGGCTATTTAAAAGTACTAATATACTTCCCCAAACGTTTTCACAGCAAAATCGTAGCAAATACATATAAATGTGTTACTCTTTATCACTCTGGCCTCCTTTGCGTAATATCGTCACTGATTCGCAAATAGTTTCATTTCTTTCAAGAATAGGACGTCAATTGTAGAACCTAATTCGTATACTCAAAAGGAAAACAATAAATAATATTTTTCTGTCAGTGATCATCAATAAACTCTTTCTCCAGAATTTCTTGAATATAAATAAAAATTTCCACCAACAAAAAGTTTTTTTTCTCATTCGCGCTTGGTGACAGCACCGAACCATTCAAAACATCTAGAGCTTTCCCGCTGAACCTCCCAAATACACCACGGAGCAACAAGAGCAGCAATAGTTCTTTTCTTAACTAGTTTTTATTGTCCATCCTGCGTCCTGTTTCAATAAAACCATGCGAAGATTTTTGTTAGATAATCCATTGATACTCCTTGGGAATTATTCATTTCCTGACCACGTATTTCACCTTCCATACGCTTCAAAAATCAGTTTCGTCAAATATTGAAATGCGTATTCTGGCTGTTTCCAGACAAAAATTCAATTGCGATAGAGTTTCGACGAAATTGCGGTTCACCTCTCTTTCCGGCCAATCAGTTTTTTTTCTTCTTCAGTCATGTCACGAATGCTGCAATGATAGTTAATTTTTATACAATAAAATAGCATTTCACTTCGAGGCCACACAACCAGTTCCAGTCCTGAGATATTTTCCACACTTAACACATATTGCTTTTCCACTGTATATTTATCCCGCAAAGTATTGAAAACACTTCATTAAAACTACCCACGTCCGAGAACGGACTCTAACCGGTGACATGCAGGAGGATGCGAGTTCGAATATACAAATTTTTGTTTACCGTGGTTTCCCCAATTAGGCGAATGCAGGAGTAGTTCCTTCAAAATGCGATGGCCAAATTCCTTCCCATTCGTTGCCCTTAGTCCTCTCCCGCCTCTAACGACGTCGACATCGACGAGGAGTAAAACCATAATTTAAAAAAATTGAAGTTGTTAGCCAAGCACCGTAAAGCCATACCCCACGTTGGCGAGGCCTGTATGATATGTTTTAGGTATCAGTCCATTAAGATTCATTTCCCAACAGAAGGATATAATGATCTCGATGTCAAAGGAATATACCACCACCAGTCAAAGGCAGTGCTTAAATGTTTCAAGGCATATCTGGTACTCTTAGAAAATTTGCCTAGGAAATATATGAACACAATTTGACGGATTATGAGAAGGCAATTTTCATAATCCGTCAAATTGTGTTTTTTTTCCTTCTTCTTCTTCTTCTTCTTCTTCTTTTCTACTAACTCCTTTCCTCTACAGTTCTGTCCTGGTCACCGAGCGTGGTGGGTGAGCGGTTAACGCTTTGCCCTCGCTTTTGGGAGGACGCTGGTTCGAATCGCCGTCCGGGCATCCAGATTTGGGTTTTCTATGATTTCCCCATATCACTCCAGGCGAATGCGGGAATGCTTCCGTCAAAATGCCATGGCCGAATTCCTTCCCGTTCCTTGTCGCCAGTCCCATCCCGCCTCTAATGACCTTGATGTCGAAATTTAAAAAAAAAATATCTGTTCTGGCCACGCTAACTGTTCGAGGGTGGGTGAGTTCTAGAAACTACAGTCTTGTCGCAGGGCTCGCTCTGTGAGGACTGTCGCCGCTCTCCAGTGGACGGATTACCCGCCGATGGCTTCCGCCGTCGTAAATGTTGATCAGCGAGAGCGCTGCCGATGCGCCCCTATTTCTTCATCGCGCCTCCGCCGTCCCCATGCAAAGTAGCATCACACGTCCCCCGGGAGAGTCCGGGTAATGCCGCTTTATTACCTGCGTCCCTCGCTATCAACCGCTCCCATCTATATTCCAATTTCCTCGCTCGCCGGCTAAAGCGCTTCGGCCATTTTCGTCTCGACTTGCTGAAACCAAAAGCCGTAATCAAAAGTTTCCCCGCGCTATTATTGAGCCTGGCTCTCTGCCTTATCGTCCGATACTGCTCCCTAGCCCTCGGCTGCACCTACCGACTGCACACACCCGGTGGAAACTTAGCTTCCTGTAATGGCCTGGCGCCAAAACCTGTCGTCGGCCCTATAACAGCATACGGACTGAATTTGGCCTTCAACTAACCCGAGTTTCAACACATCAAGAAATTCCCAAAAGCAATGCTAAGAATCCTAATCAACGGGTCATGCAAGAAGGGATTTTGACTTAAAGATGAAATTTGGTTTTTCGAAGGTGTTTACATAGATTTGTGAAAGAAAGGACCTTCTGCATTCAATATCTGAGGCTCTAGAAGGAATCACATTTCATCGTTGTGTGCAAGAAGGGGCCAATACGTACAATTCTCAACAGCGTCCCCGAATCTGACTTCCAGAAGGCGTACGGCCAATGGCAGCAGCGTAATTCTAAGTTTGTAGCTGCCCAAGGGTGCTATTTCGAAGAGGATTAAGGAATTGTAAACATATCTTCAACAATTTTTTTTTTTTTAATCAGTCCTACTACTTTTGGTATAGACCTTGTATATCATGATTTTCTATGAAGAAATAAAGTGGTTTATAAATCATAAACATGTTTTAGGTGGTGCTATTCATACCAATCTCAGTTAGTGGGCTATTTGAATACATTTCGAAAGAAATGAGCAAGGGATTAAATTTGATAACGTACCACCAGATTTACCTAAGATATTTGGAAGAGTGAGTCCTAACATGATTGCAAATAGGGATGAAACCATTGAGGTGAATCAAAACGTGTGTTCATGTGTGAAGGATATGTAAAGGCGGCAAGCTAAGATTCAGCATAGACTTTTTTTTTTTAATTATGCCTTTACGCCTCGTCGACGTCAAGGTGATTAAGGCGGGATGGGATTGGGGACAAGGAACGGGAAGTAATTCGGCAATGGCCTTTTTTATTGAAGGAAGCATCCCGGCATTCGACTGGAGTGATCTGAGGAAACCATCGAAAACCAAATCTGGATGCCCAGACGGGAATTCGAACCCGCGTCCTCTCGAATGCGAGGCCAGGGTGCTAACCGCTCACCCACCACGCTCGGTTTCAGGATAGAAAATACGGCATCTGGGATGTTCGCAGATGACATAAAATTCTGATTACCGTTTTTTAAAGAGAACGATTACGATCAGCTACAGAGGAAACTGTACAACAAATATAGTTGGATAAGTTAACTTGTAATGAATATGTAGCGAACGGAGCTGTTCGATGGGCTAAGAGTTATATATTTGTTAATTATGAAATGAGAACGGTAAGTTGTATGTTAAGAAACCAGACAGAGGCATCGACCGAAGATTTAGAGTGCTGGCAGTTAGTAAAAACTGTGTAATGGTCGAACAAAGTAGAAACGACTCGTCAATCTTTACTTTTGTATGCAACTATCAAGCGATAACTTTCAATAGCCGTGTATTAAACTAATTACTTCTAACTTACTTTTACCCCAGCATGTCTTTTTCTTCGTTTCCAGACAGGACGAGAACATGTTACGTCTCATTTTAAACTTAGATTATTTATGATGTTAACTCTTGGGTTACAAAAAACTGCTCCTTGTTTCCTCTTAAAAAGGAAAGAAAATGTTTATATTACCTTGTCTTGCTTTTTACTCTTTTATTTCCAAATAATCGTCAATTGCACTTTCGTCAATAACTTAAACCAAACACAACTTTTATTTCTCAACTTTTCATGTTCAATCATAAACTAATTACAGCTTCCCCTTCAGCGTGACTTATTCCTCTACCGTTATAACGAACTTCGTGCAATCCAATTGATTTTCCATTTACAGTCCAACTTAATTGTTTTATAATTTCTGCAGTTTCGTCCAGGGTCCACCGTATTCTAACGTCATCCTAGGTTTTCTCCTACCGTCTCCTTTTTGACTTCACTATTTTTTTTCTCGGCTTTAAATCGTCCAGTTACTCCTTGCCTTTAGAGATACTCATTAAATAGGGTTAGTTTTGTACATTTATAATTTGTAAAACAAATTAGTAAATACATTATATTATACTTATTATTATTAACATATGGGCCTGACGTATAAACGCAACAAACAGAAAGGAAAATGTTTATTTTGAGTTATATTTATCACCTTAATGTGTTGGTATCTGTGATTCCAAGACTCTCTCTCTCTTTTGATTTTACGTCTGTGTTTTGGCTGCTACAGTTGGACCTGGTGACCTTATTTTCTGATCACAGAATTAAAATTTGTGTTTATGTAGAGTACGAAGATTAGCTGAGTGGGCTACAGGCGCGTCCTGAACAAGGCGATAACATGGCTGCTGTACCAGCAGTAGTGCCAACATTACTTCCCTCTGGGCACTACCTCGCCTGAGCAAACTTCCCCCGATATTGCCAGCGACCTTCCGCCCTACATCATCCCATCGATCTCTCTAAATATTGACTCTCCCAAGATGTAATTTTAGCTCCAAATTTACTATACTTCCCTGTGCCGGACAATCTAAAATAAAAACATCCAGTTTTGTTTGTAAATAATGTTATTAAAAAATAACTCGGAATCCTTATCCATACAAACATCTCTCCTTGTCCTATCGTCAATTTCCGCCATTTGGAAAGCGATTGATTTGATCAGATCAGACAATTGATATGTATTCTATGAGTACCGTTAGGAATCGCAACACTCCATGTCCGCGTACGTTTTGTGGTTTATGTATATGTTTCAGTTGTAAAATATTCTGCGTATTTTTTATGGCTGAAATTTAATAACAACACCTTTCAGTTGACCAGGAAAACAAATGGTAAAAAAGGAGATGATAGGTCGCTATTAACCGCAATATAGATTTTTAAAAAAAAAAAAGAAGAAACCTCTCGAAAGGAAGAAAAGTCCCACATTACAATCTAACATTGTCTCTCAAATTGCAATATTAATTATTTTGAGTGCATTTAGCAGTAACGACCAAAGACTGATTGTTACTGATGCAATATTCTCTCTTGTTGAATACTACAATCCAAGAGTAACAGATATCGCAATCGTCTGATCGCATCTATTAATCATGCGACGTAAATTGCATAACTGACTGCTTTCTGTCTAAAATAAATAAGACCTTAGCCTTACCAGTAAAGTTTCAACTTGCATACGAGGTATCTGCAAACAATGGCAGAGAGATTCACTTAATAGAACAATGAGGTATATAAACATTCGATCTGGATGATATGGTAGTCACCTTGCGATTGGGATATGATTGGTTTAATATAACGTCTAACATGTCGACTTTATTATTACGGGAGATGGAAATGCAATTGAACTTAAATGGTTTCGAATGAAATTCAATTTAAAAAAAAGATATTCAATAACTTAATGCGCTTAACTAACATCACATTATTATCATAAGTTTAAATGTGTGAATATTTTGTCCTACTTTGTATAAGGACACCAAACTTTCTCTTAAGTTTATTTCATCATAATTTTACATGATTTACTTTAAAAATTTCAAAGTACTATTATTTATTCGTGATTGCAATGAGACTGATTTGTAGTTCGTAATGTACTTGAATTGTTTCATCTCATTAATTTGGTACAAAAAAGTCAACTACAACTGGTAAATAAATGATGAAACCCATTTGTTTTTCCTTTGACTTATGGATTTTATTATAGCAGGAGAAGAGTGCAAAGCAGCAAGTTTAGAAGAGGAAATGAGTCAAATTTAATTTCAGAACGATATCTCTGAAATTAAATAGTACACCTAGCCCTCACTCCAACTCCAGCTTCCTGATTTTATGACGCGTCAGTCACTTTGCCTACGTAACGTATTTTTCTCAGTGATATTGGTTGGGCTTCCAGGTATACCTAACACAGGCCATTTATCACCACTGTACTGTGTCTGGTCACGTACACCGTGGTATTGTAATAATTTTGCTGATTAAATACTTCTCGGGACTCTGTGGTGCATTGGTACACAACACTTCTCATGAAACAGCATATTGCGGTGTAACACACTATTTAATAAACTTCCCAAATTTGATGCACATCAACAAAACGATCTGCGCAAATCCAATGTGGGTCAGATGATACGTCACTTCGGTCGAGTTTATTATATTAAACAATAGTTATATTTTCGTTTCCAGTTTAATGCCAGCAGCTATCATACCTATAAACTACGAAACGTAAACGTTACAGGAGTTTTAGTAACATAAGAAAGCTATCAGATTAAGCACTCATACGGTTTTTTCGCAATCAGTGTGACACCTTTTTAATTTAATTATTGACGATGAATCTAGGCGGCGCCGGGGTGTTTCAGTGAGCTAAGTCGTAGCACGCTGAGTTGGGGGTGGGGGAGGGATAGAGTCCTGGTCCCCGCATACCGACCGTCCTGATGTTTAGGCGGCTCACAGCAGTCAGCAAGGCGAATACAGGGACGGTCGCAATATCTGCCTCATAAACTACAAAAAAAAAAAAACATATTTAGCGAACATAGTTACACGTTTCGAGTTCTGAAGATAGATGGCAACACAACTATCCTGGACGGCACTGCGACAAGCCGGCCACATTCCAAACACGTAACAACCTGAAAAAGTCGACCCTACAATAGCGAGATAACTGCAGGGTGTAAGAAGAATATATGGCGATTGGATTGCGGTGGTACAAGGAGGGAAAATTTTAGGGAATTTCGGCGTAGGAGAAAACAATGAACGGGGAAGCAGGGCGCTACAAGTTCGTAAAAAATATCACGATAGAATCGTTTTAAAATTATAAACTCAATCCGCAGTCGCACTTTGGAAATTTCCCTTATAATACCCCTGAGTAATCGGGCAAATCACAAAAAGAAACCACGAGTGAAATGCAGCAGCTAGATTACATTAAACCGAAACAGAAATTCAGTGACTTATTTCGAGATTGTAAAGCATACTCAAGAGCTGATGTATATACTCTGACCGAAATGTTCGTTCCTCTGTGTTACAAGAAATTTTCACTACTTGGAGGGGAGGTGATGTGCAATTTCTAATCGTCAGATTGTGTACCAAACTCATCATTTTATATCGCAAACCTCTCTTAAGTTATGGAACTAATGCGAACGGCTCTGTTGACGGTGCATTCCCCATTACCCAGGAATATTTAACTTGGTGGTACCCTTGATGTCTTTCGGAAGAGTAGTCTTGGATAGGGCAGAACATGATTTCACCAATCCTTTGTCTTAATTTATACAACATTAAAACCCACTATAGTTAACTAGAGTCTTCTACACACACATATCACAACACTCATGCACGAATGAACAAAAACAGGTCGTCCTACGTATGAAACTCAGCCTAGGGCTGCACTCCCGGAAGGACCAAACCAGTCTCCTCGTTTAAGACCATAGTAGTTATTACAAAGTAGCACAGGCCAAACTAAGTAAAAATATAAGATAAAACAGAAAAAACCACAGGCTACAATGTGGACATAAGAAATCAAAATAAAACAAATACAGCGGAACAAAAATCAAAGACATTGGATCGGTAGATGGTTAGAGCTTGTCTAGAAACATTGTACATACATAATGAAAGCAGGTGTTCAAAAACTCTGAATCACAGAAGAAGTTGATGGATCAGAAAAGAAAGCTCAAAAATGACAAGCTGAAGTGGAAAAACTCAAATAATCAAGAAATTCAAAGAAGTCAAAGAAAAACGGTAGCAATAATAGTGTAAGAAGCTTGTAGGTAAAGTAATTGCGACTTATCGGAGTATCAATTAGAATTTTGAAAAAATGGAGGAAATATGTATAAAAATAATGATGAACCTATACAAAGATTAAAATCAATCTAACCGATGACAGAAATCCTTAGAGAAAATGTATGTCGAATATGGTCTGAATAACACATTGCTAAGAAGAGGTGTACATGTTGATACTTATGATGTAGATGATTCTGCATTAAGCAAAAAAATTTACAGTGCTTTCAAATATCTGAACTCCAATACGACAATCGAAATTGATTGCATTCCCACTAAACTGATACATACCTACAGGTAAAGAAGAAATCCAAACATTAATCAAAATGTTATGAAACAAGAGAGATTCCAACGGATTTTAATAAAAGTATCTTTTGCTCACTCCACAATCTGACAAATGTGAAAACTATCGCGCAATGAGTCTGAGATCATATACTTAATAATTATGAATTGAATTAATATACAGAAGAACAGGAAGCAAAGTGGAAGATGTATTAGATGATCATGTTGATACAGCTGATTTTAATTAACATTATCGTTAGTAAAATTCTTTTGTGTCTTCTTAAGAACATAGTGTGTTTTACCGAGTGCGCAATCCATCTGTCTCAGCCACATAAATTAACGATAATTCTTTCGCTTAAAGAGGACCTACAGTTTAACGTGGAATCAGAGCCACGAAGTGCACATTAGCAAACCAAAGCTATCCCAGAGGTTACAGTCAGTTTTAACATCATTTACGACTGACCAATCAGGCAAGTCATGCACGGTATTGACCGGAGCAAAGGCCGATCAAAACCCCACATGGTTCTACTATACTCCGCTGCCCGGAATTTTATGTCGGTGGTACGTTCTCCACCGCAAGGTATCCGCGCGCCGCGACAAGAGGTGCTGGGAGTTTATGACCTTCCTGATTCCTGGGAACATGATCGGCGATAAAGATAAGTGGAAAAAGCGAAGTTAGACTTTGTCAGGTAATGGCCAATTGGTCGGTGCAAACATGATGCTATTCAGTTCTACTGAGGAGGTGATTTCTGAGCTACGGGTTAGGAGATCGATAGTGCAGTGCTCGTTTCCTGCTGGATACGGGAATCCGTTTGTATCGAGAAAGGAGTCGGTCTTTACAGCGTTAGCGCGTTACGTTCGTCAAAATATTCTTCTTGATGAAGTTAATTTGTTGCAGCACTATACTACGAGTAAGAATTCACTCAATTAAGATAAGTTTTTATCGAGCCTAATGGATGAACTGCCAGTCGGGAGGACGTGGGTTAAAATCCCCGCCCGACCACTAAATTTCGATATTCCATGGTTCCCCAAATTTATTCAAGGCGAATGCCGGGTAGTTTTTTCAAAACGCCATGAATGGAAAAAAAGATAACTTCTACTTTAAATAATTCATCGAAATACCGTGTACATCGATATTTCTTGACGCCAGAGTTTATCCAAAGTACAAAGAAATAAAACACCTTCTAATCAACAACCTGATACGAGTTATTGTGTGTTTTATAACGGAGACTGCACTGAGGAGCATCCTGGTGGCTCCGTGGTTAAGAAGATAGAAAGGTCCTCATTTAGAATCCCTATCTCCGAGGGGATTTTTCATAGGCCCTTAACCCTACCTTCACTTCTGGAACAACTTGCTGTATAATGTGAAGTGCGCCAGTAAGCTTCTGAGGTTCGGATTCCACGTGGCGGCAATGGAACTGTCTCCTTCTATCAATCCACCGATTTGGGTTTGCCCAGGATGAGCCTCCCGTTTCCATCAAAGTAACATTACCTGACAAATCCACAAGGGCACCTCCAATAAGGGATGCAAAACATCTCATAGAACCCTGTGGCAGGTCGGTCTTGTTGATCTGATTCGTAGTTGATAACACCCAAAGACTTAATCACCAATAAGTTTGGATTATGAATTTCCATTTAAAAATCAAATATATTAAATTTCAGACGCTGGTGTCAGAGGTTAATTGCATATGGGCCTCCTGTTTAGTAAATTTATGCTCTCCCCATTTTATTATTTCATTTCTTATTCTTATTTTGCGTGTAACGCAACGTAATATAGTACTGTGCCCTAGTACCAGAGAAAGAAAACACATAGATAAGCAGATTTTACAAAATTTACTCATTTTTGCATGGTTTCATACCACCTACCTCGTTCCAAAGTTCATAATCAACAGCAATGAATCTAAAGACTGCTGCCAACTAAAGGTGTAGTAATTTAAACATACATAAGTTTTCTTTGATTTCATTAGTTAATAAGTAGTTGCCTGAGTATTGCTTTAGTATTTGTCTTAAGTGACTGCATTATTATTGCCGCAAATGCTATTAAAATCATAACAATGTTTACATTGTATACATAATTTCAATAAATAGAATAATTTTTAGTTTGAAATTCCGTTACCTAGGAGATATGACTAATTTTCCACTTTTTAGTACATACACTGAAAGTGTCTTAATTTCTCTGCAGACAACTGCAAAAAAAGGAGTTGGGAGTCATTAGAAAATGGAAGTAGAATGGGAGGGGGAGGGGGGAGCGAGAAGAGTAAGAGGATATGCATATGGAATGTGCTGGCTAAGACACCTCGGTGTATATTGGGCAAAAAATGGTTATCGTGTTAAATAATTAACCTCAAAAACAGAGAGAATTCAAAGTAAAAATACGGTTAATTTATAAAACATGTAAGCGAAGTTGGTCTCATGATTTATAATAAAAATAATGATTGATGTAACCTGCTTTATGTTTTTGAAATGATGGCAGACTTAACGCCACCGCAACCAGTCACTTTCGAATGTTCGTTCTGCCGCCACAGCAAATGAAATTTGAATGTTCGTTCACCGTGAAGCAGATACGGTTGCCAGACAAAGAGGAGAAATAGGAATGATTGTATTTGTAAGAAACCGTCTTCTCTTTGTTGTATGAAAGGTCTGCGCTACCGAAAAGAAAGCTGAATTTCCCTTGAAAATTGATCACAATGAGGACGTCGTGTTTTGAATTATTTGAATAAAGAGAGACTTTTAAATGGAATGGTAAGTAGTATACACGCCATCTTGACGTAAAATTCGTTGACAAATTAACAGTGGTCAGAGAAGTTAATAGAAATTCGAGGTTATGAGCGTACTTTAATAGCTACTATTTGCTAGAATACTTTCATTAAATTAGCATTTAGTAATATTTCACTTAAAATTGTATACTTCAATTTAGTTAAAAACATGTAGTACAACTTTACAGGTGAAAGAAATGTGAAATAAAATTGTAATTTACGATTCAATTAAGTCCTTCCTGTCATTGCCTGCTTTTAGTCGTATAGGCCTTCTTTAGTTATATAGGTATTTACATTGTACATCAGAGTTGATGTTATATCAGAACTGATGTTATGGCTATTAAAAGTAAACAAGTAATGGATTTTTTGGTTTTTACTTTGGGTGCGTGCTGACTATAGTTGGGCCATTACGTTATTTACCATGCCATCTATAGGTAGTTAGCAAGATCGTCTCTGTCAGTATTTAATACTTACATTATTATTATTATTATTATTATTTCTAAGTCCCTTCAAACTCAAGAGATTTTATTCAAATTTTTCAAAGGAAACCCTTAGGGTGAAACACAGGTAAATTTGTATGTTAGCCAGATCAGGTAAACCTGTCCTTTGACCCTAAAACACTGAACTATTCTAGCCCTGTAGCCACATCCAAAAAACCGTCACAGGCCCACAATACATTAGTCCTACAATAGTTTCGAAGAAGAATCTGTTTGTTGATTTGGTGTGCTTCAATCAAAATTTTATTTTACTATTTGTATCTTATGTATCATGGTAAATCAAAATAATTAAATGAACCTGAATGATAATTAATCTTTAATAGAAATCATACGATATTAAACGTCATTACCTTAAACCGGGAAAATTTAATGATTTTTACTAACCCTTAAATGCTCTCATAGCTTCTAACAATTCACCTCTAGCGTCTCCTATTTACGATTGCGGGTCTCCTTTCATTTTTATTTTTTCGCAGATGGGTAAAACCTCATTTTCTAAAATGGTTCTCAGATCAGTGTTTCTTTGAACAAGGTTGATGCGGTCAGGACTGTGCCTTTTTTAGGTTAGCGGCTGCTGGTGAAGTGACGGAAATAGACGATCAAAGTGATACTGATTGCAGATCCACGATGTGAAAAATCACAGATGTTAAAGAAATATATGAAGTTGCTGAAACAATAACTGATTGGGGTAAAACTGGGAAAGAGGAAGTAAATTCCGAAAACAAAGCCAGTAATAATGGTGTTAATGGTGAACTGTAGAAGTATAATGAACAAATTAATCGAATTTGCAAGCTTAATAGAGATACACGAACCACAAGTAATAATTGGGGTAGAAAGTTGGTTAAAAGAAGAAGTACAAGACAGTGAGGTTTTACAGAGTGTACCGCAGAGATAGAAGAGCATTTGGTGGCGGAGTTTTCATACTAGTTAACAAAAACTACCACAGTTCACTGGTGTAATATTAGTTACTTGGAGTAGATTTCTGAGCTAATAAAAAAGATAAAATTAGGGTGTTGACTGCTTACCGCAGTAGAAGAGTGACAGATGAAGAAGATAAGGCTTTTGGGGAGAAATGAAATTCATACTCAGATTTCAGAGGTGAGAATAGAATGGTCATTATGGTGAGTATTTAAATTTACCTGGTGTAAACTGGGTAGAAAATAAGATTAATAACACAAGGGAACAGAGATTTGCAAATACCTTAATAAGGGAAGGAGGATTTACACCAGTGGTCGAGCAAAACACTAGAGGGAAAATATTTTGGATATATTCCTAATAAAGCCCGATGATAACCTTGTGGGGCGTCAAGTAACCGAAGGAATAAGTGATCATGAAGCAGTTCTGATGGATATTAGAGGATTCAGTCAACCAGCAGCCAAAATTGAAGAGGGAAATAGGTACAATTATAAAAAGGCACAGATTTCAAATTTGAATAGATATTTCAGAGAACGTTTCAGCAAATGGAAGAAAGGCACAGGTGGGAAGAGTTCAAGGAGATATTAAGAACGGGGAAGAAAAAATTATTCCAGAGCAGAAAACAAAGAGAAGTAGAGAACCTGTGTACTATAATAGGGAAGTGAGGAGGTTAAAAAGGTTGGTAAGAAGAGAATATAACAGAGTTAACGGACAGCTAGGTAGTATGGAATATTTAAAGTAACTAAACAAGTACTTAACAATAGCAAAGAAGGTGGCTAAAGATGGGTTTATGCAGAGTATTGTCAGTGCAGGAGGACCATTGACTGATGCATCTAGAAATTTCTGTGGCTATATTAGAAAACTGAGAGGAAGGGATGGTGTTGAGACGCTTATAGATAAGGATGGAGAAGTTACCGAGGATTTGAAAAAGGCAGAAATTTTAAGTAACTGGTTTAGTGAGAGCATTAGGAACAATGAATCAGAAACGGGAGGGTCTAATTCGGAGAACGAGCTTAATAATACAATTAGAAATGAAGAGACCAAAAAAATTGAAATTCATCCTGAGGAAATCATGAAGGAAATAAGAAAGCTGAAAAAACATAAAGGGGCTGGTGTATATAATATTACTACAGACATCTTAAAGATAGCCGGATGTGACATTGAACCTTGTCTTGAAATATTATTTAAACAGAGTCTGGATACTTGCTGCTTACCACATGACTGGAAAAGTGCGATAGAAGCGCCGGTACGTAAAGGAAAGGTGAGAAATAGAGTTGAAAATTTTAGGCCAATCAATTTGACCTCAGTGGAGGTAAATTAATGGAGATTATGCAACCACATCAGAAATGTATGTGGGGAACGTAAGTAGTTTTCAAGTAGGCAACATGGCTTTAGGCATGGATATTCATGCGAATCTAAGTTGGTGGGATATTTCAGATGAAATGGACAAGGGAGGTCAAATTTATAATGTAGCACTAGATCTGTCACAGGCTTTTGACAGAGTGAGCCATGAAATGGTAGTAAATAAGGTAAAAACTATTGGAGTGGATAAAGTGATTTGCTTGATCGAAGAATTTTTAAAAGGATAGGGTAGGAATTACAGTATCAAAAGAAGTGGAAGTAAATTGGGAGTGCCACAGGGTAACGTATTGGGACCATTGCTATTCATTATTCTAATGAATAATTGTGTTGATTGTTTACTATCAGAAATTAGATTGTTTGCAGATGACATAATGCCATATAAAAGGATCTAAACGGTAGATGACTGTGCAGGGTGATCTGGACAGGATATCTAGTTGGGTTGGGAAACATGGGATGAAGATAAATGCAAAGAAGAGTCAGCTTATTAGATACACAAATAATAAAAAAAGGTTGATTATGATTATAAGGTGGGAAAATAATTGCTTGTTGAAGACTTGAAATGTAAATATCTTGACATTACATTTGATAACAAGCTTAACTGGGCAGGACACATTGGAGAGAGTGATGAGGTGATGTACGAGAGAAGTAAAGGAATTGGGTTACAAAACTTTGGTCAGACCATTGCTCGAATATGGTAGTGTAGTATGGGACTCACATTTTGCGTATCAAATACAGTAGTTGGAGAGGGTGCAAAAAAGGGCTGCTACATTTGTTTCTGGAAATTATCGCAGAATGTAATCAGTAACAGATATGATAAAAGATTTGGAGTTGGATTTATTGCAAGACAGGAGGAGGGTTAAGAGGGTCATGGGGCTGTACAAGGCGTATACTGGTGATCAGGCATAGAAAGATATTGGTGTAGGTATGAAAAGTAGTGCATGGAGGGGAAAAGATGACTATGACCACAGGCTGGCACTCGATTTCAGTCACAAGGGTGTAGAAAGATTCTTTCTTCTAGGTAAGGGTGTCAGGGATTGGAATAAGTTACCAAGGGAAATGATGAATAATTTACCAAAAACGTTTAAAGAATTTAAAGTAAAAATTTGTAAAGGTCAAATGTGGGTGGGTGCAGGAGAGGGGGAAGATGGGTGTCTGGGGAAATTGTCACTGGAGAGTGCGCTCCACTGCAATTTAATTAAATATATATACAAAATTTCGTCCTGCAAATGCTGCACTATTTTAAATGTTACATGAGGTACAGGATGGTTTGGAGAAACAGGAGTTCAACACACGGGAATGATCCGCTGACATGCGACCCGAGAAGCAGCACAGTAACCGCTACAAACTGTAAGCTCTTACCCTCGTAACATGATGGCGACAGTTAAACGTTATCGCTGCTGGCTGTGACATAAACTTGAAGAGCCGCTTGGTTGAAGCTGTTTTATGGCGACAGCTTCGTTCAAACTTCTTCACATTTACAAGATGTAATGTGCAAGGGCACTTGTGGCCTCAGCATTCCATTCTGAGATTTCTCAACTAGAAGCATTAGCCAACTTTCATAAAGATACCATAGAAATGTATTTAAGCAGAGGGGAAAATCCATATTTTAAGTTAGATTTACTAAAAACGTGCTTAAGATGGAATAAAAACCAGTTCCAGCAATCTATAATCCAGTTCCATCACCTGAATTAGTCACCGAATTTTTACTTCGCAAAAAATTAATAAATAATTTGTTAAAACAATACAAGTATGTTTCACTTCTATCATTATACTACTTGTTCCGCAGAAACAGATATGGCTTGTTGCGAAACTGTCCACATTCAGGTGGCATCCAAAGTGATTGCTTAAATTTTCAGTCGCCCTGAAGTGCATTTTATTTGCAACAAATTCGAAGTCCTGAAACCACTGGAAACCTTACAAAGGTGTCAGTTTGTGATAGACGATAACCGTCTCTAAAGCATTGCACTATAAAATAAGAAATCTTTCTTATCCCGAACAGCGTTGCTTTTAAAAAAATATTCTTCGATATTACTAATACCAACACAGAGCAATTCTAACTAATCTGTGAAACCCATGTGGCTAAAAAAAATGCCAGTTTAAGAACACAAGGAAAGAAGAAAAACTCCAAAAGGAAATACTCCAAGAACCAGAGGCAAACCTTTTTCGACAACAGCTACTTTCAACATCTGTAATACCCTTTCATATTAATGTAAGTATCCTTTGAATTCCAACTGAAACAGTGAAAGAGACGAAGTACTACTTCAGCTGTTAGTAATGTGTAAACATCAATAAATTAGAGAAACCTCTACGAGAAGTAGTGTAAGGAGAGACTTCTTATGTCTTTACGTATCTGTAGAGAAGCTAAGACCACTAATCTGGTAGCTAAATGTCGAGATGTATTGTTCCGAATCAATAGATACCCAATTCGAATCGCAATGATTACATAAGTTTCCTCATGCACTTTTCCTGAACCTCATCTATATATATAAAGATGAATGTATGTATGTTTGTTTGTTTGTTCTTCATACAAATCCACAGTTTTCATCGGATCTCGATGAAACTTTGCACACTTATCCTTTGAAACAAGGAGAAAAAGTCTACATTTGGTTGAAAAATTATCTGTATAAATAACACATGTCTCATAACTTCGAAATACGGCGATAGACAGACACGTTGGAAATGGACGTCTCCGTACCGTGTTTCCTTGTAATGGACTGGCAGCTCAGTGGTTAAAGCGCTTGCTTACGAACGTCGTGATTCCCGGTTCAGATCTCCGTGGAGGCTAAGGTTTTTAAAAATTATTTTTCATCGTAAGAGTCAGGCCTGGGCCGTAGGTTATTCGGATTGAATGTTAAACTGTAGATATTAGAAAGTTAGGGGTGCAATGCGAGGCAAATCGTAGGTAGTAGTGCAATGTTGTAGGTGTACACTTTTTTTACGTTATAATGATCCCTCGGGTGTTGTTCGCAGTCAGTGTGTGAGTGTGAACCACAGTAATATTATTATAAATACGGAAGTAAGTCTCTGTATTTTTGTTACGTTTTGACGACTAAATGGCTATATCATTGTGATGGAATTTTATAAGGATATCTGTACGAAGCGCACAGGATATTTTTTCCAGTATGATTAACAGTTGTAGTCACGAAATTTTGAGACCTTATCGAATGGTGACAGAAATATGTTGGAAATTGATTCTCTTCAAGAGACAGGTTCGACGGTACAATGATACAGTGACAGCTTTCCTGTCATATTATTCCGACTCGATATTGTTTGGAACCAATCCTTCGTTGCCAACAACTTTCTATATTTAATTCTGGCAAAAAAATTCTTAATCCACGCGTACGAAGTCGCGGGTACGAGCTAGTACTGTATAAATTTGGCTGAAAAATTATCTGTATAAATAATACATGTTGTCTTATAATTTCGAAACCTTACTGAACGGCGATAGACAGACGCATTGGATATGGAGGTTTCTGTACAGTACTTCCGTGTAGCGGACAGCTAGTTTAGTGGTTAAAGCGCCTGCTTTCTAATTTTTTGGGTCGTGGTCTCGGGTTCAAATCCCCGTGGAGACTAAGATTTTTAAAAATTGTTTTTGATCGTAAGAGTCACGCCTGGGCCGTCGGTTATTCGGATTGAATGTTAAACTGTAGATATCACAAAGTTAGGGGTGCAATGCGAGGCAAATCGTAGGTAGTCTTGCAATGCTGTAGGTGTACACTTTTTTATGTTATATGGATCCATCAGTGGTTTTTCGTAGTCAGTGTGTTTGTGATCTGCAGTAGTAATACTATAAATGCAGAAGTAAGTCTCTGTCTTATGTTACGTTTTGATAACTAAATGCCTATACCGATATTGACGGAATTTGAACAGAAAATCTGTATAGAGGGGACAGGACATTTTTTTTTATTGTTTTATTTTTTTTTTGGTATGATTAACAGTTGTAGTCACGAAATTTTGAGAACTTATCGAATAGTGACGGAGAGACGGATGTGTGTGTTAGTCTGTAATGTTACATCCCTTGCTCAAGCTTTGCTTCTCGCGCATTATGCTAGTGTATAATTTATTAATAAATATAGTTTATAGAAAAATCGTATTCTTTAGTATAGATGTCGATTTTCTCTGTCCTATTACTTTGTGTCTGCTTAAATGTTTCTGGCACCAATTTATTTTACCTTCTTTTTTGACATGCCTTGCGAGCGTAAACTGGCCTAAGTTGTAGCTCTAGCAGAGCACGAGCAGCTTAAGTTATTAGAACTCAAGATTCGGATACTCATGCTGAAGAAAGAAGAAAAGTCCAAGCTGAAATAAAGCTTCCCTTAGTTAACACCCCCCTTCCCCCCCCCCCCCCCCACATCCCCTCACATTCGTTTGTTTATCTATTTTTAAATATTGTAGAAATTGATTCTCTTCAAGAGACCGGTTCGATGGTAGAATAATATAGTGATGGGTTTCCGGTCATATTATGCCGACTCGGTGTTGTTTGGGACCAATCCTTCGCTACCAACAAGTTTTTATAATCAATTCAGGCAAAGAAATTCTTAATCCACGCGTACGAAGTCGCGGGTATCAGCTAGTTTCTTATAAAACTTTGTATGTGGAATCCGCTAGTATGCACGTTCTGTGGTTCGGTTTCCACATTAAACTACAATTCCAGTCATGACTCAGGTGGTACGCATAGCAACTTTAAACTCTATCACCCGCTCTCTGACCACATGAATAACTACTGCCCTTTCCATGTAGTAATGCGTTTCTCGACGTTTGCTGCATAGAACTGGCTTCTACATAGCTTCATTACCAACCAGAACCGGAGTCAATTATTAAACCATCAAACAGTTAACACATTTGGTTTCCAGCTCACAATTCATACAACGAATACTCTCTAAACAGGGATAATTAGAAAACGGGAAGTTAGTAGCCAGTTTCTAACCTAAAACTGCGTTTCTGATAAAAACTTATTATTTTCAGTGTTCGGTACCTTTCGAATTAAGAATTGAACCCTTCTAAATTGTCTATCTGTCCTGTCCTTCAGTGACACTTAACCTGTAAAGCTGTAATTCCTCAGTATTTTAGTTATTAATACAATTAATGTTATTACAGCACACGAAATTTTAAAATTCGTGAGATATGAAATTAATTATAGATGGCATGGAGAGAGGTAGTTGTTTTAAAATGTAGGCTTCAGATAATATTCGTGGGTATTTAATGAAAGATGGCAATCAGCTGATTGAAAAAAGTTGAATTTACTTTTTTACGTAACTATTTTGGCGAAAAGACAACACTAAATATTACTGGCCCCCAATTTGTTACTGAAACTACTGATTCGAAAATTCTTTCAAAGTTTGTAGTGATATGTAGCCAGTTGAAGTTCACGAGAAAACTCTAGGGATCTTTCTGGAGTTAATATTTGATTCAAAATTTCAAATGGGTGATTATAACCAATTTGATAGCTTAGCTGATAATTTTATGGACAAAAATAATTTTTACAATTCAACGCAAAATTGCAGGAAATAACAATGTAAATATTTTTTTTAAAAAATTGCTAGTACCTGCAATAAATTTTATCAACCGCACTTTTTTGTGTTTTATTTTTATATACCACTAGCTTCTAGCCCGTCAAAAATGACGGTTTGAACGCCATATTCTGGCAATTCATTTTATTATTATTATTATTATTTTGCAGTTGGTTAATTATACGGGATTGTTATTAGATAATGCTAGTTGCCTTGATTTGATAATGTTCTACACAGCAATACAGTAGTAACTTCTACCGAATTAATGAGGGCGGGTGTATAAAATCAATAAAATGAAAAATAAATTAGGAATCCAGAAACTTTTGCTATCCATGTAATATCAGTTTTATTCCTAGTCCAGGCACACTTCAGCACGATAGGTACGAAATACGTTCACCCGCATTTATTAATACCTTCGGTAACTTGGCGCATATGAAAGCAGTTTAATTGGTTTGTAAAACTCATTTCAGAGTGAATTACGCTGTAATCAAATGTGTCGGTGGGCTTTCTGGTCAACTTAACAACAAACCCTCCATTAATATTGCTTTCGAAAATCATAACTTCAGCTACTCTCAAATGCTGTAGTCAATCGCAAGACATATTGTTTTTAAGCAGTCATTCCGTTGTAATACAGCCTGTAGACTACCATTATTTTCAAGCAGAAATTAGGTTGTAATACATCCTGGACGGGTATAATACAGTTAAATGTACTACGGAAAATATTTCTAGAGGATTCTTGTATTTTACCACAGCAATTCCTGGCAGAATCGCGATCTCCAGTAATACCGATTTATTCATATTATTTTACTTTAAATGACGGGAAGTATAATATCAAAAACGGATAACTGCCATTTATCTGAATGATATATTTCGTGATTCGTACATTTCGTGTAAACTTCCTTTGAGTTTTTAATAAACTACATCGTTTCTTATCTCCGGCCAAAAAAAAAAAATAAAAAAATCGTAGGTTGTGTTTTAACCTAGTACTCATTATTGATACAGGTAATATAACGTACACATACAATATCCTTCTCCTTACATGAATTTTTGCATCTGTTTGTCGTAGATAAATAAAAAGCAATATGTAAATTTAAACGAACGTACTAATTATAACTTTGTGACACATAATTGCCTCGCATTAATTTTTTTTCCCTGTTCTCCGTATTTCTAATATCTCTGCTCACTGCTATTTTGCGGCAATAATATCGTTGTTGTATTCCGAGTGTCGCTTATACTGTAAATAGTCATATCCTTGACTGTTTAAATCTAATCAAAAGTTTATATTAAATCTCATTTAATAGTTAACACATGTATCAAAAAATTAATGGTATCATATATAATGGTAGTAAGAATTTATTCTGGAAAAGCTTATAAGGAGAAACGAATTAGTCATTTTTAATGATATCTTTTGTTATATGAATACGTTACTCTGGTTAGATTATCAGAGTATTTGGTTAAGATTTTGCATAAATAAATTCATTTTACTTAAGATCACGTAGACTATAATTTCGAAAACGGATAATTATTATTTATTTGACCAATACATCATTACGTTTCTCCGAGTTTTAAATACACTTCACAGTTTCTTACCGTCTGCCGAAAAAATCTTAGGTTATGGTTTAACCTAGGGCTTATAACTGACACAGATAAAATAGCGTAAATATTGAATCCCTTCTCCTTACATGAATTTTGGCGTATAACTGATACAAATAATATAACATAAACATCGAACACCATTCTCCTTACACAATTTTCTGCATCTAACTGTAGTAAATAAACAAAATATGACATGAAGGAAGGAATACAATATGGTGGCTGTTGATTGGCGAGTGACGGCTGTCACGTGACCGTTCTGTAACCAATCAGTGTAGCAGCTGTAGACGACGCACGCAGATGCCACGTTAGCGTTTTATATAATAGGATTTTAAATACATGTGTGTAAAACTTACATTGAACTCTATTTAAAAATTATTTCTTATTGCAATTTTTAAGTTTTTGCGAAACAATTTTTGTTAGTTCAACGTAATACACAACCTGTGTAAAATTCTCACTGCTCAAGAGTAATTCGCAAGTGACGATGCTAGTTTGTTATTGTAACGATCAAGACAGCTCAATTATACATTACTAATTAGTACTTAAAGGATTTTAATATTTGCGTGAAACATTTAAAGGGCTGGCGAGCGTATTTGCCGCGTACGGGGGGGTCAACAGGATCACCGCAACGGGGGGTACCTGGAACCATCGTGGACAGAGCCATTTGTCGACGGAACAAAAGAAAGTGAAGGGGAGACAGCCGCTTCTCACCACACCGATCGAGGCTCAGATATATTCCTGTAGGACAAATTAGTCAAAGGATTTAGCTGGCGGATTTGTTGTTAGCGATACCTGCACTCGCGAGTGTAAAAGTATGCTAGCAGAGGGCAACTCGAATACGGACGATCGTTTCAATTAAGTATAAGTCGTCAGTCCGTCGCCTCATAACCATTCGGAAATAGAATTCATAGAACAGCTAATTATAAGTTTCTAGAAGCATTGTACATTGGATTGTATTGGGGGAATTCTCAACTACTTAACCTATACATAGATTTGCTGACAGTTTTCATTGGAAAGTTTGATCACAACTTAGCGACAGGGAACACTAACAACGCCGAATAGTCGGCAAAAGTGGACAAGGGAACAAACGTTGAAGGATCAAGACCAGTCGTGGCAGAGTGGATGAAGGAGGAGCAGAGAGTAACATAAATCAAGACAGGGGCTTCCGGCTACACGACGCAGGACACTACCTCCCATTTCCCCTCTGCAACACCTAACCTCAGGGCGGAGATTGGCTCAAGCCCCACACTGGCAAGCATACAGAGTGCTTACAGTTTCGGAAGAAAGACACGAAATGATGACACCGAGCTTGGGGGGTGAGCGGTAACGCTCTGGCCCTGCATTCGGGAAGACGCGGGTTCGAATCCCCGTCCAGGCATCCAGATTTGGGTTTTCTATGGTTTCCACAAATCACTCCATGCGAATTCCGGAAGGCTTCATTCAAAAATGCCATTACCGAATTCCTTCCCGTTCCTAATCCCCAGCCCTCTCCCACCTCTAATGACCTCGACGTCGACGAGGTGTAAAGTCATAAGCAAAACAAAAAAACGAAATGATGACCGAAACGTCAGTTTACTTCTTGTGAAACGGATACCCATGGAAAGCCGAAGTACGTTGTTTGTGAAAATTGCAACACCTAGAAGGAATCACTACAAAATCGGAGAATTTGTAGAACATTAGAACCAGAATAAGAGAGATGGCGTGTCGTACGCCCAGCAGTGTCCTCATTTGTGTAATCGGGGAGGTTAATATTACGCTACTCTCGGTCAAACAAAGTGGAAACGTCCAAAAAAATAGTGCCGATATGCCTTGTCGACACCAAAGAGCGCAATATTAAAATATGAGTGAGTCTGAACGTGGCAGTATGATTAGTCTGCGGGAAACAGGTTTTTCGTACCGTGACTTTGCGGTTCGTACATGGCACGCTGCTACGACAGTGATGTGTGTGTGGAACAGGTGGATAGCAGAGGTTCGCCACAGCGGTGAGCGTGTACTGGACCACACAATCTGACACAGCGGAGTATGACTTCTATCGTCTCCGCATGGTCGTAACCGACAGAGCAGCTTCGACTTTGGAGCACTGCAACGGGTGTGAAGATGTATACGCAAAGATTCGACGTCGTTGACTGAAGACTGGACTAGTGGCTGCATGCCATTGCGTCGGCTTCCATTGGACAGTAACCACCAGCTCCTCAGACTGTAATGGGCACATGAATCCCGTCACCGGCGTGATGAATGGCAAAATGTAGTGTTTTCGTATGAATTCCACTTCAACTTGTCCTACAGTAATGACCACGTAGATATTAGACGCAACCACGATGAACGCAATCTCACATATTGCATTGTTGAGCGGTATAGCAGACAGACGTCTAGTGCGATTCTTCGGAGCACCGTTGGCTACATCATGTCATCTCCTATACATTGAGGGTAATTTGAACAGCAACCGCTACATGATTCTCCTGAAAGCAATTTCATATGACCATATTTCAGCAGAGCAATGCGCAGGAGGAATGTACAAGCCTTCTTCGAAGAACGACGAGTACCACTGCATCCCTGGCCTGCACGTTCACCTGACATGTTGCCAATCGAACATGTCTGGGATGTAGTTGGACATAAACTTGTTTCCCGGTCGTCCTGCAACCTTTGGGGATGTACTTACCAACCATGCGGCATATCGCAGCAACATATCCAGGCTATTTTTGACTTCATGCCACAACATCTAGACTTGAGGATCTGATTGCAGCACGTAGAAGCTTCACACTGTACCTAATTCACGTGGTCGAAGTGCATGCACAGTCCCGTAATTCTAATCATTTGTGAATTGTCATGTCCCCAATCTACGGAATAAATTTCATCGCAATCAGATGTCTCATTCTTGGTGTTGTAATTTTCACATAGCAGAGTGTTTTCTCAATAGGATATAGTTGCTTAGAGACATGCAGTAACAGTAGCATCATGTGTATTAAATATTCACATCACATATCTCAAAAATCTTTACATGTATCAATGTATGATGCGTTGTACGCGATGCTAACCTGATGCCCTGTGATACCTTTGATCTTATGGAAATACAAAGAGCTGTTACATTAGAAAATCGGTTAGACTCTGCAGGTTCCTATGATTTTATAGAGACGTTAACTCAGGCAGGCCGCTAGCTGTTTGAACGCCCGTGTGCAATACCGATTATGCCGCCCCCTGTCTAACTACAGCCAGTGGTGGACCTAGGAGTTTTCCAAAGCGGGTCAAAAAACTGTGAGATTGCCGCCCCTTCCCCCGCTACATTTTCGTGGCGGCGACAATGGAGTGGCAACTATCGCGGGGCGGCGACTGTAGATCACTCGATTTGCCGCCCCCCTTCATATGCCGCCCGCGTGCGGTGCACGCCTTGCACGCCCGCAGGCTTGCGTTAACTTGAATTCGCGTTTATGGCAGTGTATGAGAAACGCACAAAGGCTGATGACAGTGAGGATTTCAGCAATAAGTTACAAAAGAGTTACTTACTGAGTCCCTCAGCACAGCGCGTAGCCTTCAATCAATAAAGCGTAACGGATTGGCTACATGCTGGAGAGAGGACTTAATCTGATGAGTTTAGGACAGAGACAACATGCTGCAGCCATTAGCTCTGTCAAGTGATAGGTTGTTTTCAGAGCCTCACCCGTATCACCTTCATCTCTCCATCAATGGAGTATTACTGATCATTTATGCACCTTATGGTTACAAAAAAGAATGAATCACTGAGAATAACTTCATGTGGCGTATACAATATTTGATAAACCGCAGGAAAACAGTATTGGATAATGTCTTTGTCTTTCTTAAATATGTGGTTCGGTAAATCACAATATATCAATTAAAAACTTATAATAACACAGACCTGCATTTTTTCGGTTGTATCATGGTTTTCAAGTTCCAGTGATGGATTCCTATGTATTTTAGTGCGCTGAATCCAAAAATGAACTTTGTTTTTCTCCATCACACCCGAATTTTTTTGAAAAACGCAATCTGTCAAAAGTGTCATACATCGTGGGAAATCAAAAATATAAGACGTAATGCCAGATGTAAAGACATAGGAAATGCTTCCATCGGACGATTTACGGTGAAAACAAGTCTTTCACATCAGAAATAACAGCAATTCCGTCCTTAAACATTTTGAATATCCCAACTGTCAGTGTTGGCACAACCGTTGGTGCGTGTCGACCACGATCAAACGTGTTGGGTCGGTGGATAGCTGTAACCGGTTGAAAGTTAAGATACAGCATTCGACATGGCGTCAAGAGGCTGTAAAAAGTCTGCGGATTCCTTTTGTTACATTTGTGGTGAATTAATGGTGTCAAGGCAAAAAATGAACATAATATCATTCGTGCGGCAAGTGTACCTCGCGTATTTCGGAGTAAAATTAGGAGATCAAGACAAAACTTGGACACCTCACTATGCTTGCTATACATGTGTTTAAGGAGAGACGGTGGTCAAAGGGTGAACAACATGCGTTCAAATTACTACACCAAGTTACTAAAAATCTATGTTTGTTTTCATTTATGTAAATATACCGTTCATGCATTCACGATAAAGAAATAAGTAATACTTAATTTCAAAAAGTACTTATTTTTTGGAAAGCGATAAACGGAAAAACAATGATTTGCTGGACGTTAAAATTGATACTACCAGTTAATGCTCGTATTTCAGTCGAAACTAAAATGTTTGATTGTTCAAAACCACAATAAATAGTATTCTTACTAGGGGATGTCTTCGGTGTGGAAATCACGACTGTAGAACAAACTAGTCTGATAAATAGTACAATACCTCAGGTTTCTCGCCCTAAAGCAGTTCTGTCTGGTGGTCCTCCGTTTAAGAGCAATCGGGGGTTAAAAATTGAAAAATTGCAACTTTAATAATTTGTTTTGAAAAAATTCACCAAATTATTTATTTTCCTTTCAGGAATGCGAACATTTTCCAAATCTGGGAAGCTGACGAAAGAACTGTATACATTTTCTTATTTTATTTTGAGTTAGTCATTAAACCATACGTTAAGAATGAAAAAAATTGTTATTGGTCGATTCGTGGAGATGCCATGTTGATGCTACGGTTTATAATCAAGAGTTTTCAAATGAAAACAGAAAGATTGCTTGGACAGTAATAGTGATAACGCCCAAACCGTACGCATTTATGTCAGCTACGTGTTGGGTATTTCTATCTCCAGATAAAAACACTAATTAAAAGGCTGCAAAGCGGACCCGAACTATTGCAAGATAATCATGAAATATCTTCTCATGAAGATGCATTCAATTATTCACCATATTTTTCCAGCGCCTGTTTTTATGACATGATAAGATATGCATGCGTTCAAAATTAACGAAGGAAGAATTGGAATTTACAAATGTAAAGGAAATATGCTTTCCTACTTCAATAATAAAAAATGTGTGTAGCTGTGGAAGGATGTCTATCATCAAATGTTCCTTGCGTGCACGTAATTTGAGATTCAAGAGTTTGTATGATTTATTTCATCCAAATATTTGCGTGTTACTTAAAGGGAAATAAATAAATTGGTGAATTTGTTTCAAAACAAATTTGTAATACTGCAAAAGCAAGTAACAATGAAAACAAAATATTTAAAAAAAAAATAGATGGCGGTCGGTGGAATCGAACCCGGCATTACCCACACAAGAACACGCCGCACCAACAGGCACGGATTTAATTTAATTTAATTTCATTGCAATGGAGCACAGGTTCCGGTGGCAATTTCCCTACACACCCATCTTCCCCCTGTCCTGCACCTACCTACATTTGCCCTCTACAAATTTTATCTTTAAATTCTTTCAAAGTTTTCGGTAAATTATTCATCATTTCTCTTGGTAACTCATTCTAATCCCTGACAGCCTTACCTAAAAAAGAGAATCTTCCCACACCCTTGTGTCTGAAATCGAGTGCCAGCTTGTGGTCATGGTCATCTTTTCCCTTCCATGCACTACTTTTCATACCTATTGCAATATCTTTCCATGCCTCATCGCCAGTATATGCCCTGTACACTCCCATGACCCTCCTCATCCTCCTCCTGTCTTGCAATGAATCCCATTCCAGCTCCTTTATCATATCCGTCACTGATTGCATTCTGTGATTGTTAATTGGTTTTTTACAGGTATAAATCATTCACACACAATTTTTACAACTTTTAATCCTTCATTTCTCTTGAACGGAGGCCCACTAGGCAGAACTACTTTAGGGTGAGAAAGCTGAGGTGGCGTATTATTTATCAGACTTGTTCGTTCTACGATCGCGATTTCCACATCAAAGACCTCTCCTAGTTAGTCATTCTACCTAATACCTTTGCCCGTAATTTAAATGTTTTGTGCTAGATTTCGTGCTGACGTAGATGAGACAAATGTATTGCACAGCAATAACTTCGATGTTAGACACTACTTTGGAAGATCTAATTGTAGTTTACTCCGAATAACGTATAAGAGCCCTTGGTCTAGTATTTTATGCATTATACCAGACGAATGTGAATAAAAATAAAACTATGCGTCATTAAATTTGGGTATTACATCAGAGGAATAGGAAAATAGTAAAGCAAATCATCATATTAGTATCTGCAATTTAACTAGCCAAAATTCGAAAATAATGTTTAGAATGAAAAAACACTGATGAACGTTATCATTTCTGCTTCTGTCATATAACTGCAACAGACCTGAATCTAAAGTAATACGCAGCTGAGGGTTAACTAAGAACATTCCATTGGCGCAGTACCTTTATAAACGAAAGTTCAGCTTTTAGTTAGTATAGCGCGCACATAGTGACGTAACCTCTTCTGAGAGACTATACACAAAAATCGTACTTAGGAGCTTTCACAGATTTAAATGTCATCTGAAACCAATAAATACATATTGCTGGACATTGTCGTTTCAACTTCTGAAATGAAACGAACAACATTTTTTCTGAATTTGTGGATCGTATTGATATTATGGATTGGATGGCAAATGTGAATTTCCTGTACTTTGAAATGAACCAGGAAAGTAAAATAGATTATCATCCAATGTGAAAACCCAGAGATTAAACGAAAATAATAGAACAAGTGTGGGGTCAACCTTTAAGTGACCCCATATTTTGGCATGTCACTCGCTACAATGACACAATCTGAACCCGTCTTTTTCGCGCAATTTATCTTGAAGCGAAGTTAAATGGTCTCTGTTTTATTGCACATAAACCTGAACAGCCTCATTTGAGCAGTAGTTAAACGAGTTAATTGCCGAGTATTATTGCGCGTGCCATGCGTAGGGCGAAGCCTGCCCGCTGGGCATTCCACCGACCAAATAAAACGTGCTTGCAGGCCAGCCTCGATATCACACGCATAAAGCGTTCTCGCACGCCTTGCGGCCGTCATCTGTTCAAACGCACAGGCCAGCGGTGTGTATGGAATAAATTTAAATTCTGTAGTGTAATTTTTTTTAAGTCCTGTTATTAACTGAAAATATGATCGTATCTGATAAGTTAGGTATTCCAAACGACACTTTCAAAGGATTTCAACCTATGTTTGTGCACCTGTGTTACCTACACATGAAATGATAAATCTACAAAGACGAAAAAAAAAGACCGTGACAGTGATTCACAGTGAATTTTGTGCCTTATTTAGTCACTACACATTTTATTGATTTAATATCAACTCTTAGTGAAATACATAAAATATTAATTACTAACTGATGAAAGCCGTCAGCTGTCCAGCGATTACGCGTAGTTTAGCTGGATTGAGTCCTGTGGGTGGAAGTAATTTTCATCATCAGGACTTGGTCAGGAGAGTAGGGGAGGCAGTGGTGCACCAGATTGTGCACCAAAGTCCTGACTTAAATCCCATACCTGCAGTACGTATAGATTGAGGGCATACGGAACTGTTGATAGCGATTCGTTCTTCGTATGGGGACGTTAAGCTTGGCGGCACCTTCGTTTCTTTCGGAAGAGTAGGGCTTTCATATCTCATCAATAAAACAAGCAACACTCTAGGCCTACAATGAACACGCGCACTATCAGTCATCCACACTTACAATACTTATGAAAACACTGCGGAATGCAACGGGAAATACATCAGTTCATTTTCCAAACGTTCCAATCGAGAGACAAAAATCCCCTTGGTAACTGCCTATGCCCTTACACGTACAAGGCGATCATTGAAGAGGAAGAAGAATAAGGAGAACTGATGAAAACAATTTTTTGGAAATAAGCCAAATGAGAAAACGACATGTACTCTATTCCTTTCACCAGGAGATTCATGGCAGAAACCGAAAAATTCATTCACAGGGTACTGAACCTTAAAAACGGTCGATTGTTTCGCAAATGTGATCTAGTTCGAGAAGTTTTCAGAACTTGCTCTAACACATGCGTTTTTTTACTGTGCCACTTTTCTTGATTAAGTTTAAAGATGCTTTTCCCTATAAGAAGGAGTCTACCTTTTAGTGGTTTGCTTGTTAGTAAATTTTAAAATTCAAAGTTCTTAAAAATATACCACAAATTGTTGCAGTAGTCTCTGTTATCGATACAGAATTGCAGCTATGCACTTCTATAGCATTAAGGCAGTTTGGCAAATTGCATCTGATAGATCTCATTGACCAGGCTAGCTACACCTTATCACTATACTGCGATATTAAAAAAAAAAAAAAAAAAAAAAAAAGGGAAATCGGCGAATTAATAGAGCACGAGTTTTCTAAACCACGAGGACTAGCCTGACTCTATTCGCGGCAGAATACTCACTAAGAGAATCTCGTTCATTAATCTGTGTCAACAAGAATGAAGCCTGATCTCATTTCTCTGCTTAAGGATTTGAGAATAACGGGATTTAGTTTATTATTTCTACAATTAAAGCAAAATTGTTAATATGATTCTGCATTCTGTAGTCTTATCACAATTACAGGAAAATACCTTCGGTATCTCCGTCCATTGCTACCTATGCTCCATCTATCATTTTAAAGTTTAAGCTTATCCTCGCTTCATTTATGTTGATATTTGAATGACACGATTTCATGTAAGAAATTTTATTACAATAATGTGGTTCTGAAAATTAGCATAAATGAATTGTAGTAACCTGATTAACCAATATGAAGCAAATGAAATCTCCAGTCTTATATAATACTAGCCTCGTACCCGCAACTTCGTACGCGTGGATTAAGAATTTTTTTGCCAGAATTAAATATAGTAAGTTGTTGGTAACGAAGGATTAGTCCCAAACAATATCGAGTCGGCATAATATGACAGGAAAGCTATCGCTATATCATTCTACCGTCGAACCTGCCTCTTGAAGAGAATTAATTTCCAACATATTTCTGTCACTATTCGATAAGATCTCAAAATTTCGTGACTACAACTGTTAATCATATTGGAAAAAATATCCTGTGCCCTTCATAAACATTTCCTTATAAAATTACATCACAACGATATAGCCATTTAGTCGTCAAAACGTAACAAAAAGACAGAGACTTACTTCCGTATTTATAATAATATTACTGTGGTTCACACTCACACACTGACTGTGAACAACACCTGAGGGATCATTATAACGTAATAAAGTGTACACCTACAACATTGCAAGACTACCTACGATTTGCCTCGCATTCCACCACTAACTTTCTAATATCTACAGTTTAACATTCAATCCGAATAACCTACGACCCAGGCCTGACTCTTACGATGAAAAACAATTTTTAAAAATCTGATCCCCGACGGAGATTTCAACCAGAGACCACGACGTTCGTAAGCAAGCTCTTTAGCCACTGAGCTTCCAGCTCACTACACGGAACACCGTCTGAAGACGTGCATATCCAACGTGTCTGTCTATCGCCGTATTTCCAAGTTATGAGAATCAATTGCCAACATATTTCTGTCACCATTCGATAAGGTCTCAAAATTTCGTGCCTACATCTGTTAATCACACTGCAAACAATATCCTGTGCCCTTCATACAAATTTCCTTATAAAATTCCATCACAACGATATAGCCAATTGGGAGTCATAACGTATCAAAAAGACAGAGACTTACATCCCTAATTATAATAATATTACTGTGGTTCACACTTACACACTGACTGCGAACAAAACCTGAGGGATCATTATAACGTAAAAGAGTATACACCTACAACATTGCAAGAATACCTACGATTTGCCTCGCATTGCGCCCCTAACTTTCTAATATCTACGGTTTAACATTCAATCCGAATAACCTACGGCCCAGGCCTGACTCTTACGATGAAAAACAATTTTTAAAAATCTTATCCCCGACGGAGATTCGAACCGGAGACCACGACGTTCGTAAGCCAGCGCTTTAGCCACTTAGCTTACAGGCCACTACAACGAATTTCGGTACGCAGTCGTCCACATCCAAAATGTCTGCCTACCACCGTATTTCAAAGTTATGAGACAAATGTGTTATTTATACACACAATTTTTCAACCAAATGTAGACAGTATTTTTCTCCTTGTTTCAGAGGATAAGTGTGCAAAGTTTCATCGAGAACTGATAAAAACTGTGGATTTGTATGATGACCAAACAAATCAACAAAAGAAAAAAACCAAACAAACAAACATACATTAATCTTTATATAAAGATTACTGTGGTTCACACATACACACTGACTGCGAACAAAACCTGTGGGATTATTATAACGTAAAAGAGTATACACCTACAACATTGCAAGAATACCTACGATTTGCCTAGCATTGCACCCCTAACTTTCTAATATCTACGGTTTAACATTCAATCCGAATAACCTACGGCCCAGGCCTGACTCTTACGATGAAAAACAATTTTTAAAAATCTTATTCCCGACGGAGATTCGAACCGGAGACCATGACGTTCGTAAGCCAGCGCTTTATCCACTCAGCTGCCAGGCCACTACGCGGAAACTCGGTACGGAGTCGTCCACATCCAAAGTGTCTGTCTACCGCCATATTTCGAAGTTATGAGACAAATGTGTTATTTATACAGACAATTTTTCAACCAAATGTAGACAGTATTTTTCTCCTTGTTTCAAAGGATAAGTGTGCAAAGTTTCATCCAGAACGGATAAAAACTGTGGATTTGTATGAAGAACAAACAAACCAACAAACCAACAAACAAACAAACAAACAAACGAACATACATTCATCTTTATATATAAAGATTACTGTGGTTCACACTTACACACTGACTGCGAACAAAACCTGAGGGATCATTATAACGTAAAAGAGTACACACCTACAACATTGCAAGAATGCCTACGATTTGCCTCGCATTGCACCCCTAACTTTCTAATATCTACGGTTTAACATTCAATCCGAATAACCTACGGCCCAGGCCTGACTCTTACGATGAAAAACAATTTTTAAAAATCTTATCCCCGACGGAGATTCGAACCGGAGACCACGACGTTCGTAAGCCGGCGTTTTAGCCACTTAGCTGACAGGCCACTACACCGAACTTCGGTACGCAGTCGTCCACATCCAAAATGTCTGTCTACCACCGTATTTCGAAGTTATGAGACAAATGTGTTATTTATACAGATAATTTTCCAACCAAATGTAGACAGTATTTTTCTCCTTGTTTCAAAGGATAAGTGTGCAAAGTTTCATCGAGAACGGATAAAAACTGTGGATTTGTATGAAGACCAAACAAACCAACAAAAGAAAAAAACCAAACAAACAAACATACATTCATCTTTATATATAAAGATTACTGTGATTCACACTTACACACTGACTGCGAACAAAACCTGAGGGATCATTATAACGTAAAAGAGTATACACCTACAACATTGCAAGAATACCTACGATTTGCCTCGCATTGCACCCCTAACTTTCTAATATCTACGGTTTAACATTCAATCCGAATAACCTACGGCCCAGGCCTGACTCTTACGATGAAAAACAATTTTTAAAAATCTTATCCCCGACGGAGATTCGAACCGGAGACCATGACGTTCGTAATCCAGCGCTTTATCCACTCAGCTGCGAGACCACTTCGCGGAAACTCGGTACGGAGTCGTCCACATCCAAAGTGTCTGTCTACCGCCATATTTCGAAGTTATGAGACAAATGTGTTATTTATACAGACAATTTTTCAACCAAATGTAGACAGTATTTTTCTCCTTGTTTCAAAGGATAAGTGTGCAAAGTTTCATCGAGAACGGATAAAAACTGTGGATTTGTATGAAGAACAAACAAACCAACAAACCAACAAACCAACAAACAAACAAACAAACCAACAAACATACATTCATCTTTATATATAAAGATGAAGCAAGTGGCATTGAACTAAATGTGCTGGGTGCGGATGTCAACCCTTCCTCGCCTTGTTCCTACTATTAACCTGAGGTATACGGTCATTTTCTGACCCCAGCAGACTTCTAATGAGATAGTTAGTGCCTGACTGAAAAAAAATCACTAAAGGGAATTCACTTAAATGATCGCAGACGTGGGACGCATTAAAGAAGTAAAGAATAAATCAAATTGGAATCCTATAGAGTTCTTCTAGTTAAAATATTCCATTGTTCATAAATGAATCACCACGAACTAAGTCAAAAACATACTATCAGCCAAAGCCACGAATGTTAGAATTTTCAATCAGTAAGCGACGTTTAAAAACCTCATACCGACTTATTAAGTTTATATGCTGTTGTAGTATTAAATGGCGTTTAGTGAAAGAACACGCTGGATTTTTATACGGGGTCGGATGAGTGATCGCTTACCGCTCGGGCCTGATATTCTGGAGAACATGAGTTCGAATCCCTGTCCGATTAACCCGATTTCGGTTTTCCATAGTTTTTTGCAAAAACGCATCAGGATAGTGACGGGATGGTCCCTTCACAAACCCATGACCGAATTACTGCCCGTCCGTTGCCTCTAATGACCTCTTTGTCGACTAGAGAAAAAATACAGCAGGGCTACTAAAAAATTAACACACAAGCTGTGCGTGGAGTCACAGAAAGAGAATTAATAATGAATCGGAATACGCGAGAATTTCTATGAATATAGCTATACTGAAATTGGTAACAATAAAGTGTAGAAAACTTTAAGACTGGAAATGTATCTTTCACACGCAAGCTTTGAGCCCCTGGACTCTGTCGCTTCGTTTGTAGGTAGTATTAAGTACGTAGAGGTGAGGGGAAACATTTTGTTTACGAACGACTGCGAAGTTGTGGAAGGAAAAGAAGGAACTACACTGGGGAAATTTCAACTACTAGGAAAAAGAGCATGGAATTATCTGAGATACTCTAGTGAAAAAGGCAAAGGTATTCAGGAAGATATAGTACACTAGAGGAGAACGTCCAAAGACGGGCTAGGGTCTAAATACGAGCTACTTGCTGAAAGTGGGGGAAGGGGGTTGAACGCAGGAACGAGAATGGCACCAAAAGGAACATCAAGTGGTAGGAGAAGAGTAGTGAGCAAATGAACTTGATCTGTGACACACGTGCGTTGGATACGATTGTTTTATCGGAAAACTTGCATTTGGCAAACTCAAAACATTTCTAGGTATGTCGACATTAATTTATCTCTTTCTTCCTTATCCAGTAAGGTAAATGGTTTCCACCTTATCCCAAAGTACATTGAGCTTTATGCATGACACCTGTTCGATTTGTTTGCTTTGTAATGGCTGCCGAGACCATTAACTTGAAGTACTGTATGGTCTGAAAACGGGTTACCATTTGGTGGTTCAATAACGGGCTAGCTCTTGATAAGTAAACGCGAAGATTTCAGCACCCCGGATCAACGACCAACTGCTCAGGCTTCAACGTCCAAAAGGGTTAGTCCATACGATTTATCTTCGATACCCACCACTGCAAAGAAAAAGCAATCGTGGCCGCAAGTGCGGCAAGACTTTCATCATAACTGGATCTCCTTACAGCGAATGATTGACGAAAAGTGTAGTGCGTAACGTCTTAAACAACTGTCAGATGGTTGTGAAAGGGTAATCAAGTGCCTCAGCAAAGAAAAAGATTCCAAAATTGCAAAGCCAAACCAAAAAGCCCATTAGGCAAGCTCAGCGAAGAGTTGGACTCGGAAGAAGACCATAGGGTCCCTCCTACTGATGACGACAACGACGATGATGAGTTAGCGAATTCTCTGGGGCATAATACAGCAAGCATGTGATGGACTCTTTTCAGATGATGTCAGAATTGACGAGTGGATTCAGTTCTACAAGTGTGAAGGTGTGGCAGATAATAAAGTTTTCGTTCAAAATTTTAATTTATTAGGATATAAATTTTTCCTTTTTATACAAGTAGCCTGTATTGGGACCACCTCATTTTGCAGTCATTTTACATTTTTTTTTAATCCTTTGTTTTTGGAAAATTAAAAATGGTTACTGACGTTTTGAACCTTCATATCGCCTTCAAGATTGTTTATAAAAGCAAGTGACATCAAAATTATACACTCCTGGAAATTGAAATAAGAACACCGTGAATTCATTGTCCCAGGAATGGGAAACTTTATATACACATTCCTGGGGTCAGATACAACACATGATCACACAGACAGAACCATAGGCACATAGACACAGGCAACAGAGCATGCACAATGTCGGCACTAGTACCGTGTATATCCTCCTTTCGCAGCAATGCAGGCTGCAATTCTCCAATGGAGACGATCGTAGAGGTGCTGGATGTAGTCCTGTGGAACGGCATGCCAAGCCATTTCCACCTGGCGCCTCAGCTGGACCAGCGTTCGTGCTGGACGTGCAGACCGCGTGAGACGACGTTTCATCCAGTCCCAAACATGCTCAATGGGGAACAGATCCGGAGATCTCGCTGGCCAGGGTAGTTGAATTACACCTTCTAGAGTACGTTGGGTGGCACGGGATACATGTGGACGTGCATTGTCCTGTTGGAACAGCATGTTCCCTTGCCGGTCTAGGAATGGTAGAACGATGGGTTCGATGACGGTTTGAATGTACCGTGCACTGTTCAGTGTCCCCTCGACGATCACCAGAGGTGTACGGCCAGTGTAGAAGATCGCTCCCCACACCACGATGCCGGGTGTTGGCCCTGTGTGCCTCGGTCGTATGCAGTCCTGATTGTGGCGCTCACCTGCACAGCGCCAAACACGCATACGACCATCATTGGCACCAAGGCAGAAGCGACTCTCATCACTGAAGACGACACGTCTCCATTCGTCCCTCCATACAGGCCTGTCGCGACACCACTGGAGGCGGGCTGCACGATGTTGGGGCGTGAGCGGAAGACGACCTAACGGTGCGCGGGACCGTAGCCCAGCTTCATGGAGACGGTTGCGAATGGTCCTCTCTGATACCCCAGGAGCAACAGTGTCCCTAATTTGCCGGGAAGTGGCGGTGCGGTCCCCTACGGCACTGCGTAGGATGCGACGGTCTTGGCGTGCGTCCGTGCGTCGCTGCTGTCCGGACCCAGGTCGACGGGCACGTGCACTTTCACATTACTGGTAGCAGGGATAAGGCAGCTTCTGAAGTAATTCTCGATCTATTCTCCGATAATCATCTCGAGCAGCTAGTTAATGAACCTACGCGGTGTCATAACGGTAGCGAAAATATTTTATATTTGCTAGTTACTAACAGGCCAGAATTATTCACTGACATTTCAACGACCACTGGAATAAGCGATCACAAAGCGGTAATTGCGACTATCAAATTAATGACCAAGCGAAAAAGGGGAAATGGACGGATTATATACAGATTCAGTAAGGCCTCAAAGGAGTGTTTTAGAACCTACCTGAGGAATAATTACCATAACTTTAAGTTAACAAAGGACACCGTTGAAGAGATGTGGCATCGATTTATACGTATAGTCAGGGAAGGTATGGAAGTACACATACCGAAGCGGAAAATAAATGGGGAGAATGATCCACCGTGGTACACATGCGAAGTCAAAAGATTACTCAAAAAACAAAGAAGGATACAAGCACGCTACAGAAGGAAGAGGTCTCGCAGCGATTTAGAAACCTTGGCTGAGTTAAGAGGACGTGTGAAGAATGTGATGCGTGAGGCCTTCAACGATTTTCATTCAAACACTCTCTCTAAGAGTCTCGCAGAAAACCCAAAAAAAATTGGTCGTATGTTCGAAAAGTCAGTTGTACCAACAGCAATATTCCAGCACTAGTTCGCGAAGGGTCCGAGGTTATTGAAAGCCGCGATAAAGCTAATGTACTAAATACTGTATTCAAAAATTCATTTACTGACGAAAATAAGGATAGCATTCCCGTTTTCCCACGTCGTGTCGAGTTGGAGATGGAATCATTACGAATAGATACTGCAGGTATCATAAAGCAATTAGAGCTCCTAAAGTGGGGAAAAGCACCTGGCCCGGATGGTATTCCAGTAAGAGTATTTTCAGAGTATGCGGCGGAAATCGGGCCATTTCTGTCTGATATATTCAGTAAATCCCTAGAAGAGCGAAAAGTACCTTCAGACTGGAAAATAGCGCAAGTAACTCCGATATCTATAACATCTGTTTGTAGTAGAGTTATGGAACATATTATATGCTCGAACATTATGAATTTCCTAGATGAAAATAATTTGATTACAACAAATCAACACGGATTTCGGAAGAAAAGATCATATGAAACACAGCTCGCCCTATTTACACATGACGTAATGAAAGTTATTGATGCAGGTTCACAAGTAGATGCAATTTTTTTAGATTTTCAGAAAGCCTTTGACTCTGTGCCACACAACCGCCTTTTAGCGAAACTACGAGCGTACGGTATATCGGATCAGCTTTGCGAATGGATAAAGGATTTTCTAACTGGTCGATCGCAGTATGTCGTTGTTGAAGGAGAAAGTTCTTTTAATCTAGATGTCACATCGGGTGTACCTCAAGGAAGTGTAATAGGACCACTTCTTTTCTTAATTTTTATAAACGATCTCGGAGACAAAGTGAAAAGCCTTTTTAGATTGTTTGCTGATGATGCGGTTATTTACAGGGAAGTAAGGAATTTGGCCGATTGTTTAGCAATTCAGCGTGATCTGGATGTTATTTTGGCATGGTGCGCTGAGTGGCAACTCACACTAAATTGTAAAAAGTGTAAGACAATGAGCATAACTAACAAAAAGAATCCAGTTGTTCAGAAATACGAGGTAAACAGTTCAGTTATTGATATGGTCGATTCTATTAAATATTTGGGAGTAACAGTACAAAGGAACATGAAATGGGACTTACATATTAATACGTTGGTAGGTAGAGCTAATTTTAGGCTGCGGTTCCTAGGTCGAATTTTGAAAAATTGTAATGAACAAACAAAGGAGATAGCGTACAAATCTCTTGTGCGTCCACATTTGGACTATTGTTTTGCCATTTGAGATCCGTTTCGTAAGGGGCTGATTGAGAGAACAGAGAAAGTACAGAGAAGAGTCGCTCGATTCGTGACCGCTTGCTACAGTCCTTATGAAAGCGTTACAGAACTGATTAGTAAACTAGGCTGGGAGTCTCTGGTAGATAGACGACGCACGTTTCGTATAAACTTATTGGTAAACATGTGTACTCCCACTTTCACTTACGAGTGTAGTGAAATACTACGTCCACCAACCTATTTGGGTCGGCATGACAGGAAAGATAAAATTAGAGAAATAAGGTGCCGCACTGATTCTTATATGAATTCCTGTTTCCCTCGTACCATTAGGGATTGGAATGCACAACAAAGAGATTAGGTTTGGTGCTGAGCACCCTCTGCCACCCACAGTTTTGTGATTTGCAGAGTATATATGTAGATGTAGATGTAGACCACTGGCGACAACATCGATGTACTGTGGAGACCTCGCGCCCCACATGTTGAGCAATTCCGCGGTACGTCCACCCGGCCTCCCGCATGCCCACTATACGCCCTCGCTCAAAGTCCGTCAACTGCACATACGGTTCACGTACACGCTGTCGCGGCATGCTACCAGTGTTAAAGACTGAGATGGAGCTCCGTATGCCACGGTAACCCGGGCTGACACTGACTGCGGCGGTGCCCAACCGCTGCGCAGCTAGCGCCCTTCGACGGCCAACACTGCTGTTCCTGGTGTGTCCGCTGTGCCGTGCGTTTGATCATTGCTTGTACAGCCCTCTCGTTGTGTCCGGAGCAAGTATGGTGGGTCTTACACACCGGCGTCAATGTGTTCTTATTTCAATTTCCAGGAGTGTACATATTGAGTGACCAGGTAAATCAGTAGGGCCAAAATAATACTGATAGCCCGTATTTGGACCTTCTCCTGTACAATTAAAGATACTGAGGGGAATTAAAGGGGGGAAAAAACTTAGGAAATTTCTGGAAGAACAAAAAAAACAGAAGCAATGACTTATTTTACAAATAAAATAAATTAAAAAAACAGGTGTCAGAGAAATTAGTTTAACGACAGAATAAATATTGGTGCATGTAACGTAGAGGCTGCTTATTGGAAAGTCAAACCGAATTCTTGGGAAATGAAAGTTTTTTCTAATGTCAAATATCCTAATACGGTAACCATGCTTTTTAAGTTCATTTCGAGATCGGATAGGTGGTAGTTAATTATAGGGAAATTGTACTATAGTGTATCGTAACATTTGATTAGGGAGCGTGCATAAACCACGTAGCTCCATTTTGGCCTCCTGTGAACCCTCCATCCCCCCCACATAGCCCTACGTGTCTTTCGCAGCTACCCCCCCACGTAGCACGAAGCTTTTTTCGCTTTTGACTCTAGAAAACATTTTGTACTGTTTTCTCCTGTCAGACTATTGTAAATTACATAAGGAGATAATTAACTGAGGAAAATATAAATTCACATGCTGTTGTGAGTTCTGTCCCTCATTTTGGCTGTGAAAAATGTTATGAAAGGAAAGCTACGTGGCCTGGCTCGAAACATCCCAACGTAGCCTTCCAGCCAACCGTTCCCCCCCTGGACTGAGCCACGTAGTATGTGCACGCTCCCTTACAGACGTGAAATTACAGAGTTATATAAAATAAACTTATGGGCACAATCAGTAACTTTTATAATAATACTGTTCACATGGCGGACTTGGATGGTACCCAATATGTACTGCCATGCCGACAGCGAACCCTAGAGAACAAATGCTGCTAATTGGTTAAACTCTTAGAGCGCACATCCTCATGCATAAATTCAAGTAATTAGCGTTTATTGGAACATTCAGGATGATCGGATTTTCTAAGGCCGCACAGGGTGGTTAGGCAAGGAAAAAGCCGCGTAGGTATTAAGCATTAGTACAAAATTTACTTTAATATAAAACGTTTCATGCATGTCATAAATACTGACTGTAAAGAACATTTACAAGCAAACCTTTTTTAATGTTTCTAAATTAATTCTGTTGTTGCGTGGTAGCCGTGAGGGAGGTGTAGAAACTGTTCTGCAGGATCAGCAAGGTGCAGGCTACAAAGTCACAAGCGTTTCCAAACCCAGTGAAACACTTGGTTGGTAGTATAGTAAATAGGACCACTTTAGTGGGGTAGTGACAGTGGGAGGTGCGGGAAAAAGCATTGATAGATATGTGTGTTACAATAGAGAGAGTGGCTGAGGAAGGTACTGAAGGAGGCGTAAAAAATAGCAAGATAGAACTCATGCATAACCTGAGTCGTCACGATCTACCACACTTAAACTACGCTGTGGGGCAGGTAAAAATGGAGACGGAGGAGATGCTTGGGAAAGGCAATAGTTCTGTCTTGGATAGTCGGTGATCGGGCCCCCCATCAGCCCGCGGGGCCCGGGTACTTTTGACCCACTTACCCCCTCCCCCCTAACGCCGGCCCTGTTAGCAGGTGAGGTTCGAATGGATATAGCTGGTACCTAAACAGGATTGAACAAGGAGCGGGGTGTTACTTTCGGAATTGTTGACTAAAGATGTAAGGGAGTCCACTTCAAATCTTTACAGGGTCAGGACTGTGCCTTTTTTAGGTTAGAAAATCTTAGTTGGTCTGAAATGATAGCTGAAAACTCGTCAACTACGAAAAAAATCGATTTTACTTATTATTTGTTGTAGTCATTGCGGAAAAATGATTTAAGAAATGCAATTCCCCCTCTCCTTTTATTTCCAAAACTGTTGATCTGAAAATCCTTCGAATATGTAGCCCGGTAAAGTTTTAGAAAATCTATAACGATCTTCTGGAGTTTGTGACATTCGCAAAATATGTGATTCTGATGAATCTGAATAACAAGAAAAAATATTTTCGACCAAAAATCTTATGTACCATTTGATGAAGAATTTGGTAAATCAGATAATAAATAAGTCGGCATAGTACTTTTCTGAAAGCTTTAAAATATATACAAGACCCACAATAATAGTTCAACTTTTTGATTTCCATATATCGCTTGAAAGACAATTTCTGAAAACCCATGACGAAATCTATTTAAAAATCACTTGTTATTGGTTGTTTAAAGTGAAAAATCTTTGGGCACGGTAGGGAGAAATTTTTTAGCACTTAACTGTTTAAGTTTAAATACGGTATATGCATGTATTATTTTTATATTTTTAATTAATTATTTACACTTTTATGTAACCGCAAAAAATATAATTTTGATGAAAATATTAAAATTTAACATTAAAGAAAATATTTTAAAACTGGAATCCAGTTCCAACGATTTAAACGCCGCCAGTTTGGAGCGCTGCACTGTGATGTCATTTTATACGACTACATTGGCGTATTGTATATTGTGGAGTATTATATCTCAAAAGTTTTATATTTTATAACTAATTTCGATATGGAAGGAGGTCTAAAATCATTTTATGAATACTGTATTGTACCTATGTGCAAAAATACGATAAGAAATGCACCAGTTAAGTGTATTTTTATGTCCCGTTAGATGCGAATGTAAGAAAAAAAGTGATGTGTAGGTATGAGAAGACGTAAAGAATCTTCAACTAGTTATTAATACTGTCGTAAAGATCATTTAAATGTAAGCATATAATGTTTAATGTCGTTATGTTAAATGTCGTTAGGTATTCAAACTCTAATCATAACTTAGTTTACAAAAGTCTAATAGGTATATTTTTCAAGCTTATTCTTATTCAAGCTTAATCCAAAACAATTACGAACCTTTTAAAGCCATTAAAGGAGACCATCTGAAATTTTAAAAACGAATTTCAATATCCTGAATATATTTTGAAGGGTATCTGTCTACCTGAACTCTTCAATTTAAGAGGACAGGGTGCAAAGATATGTTTCTGGAAATTATCGCAGAATGCAATCAGTGACGGATATGATAAAGGAGCTGAAATGGGATTCATTGCAAGACAGGAGGAGGATGAGGACGGTCATGGGAGTGTATAGGGCGTATACTGGCGATGAGGCATGGAAAGATATTGCAATAGGTATGAAAAGTAGTGCATGGAAGGGAAAAGATGACCCTGACCACAAGCTGGCACTCGATTTCAGGCACAAGGGTGTGAGAAGATTCTCTTTTTTAGGTAAGGGTGTCAGGGATTGGAATGAGTTACCAAGAGAAATGATGAATAATTTACCGAAAACTTTGAAGGAATTTAAAGATAAAATTTGTAGAGGGCAAATGTAGGTGGGTGCAGGATAGGGGGAAGATGGGTGTGTAGGGAAATTGCCACCGGAGCCTTTGCTCCATTGGAATTAAATTAAATTAAATGACTGAATTGGCTGATAATGAAATGTCCGTAGTATCGTCGTTTCTTCAAATGTGCCTACCAAAAAAATCCAAATGTCTTTTAATTGCAAAATTTGTCATACATTACCCAGAGTCAGAGTAATGTAGACTAGTTTTCCAAACTGGGTATAAATCCTCTCAATATTAGATATTTCTATTTATTTTCATCTGCAGAAATTGTTGAGCATGATTTTTTTTTTTTTTATTTCAACTTTAAAACAAATCTCATTACTTCTAACAGATACAACAAGTGGAATTTCAGCCAATTACTTCCTAATATGCCTCGACAATAGTATTGAAATTTGGTTATGAGGCGAATCTGTCTTCGTCACGTACATTATTTTATTTTCAACCATTTACCACCAACCACTTCCAGGAATTAAACATATCGATCGTAGAAAAAAGAAAAATTCGATCTTCTCGATGTTACGCATTACGTTTAAAAAACTTCTCGACGACATACAAGTATAGGAAAGACAAGAAATGAAACAAAGTAAAAACTAAAACCTATTTCAATTGAAAAAAAAAAACACAAAAACAATAAACTTATTAGCAAAACATGAAAAAAATATGTAAGAATGTATACTTTCCTGGCGTACGTTTGCGGTGAAGTCCTCACATGTGTACCTCCGAATTTTGTTGTGAATACAGAATCCTTTGGTTTACTAGTGAGGAATTCATTTCGAATCAACGATTTTTTGGAAAGAAATGCTTTTCTGTTACTTTATTAGGTTACTAGCTTCAATCTTCGTCAAAAATAATGGGCTGAACGGTATGTATTCTGGCAAGTCATTTCTTTTGAATTGATTAACTTAGTAAAATTGTTATAAAACAACGCGCAATGTGATTCCTTGTGTCTTACCTGTAACAAAAACTATCAGTTGTCATTCTGGTCCGGTGTGCATTTAAACTTTATCACAAACTCCGCTAATATACCAGACCTGTATTTCATTGTCGGTTACTCCGGTGTGTCCGTTGATTCACATTAGATGTATCTAATACGTAGCTATTGCCCTAAAAGGGAAAGAAAATTATTAATTAAAAAATCTAACACTTGATTACTTTGCAGCTTTCACTCCTCCGATGTCAGTGACTGTAGAATATGGATTTGATGGAAAGTATGTTTTCATCATGAAAACATCGTTTTTTGGAAGATTATTTTACAAAACCGCTCCCATTCACTTTTTAATCTATGAGTATTTTAGCAAGAATGCCATATTTCAGCAATTATGCTGATAAATTACCATAAAATTTAAAAAACAATTATAAAGTTACAAAAACGACCAGCAGCTACGCCTTCTCTTACAATATGAACGTATACTTTGACGTCACGATTCGATTCGACAAAAACCGTTGCGTTTTCGCGAAGTTACATTTCCCTTGATTTTGATTAATTAAAATCAATAAATAAAAAGCGAATAAATATGAAAAACGTTATAGCGGTAATTCTACAGTAACAAAGCTTCCAAATAAAAATACTATATGTATATTTGAATTTCAAGCATATTCCCTTTTGTTTTAAAAATCACTGAAAATCACGCGATGACGTCGGACAGTAAACTTACATCAAGAGGAGTTGCCATTATTACACAGTGAAACATGCACCAGTATTTTTAGTTGCTTTTTTGTTTATTTATTGTTTTTTGTTTATTAATATTCGTTCGATGTACACATTTTCTGTTCGCTGTTACAGTAAGTAAAGAAATATGACGACGTTTATTTCGCGATACAGTGAATACATTAATGCGTGTGCAATATTGTTTATTTGTATTCGTTCGCTGTATATGGTTTCATTATATTCTCTGATGGCTGTATTAGTAAGAAAAAAGGTATGTAATCACGTTTATACAGCGACATAGTGAACGTATCAATGCTAGTGTGGTGATAAAAGCTTTCATTTTCATGCAGAAATATTAGCATTCGTCTTTACAACATAGGGAATTTGTTATTTAATCTTTTTAAAAATTAAAGCTTTCTTTTTAGTGAATTAAATTGAATAACCAATTTGTGCATGTAATCCTTGTATTTCCATTGCACTGCAGCTATGTTCTGGGTGTTGGTCGTGCAGGCGTGGCTACACGAACGCAGCCCGGATGATGGAGCGAGGCAATCGGGATCAGAGAGGGCCGCTAAAGCCCCGGATCAACGGGACGAGAAGTTAGGGCAGCCACATGCAAGCGCCTGCTGGTTCACTCACATTCTTATTCTGCACGGACCCTACCGCCAATTGACGCCAAGCCCCTAGTTTCCACGAATCGCCAAAGAAACGATAAGCAAAATGGCTAAATTCATTCCCACTCAAATCTTTTCAAATAACAGACAACAAAACTGGTGGCAAGGAATAAACTTTTAGTGCTGACATTTTATCGCCAACGTGGCAGATTAACTGATACTTCTGAAAAGCGAATGAACTGAAATGCCTATTCCGAACTCGTAATCTCAACCTTTAACAACACCTTCAGTGCTCAGGTGACAAACTCGAAGTAACAAATTTCATCAACGTTTCTAAAAATAAAATATAAAAATGAGCACTGAGAATATTCCTAGTTTCTAAAAGATATTAATACAAACATCAACAGAGTACGTACACCTCTTGAGAGATACGCTGAAGAATATATTGGCTGTCACGGAGCAAGTAAATGTTATGAGCTGTTGTTTCCAAACAAAGTGAAAAATTTTTCAAATAGAAATTCCATTATCAATATGACTCTTGAGCTCAAAGCGGTACTCGAAATTTCTTAGAATGTAATAGAATGGTGCCATGTAACAGCAGTTTCGGAATGTTATTTGCAGAAGCGTAAAATAACAATGATTAAACATGAACTGGTAATTTCGTAATTTAAAAATGCAAATGTTAGGTGAACGAAGGCTATAATTTAATTTATTTAATTGCAATGGAGCACAGGCTCCGGTGACAATTTCTCTACACCCCCATCTTTCCCCTATCCTGCACCCACCTACATTTGCCCTTTAAAATTTTATCTCTAAATTCTTTCAACGTTTTCGGTAAATTATTCATCATTTCTCTTGGCAACTCATTTCAGTCCCTGACACCTTTACCTAAAAAAGAGAATCTTCCCACACCCTTGTGCCTGAAATCGAGTGCCAGATTCTGGTCATGGTCATCTTTTCCCATCCATGCACTACTTTTCATACCTATTGCAATATCTTTCCATGCCTCATCGCCAGTATATGCCCTGTACACTCCCATGACCCTCCTCATCCTCCTCCTGTCTTGCAATGAATCCCATTACAGCTCCTTTATCATATCCGTCACTGATTGCATTCTGCGATAATTTCCAGAAACTTTCCGGGCGTGTCGCTGCAATATCGCATGTTACACAATCCGGCAGCGAACCCGCTAAGATTATGTTGCAATGCAAATGTTAACATACTACAAACATTATTACTAGTACCGATTTATACATCTAACGCTAAAGAAACACAAACCATATCAGCTCAGTTACTACAGTCTTTGTTGTTCCAAGTAGCCAGGTAAAATTTTCCCCCTTGTTTTCAAACTCTACTACCCATTAAAACTTACTTCCAAAAATACCTGCTTTCCATATTATAATCCTAGTTCCCTTTCCACTGCTTTCCATTAACTGCTCAACGAAATGAATTTGGAAAAATTCACGATCCCTATAAAACACTACAGAAAATATTAGGTTTTAGTAAATAACAAGCTACGATTATCCAATCACGTAAACTGCTTTCTTTAGAAATATGAGGCCACCATACATTTAATAAGAGCTACCAAAGCAGCTGGCCGTATCACAACCATGACCTGTTCATATTTTTCAGAATATGCTGGAACAGTGTAACAAGTGAAATTTGAGAAGTGCTTTCACTGTGAAGTTTAGCATCTTGACATAATTTAAGAAGAAGAATTTGTAAGAATGTTGGAAGTCATTTGAATGTGAATTAATTGTTTCGGAACTTTTCTGCAATCTTCATAAGAAAATACCAGATGAAAGTAAGAAATTATAATATTCACTAACTTCGAATAAGACAATGCGTCCAACCCTAATTAACGCTCTACTCGTCCAGGCTAATGTACCGCCTTGTCATTTGCCCCAAATATTTTAACAAATTGTTAGTGAATCCCATTAGGTACTATTGTCTTTTACAAAATTTCAGTCTGAAATCTTGTAAAATTCTGTCATTAAAATAAGATCTCCTATGTTATCATACCATTTTCACCATCCTGTCCCCACAAATTCATCCCCATCGTGCCGTCGAGGGTAGATCATCGAAATATAGTTTTATTAATGAGAACAATATAACATAAATACTTTTTTCGCTTGATAGAGTTGATAATTAAATTCAGATATAACAGTAATAACAGGAAGTAAGTAATGAGTAGCTTCACAACAACTGGTTTATTATTTTAGCGGCATTGTATAATTAACTGAGAACATACTCAACTTTACCTGCTACAAATAATCCACAACAGATGAGCGTCATTTTGACTGTCATCGATACAGCTTCGTTGTTTTCCCTGGAAGCAGTGCACCTAGGGAGTTAATTCCTTGCCGAGTTGAGAGTCTGAGAGCAGGCAGCTGTAACTGTGAGTTGGTCCTGGCGGAGACGTGTTCTGAGTTTGCGGCTAGTTTAATGTGCGCACGTCTCCCCCAGGTCCTTCTGCCTCCTCTGGCTGCACCAACACGTACGTCTGCGACAACTCCACTCTGCGGTATTGTATTCCGATGCAGTTTTTGCTATACCGTGTTTAATGTTGAGACAGCATCAGGAACTACATTAAACATGAATGTCCTCTTAAAATCATTGTCATGTCAATGGATGGCTCGTTCATCACGCATTCAAAGCATAGCCTTGTTTCCATATGTTTTGGTATTACCTTTCCAAAAGTGGTACTATACCTGGATCATAGCTTTCCAGGTTACTAGAAGGGAAAAAAAATATTTCAAGCTTTGATCATACCTTCAAAACTGCTCGCTGTACACACTCATATGATAAATGTCAGGAAACTAAATTTGACTTGACCTATTTAAAAATGAAAGTAGTAGAAAAACCCAGAAAGTAGTTAAGAATTTCAGAGAAACGTTAAGTGAAATTAGTCTAACTACAATACCTGGAAAACAAGCATTCCTCCGGGGGGAGGGGGGAAATCCTTGCTTCGCGGAGCAGATTAAACAGGCTATTACAATATTCTGGAGAAAAAAGGCAATTTCTTCTTCGAACATATTCTCTGAAGTAAGATTTCGTTGACGTTCCACGAGAATACTATCTCAGTAAAAAAAACATTGAGGGAGATTTCGATCTTGTTGTAATTGTATTCATAATCAGCAATACAGGTGGTGAGTGTTCATGTTTGTCTTTTAGTTTTGCGTTCGGCTTAAGAGTAATAGAGTATCAAGTAAAGAAGCTGTAAATCTACGAGGGGCAGTCAAAAAGTACCTGGAATTCTGTCCTACTGTCAGCATTTGTGATGCAAATGTATGAGTTTGACAGGTCTGAACTGGTCATAACAGGCAGTGTGACTGCAGTGTAGCTGAAGGTAGGTGTGTGTGGTAATCAGTTGGCGCGATGTCGCAGTTTGAGCAAAGGGCGAACATCAAGTTCATGTGCAGATTAGGGAAATCTGCTTCAGATACTTTGTTAGCCTTACAAACAGTTTACGATGACGATTCGTTAAAGAAAGCAGCCGTTTACGAGTGGTTTTCAAGATTTAATGGTGGACAGAAATCGCGGGAAGACGAGAGTCGCAGTGGGAGACCTGCAACCTCCAGAAACAAAGCAATGGTCAAGCAAGTGAAACAGTTAATCAGATCAGACCGAAGAATGACCATCGACGAGTTGGCACAAGAAGTGGGGATCTCTCATGGATCCATTCATGCAAACCTGTCAAATAATTTGAAGATGAAACGTGTCACTGCAAATTTTGTTTCGAAGCTGCTGAATCCAGAACAAATGGAAACTCGGAAGTTGATTGTGGCCGAATGTTTTGAAAAAAGCACAGAGGACCCGCCTTTTCTTCAGACAATCGTTACTGGTGACGAGACTAGGGTGTACGCTTACGACGCGGAGACAAAGATGCATTCATCAGAATGGCACACAACGTCCTCTCCTCGACCAAATAAATCACGTCATGTCAAATCCAAAACAAAAGTTATGCTCATTGCGTTTTTCGACAACGAAGGTCTGGTGCACCATGAATTTCTACCAGCTGGACAAACTGTTAACGGCCCTTTTTACGTGCAAATTTTGAAAAGACTGAGGGAAGCAATCCGAAGAAAACGTCCCGGCAAATGGCAAGGACGATGGTCACTGCATCACGACAATGCTCCCTCCCACACATCGATTGTTGTGCAGACATGGCTTGCAGAAAAGAACATTCCAGTCCTCCACCAGCCTCCCTACTCACCGGATTTAGCGCCATCGGATTTCTGGCTATTTCCCAAGATCAAAATGGGCCTCAAAGGTAACCGTTTTGCTACCGTAGAGGACATAAAAACCAAAGTGACGGCTATACTTCGGAAGATACCAAAAAAGGATTTTCATCGTTGTTTCCAGCAGTGGCAGGAGTGGTGGAGCAAGTGTGTGTGTTTAGAAGGAGCCTAGTTTGAAGGAGATTAAGTAAATGTGTACTTATGTTATCTTAATAAAGAGTTACAATGAAATTCCGGGAACTTTCTGACTGCCCCTCGTATGTCCGGACTGTTAGTATTTTGTACGATTTCCCAGTATTGTTATCCCCAATTTCCTTATTCGGACAATATTTGTTGGACGCAACCCCCGCAAATAATGAGAAATTACTGTAGAGCTACTTAATTTTGATTTAATTGCAATGGAGCGCATGTTCCGGTGGCAATTTCCCTACGCGTCCATTTCTCTCCTTTCCTTACCTGCCTGCTTTTACTTCGGTAGAGAACGCTAGCGTCTACGCAGTATTTTATTTCTCTCAAAATAATCTTTGATATTGCGCCACAAATATCGGGGACGTATAGGGTTACAGAGGGTTAAAGCATTCCACTGTCAGTTAGGAGTAATGATGGAATTTAGAAGACATCAAACAAGTTGTTATGGAAAAAGAGACTATAACAAAAGAAAATAATATTCGCATCTACGGGAAGAATGATAAACAGTTCCAGTCAGCATCAGATTTCAGATTCCGCGCTCTCTGGTGCTGCGACCCGTCTGTCGCACGCGACAACTCCGACACGGATGGTGGCGCGATTTGGCAAATTCCCCCGAAACAAACGGCCGATTAAAAACCTGGACGACATTTTGTTTTATGGCTGTCGCAGATATCTCTGGTAGCGAGCGAAAGCCCCGCTCCTAGCCTCGCCGATTAAGGGCAAAAGCCGCCGAAGCCGCGTTACTGACTGACACCCAGCACTGCAACTTCTCTCTTTTGGCAATAAATTAACTCTGTTTAGCGCGCCGTATTGTGTTGTGCAACTGTCGACGAACAGACCAGGGGATTATCGTATTTTATAGCCAGTGTACAGTTTCCGTTTTAAAGCCATGCTAATGAGTACGTTCCAACCGAGTACCACACGTGTCAGTGAGAAGAAGAAATCGAGAGTGCGCAACAGTAGTAGAATTTTTTTGCACTCGAAGGTTTCCGCTGGTGGAATAATGTGCATGCCACGGGCCTACCATTCATTGATTGCCGACGTTTCTGAAGAAATTTTAAGAGCAGGCTGAGACCAATGACGACCAGACTAAAAGATGGAGGCTCAAGACGACGATCTGATATGCTAGACCTGACAGATAGTCTGCTTGACGAATGATAGGAAAAAACTTGCTCTGAGTTTGGTATTCCTATAAAGAAGAAAATTTCACAGCATAAACATATATTGTTTACAAACTTTCACAAACCTGCTGTGAAAAACAATTGTAATAAATTCATGTTTCACCTTCAACAATTAAAATCTTAAACGTATCCTTTGTGCGTTTGGATCATGGAAAGACTTTGCTTGCCTAAGTTGCTATTGACTCAGTCTGATACTCGAGTGTCATCCTACACTAATCTTTACTTTCGCTGTCAATTTAGTGAAAAATGTTTTCAACGTTGAAGGATGATGTCGTCGAAAAAGGTTGGCAGAATTCGTGAAATGAAGGTTACCTATCCCTCTGTGATGACATAGCTATTGAGATACATTTAAATCTAACTTTTTTATGGCATCCCTAAGGGCGTAAAACTATTAAAAAATTCCACAGAATATATTTCAGACGCTTTATCACATTCAATTACATCTATGATCAGGAATGTATGCTGTGGTCTAGTTGATTGATGACTCATAGAAACACTTCAGTATTATTCACAAAGCTTGTCGATCAGCAATATTTGTTGTAGTTCTGCCTTGTGGTTGTGAACAGACCACTTTATTTGTATGTGTATAACTTATCATATAAAATCCCTAATTAAATCGTAGAGACAATCTATTATAGTTTGCACGGATTAAACACACCTTAACCGCGAATAAAAGGCCAATGTTGAATGTTGCCAACTTTTGACACGTGAGTGGACAATTTCTGAGTATACAAGTGTAAAAGAAATATACGAGGTATTTTTTTTAATAAAAAAAAAGTTGTTTGCGGATGAGAGTAGTGTGACGCTTGATCGCTGAAAGCATGTGCGCGTCTGCTCCCCCAGCATACTTTGCGCGCGTTTAGGCACCATTTGTAGCCACAGTTGGAGTTGCAGCTGTCTGTGTGCTGAGCTGTAGAAGTTTATATCGTTCTTTTTTTTTTAAATCCCGCGCTGACTGTCAGATACGATCTTTAATTTAATCCTTGAGTCCAAGAAACGTAGCAGCAGCAGAAATTCACAATCAGATCTGTGAAGTACACAGTGACAATCCTCGATCCGTTCCTATCTTGCGCTAACCTCTTCATCTCAGCATACCGCTTACAACCCACGTCCTCAATTATCTGCTTCATATATTCTAATCTCTGTCTTCCTCTGCAGTTCTTAACTTCGACTGTTCCCTCCACTAACAAGTTAACCAATCCTGCATGTCTCAAACGGTGACTTACCATCCTATCTCTTCTTTCTGTAAGACTCTTCCACAAACTTCTTTCCTCGCCCTTCATTTCCTAAACTCGTTAGTTTCGCACTTTATCCGTCCACTTAATTTTCAGCTTCCTTCTATAGCACCACATTTCAAATGCTTCAATTTTTCCTTCTTTCTGGTATTCGTAAAGTCCACAATTCGCGGCCAGAAAGTGCTGTGCTCCAAACACAGAGTTTTAAAAAGTTCTTTCTGATTCCTAGATCAATATTTAAAACTAAAAGAGTTGTCTTTTTCATGAAGACACTTGCTATTCTGCTTTTAATATCATTCCTACTTCGGCCATCGGTTGCAATATTACTTCCTAAAATTCACTATCGCATTCGACCATATTTTTATATTTAATCTACTAGTATTGGTATCATTTCTCCTACATTTCATCATTTTTTGTCTTGCTTCTTGTTTCATAACTTTTTGATATAATTTTGAATAATCTTTGGACTCCTTCTTCTCCTAGGGATTTCAGAAGTTCTGCAGGAATTCTCATCAATTCCAACTGCCTTATTTGATTTCAGATCATTCAAAGCTCTATCAAATTCTGTCCTCAAAACAGGAACACCTAAGTCATTAGTGTCGACATCAACTTCTTTTTCTAATACACTGTTGTTCAAATCATTTCCATCATACAGTTACCCCTACATATTCCTTCCCTTGGTTAGCTCTATCTTCTGAACTTATAAGAGGTTTCCCATCGACAGCGTTAATGATTATACCTCTTTCCTTCATTTCTCCAAATATATGTTTGATCTTCCTACATGCCACCTCTACTTTACCTACTACTATTTCCTTTTCTACTTGCTCACACTTTTCTTGCAGCCATCTTTCTTTTCCTTCTTTGAATTTCCTATTTATTTGATTTCTAAATTGTCTGTATTGCTCTCTTCCTGTTTCATCCTGAACATTTTAGTGCCTTCGTCTCTGATAAATTCCAAAATTTCTTCAGTGATCCAAGGTTTTCGGGCGGCTTGTTTCCTAAAACCTCTTTACCAGCTTTCATTATTTCGGTCTTTAGTGCATTCCATTCGTCCTCAGTTGAGCGCCTGTCAGAGTTACTACTTAGACCCCTGTCTACAGTTTCTGCAAACTTTTCTCTCGAGATAGATTGTTTCAGTTTGTTCACTTCCATCCTGTTCTGCTTGTATTGCTTCTTTATTCTCTCGAATTTCAGCCTGCACTTCATAACTATAAAATTATGGTCAGAGTCTATGTCTGCTCCTGGGTATGTTTTACAGTCTAAAACTTGATTCCTGAATCTCTGATTGACCATGATATAATCCAGCTGATATCTGCCAGTATCTCCTGGCGTTTCCAGGTGTATATCCTTCTAGCATGATTCTTAAATAGTGTATTCACCAAGATTAATTCATATCTTGCACAAAAGTCTAACAATCTGCTTCCTCGCTCATTTCTTTCTCCTAAACTAAAACATCCTACAGTATTCTCCTCTTTTCCTTCTCCCACTACCGAATTCCAATCACCCATGATTATTAGATTTTCCTCCCTGGATTATATTGGATTAATTCTTCAATTTCAGCGTATATTTTCTCTATTTCTTCATCATCTCCCTGTGGCGTTGGCATGTACACTTGTACCAACGTGGTTGGAACGGGCTTAGTTTCCAACCTCATCAAAATAAACTGTTCACAATAACTCACCCGTTTGCCTACTCTCTTATTCATTACAAATACTACACCAGTGACTCCATTGACAGCTTGTGTGCTAATTATCCTGTATTTCCCAGACCAGAAATCCTGTGCATCCATCCATTTAATCTCACTAATACCAACAACATCTAACTTAAGTCATTCCATCTCGCATTTTAAGTTTCCTATTCTATCAACTCCATTCAGACTTTAACATTCCACGCTCCGACTAGCAGAATGTGTCTATCCATTCTGATGACTCCTCACTGTGCAGTCCCCACCCGGAGATCCGATTTTGGGACTATTTTACCTTCGGAAAATTTTAACCAGGAAGAAGCCACATGTCCTCGGCATACCCTTTGGGTCTTTAATGCAGTGGTTTCCCGTTGCCTTCTGCACCCCCATACGGTTCATCATTTCTGATTCATCCACCTTTAGAGGCCGTTTCCAACTCCAAGGGCAAGAGGGTGCCCTGAACCACTCTCCGCTCTTCCGTCCTCCTTTCGTAGGCCGTTGGCAAGCAGTGGGCGACTCCTTAAACAGAGAATCTTTCAGTCGTCAGAGCCTCGTCCGGAGGATGGAGGATTGCATCAAACCAGTCGAGAGACTGATGACAGCAAAAAAAAAATGTGACAGTGCTATGAGCGATAGTAAAGTTAGAAAGTGGGGGAGATTTCTCACGGACGGACGGGTTAATCAGAATGATGAGCCATTCCCAGGGTGACCTTCTCTGTTTTTACACAAACACCAAGTCTAATCAGGTGTTTTGGATGGGAACAACTGGATCATCCTCCTTAAAGTTTGAAATGTCCTCTATTTTGATGCTGGGATAATAATATCATGCTTTGTGATAATAGTTCTGGGGAGAACACAAAAGCTCATTGGTTAATGTTGACAAACAAAAGCTCAAGGCTTTATTTACTTTATTATTTACTTTTTATCACATTTATATAATTAAAAGATCATTTGCCTTGGCTAGTCACAGGTAGTGGTAGAGCATGGGTAACTAGGGCGTGTTACTGTCCATTGTCCGTGGTGAACAGATTCTCGCGTGCTTCACCGATATTTGCGAGCCGAGCCGCCGAGCGCCGTTGCGAGACGTGTTGTGTTGCAGGAAGCGCTGTCCTCGCATTCCCCACGGGGTGGCTTTTTAGTCTCCAGCTGACGTATCCAACAAAAAACGTCCAGCCTGCCGGGGTGAGTGTCTGGCCCGGAATAATCTTCTTGTGTGGCTGCTCATGGGCGTCGGCAAGATTACTTTAAGGGAGATGTATCTGTTTTTACTATGCATAATATATAATACCTATTACTTATTAATTAAGGATGCTGAATTTATTGACAAGGTGTTGAACAAATATGGACAACAACCTAGGCGCCTTAAGTTATTATTCAAACAGTGAATAATAAAATTTTTGTTTCTTAATCTTTTTCTATGTATTTTCTTTCATAGCAGGTGGGTGCAAGTGCACCCCCTTGCGCCCCCCCTCCCCCGGCGCCCATGTGGCTTCTCTCGATGTTTTCTGTCGTCCAAGCAGAGGGGGGAGAAGAAACCAATCAGGGCCCGATCCAGTATCCTGTTGCACTTGGTCGACGGTAATAGAACAATGAAATATTTACATGGGCATTTAATTGAGGCCATGTATGATGTCTATTTGCGCGCCGCATTGAACACTCATTTCACTGAGCTTGGGGTTACACCACAAGTTTATATCCTGCACCCAGTAATTTTCACCTGTTATTTGGTGGTCAACGATTCAACGACAATGAAGAAACGAAGTCATGCATCGGGCTTCTTCACATGTGGCAGATTTCGTTGACGTTGAAATTAAAAAAACTTGTTGAACGGTATCACAAATGTTTGAACAAAAATGGATTATGTAGAAAATTATATGGAAGCATGCAGAATATGGAAATAAATCTATTTTAACGATATTTACAGTTGTTATTGTTATTAAAACGGATCTAATTTTAAAAACAACTCTCATAATACTTAAGCAAAGGTAAAAATAAATCACTTCACTGCAGGGAAAGATGTTGTCTATGTTTTCTAATACAACGTCACAGGTCGACTCACAATTATCAAAATTTTATAAGCCAACAATGTCACATGGGAACTATAGATGGTACGTTACTAGATGAAACGAGTATTTTAAACCACATTCACGGTATGGCATGCTGTATTGTAGACTTTTTTGTGTAGCTCCCTCATAATCCTTGTTATTTCATATCAATCACATTAGCTATTCTGTGGAAGCGTGAACTTACCGAAGTAATTCTGTTTCTAAATTGGCAATTTGACCTGCGAATGATACGCATGTCATCAGGACCGGCTTAAGGAATTTCGGGGGCCCCTGCGAAGTTTGATTTCGGGGCCCCCTACTTCTTTTCTAGATGTACTTTTGCCTACACTTTTGATAATTTTCGTGACTATATACATACACACACACACAGACACATATATATATATATATATATATAATCTGTGTGTAGAGCTCAAACAACGCTCAAAGAGACGGACTGAGGTTTCTCTAAATCTATGTATATGTACAAACAGGTCAGCAGTTTCTTGAGTATTAGCTGAACGGGACCAACTTCGCCGATTCTTTGGTATTTTATGAATGCATCTCATATGCATTTCCCAACTACTGTCCCTTTCATGTCTAGCTAAGCCCTGCTGCCCATTATGTCAAATGAAATTGTTTTTGTATTCATTTTTATAGCTATTATACTTATATACTCTTTTTGTACACAACATTGCTTTTCTTGCCTTTTTTTGCTAGTACATATAGGTTTTTGGGGCTGACGGCACGTGAGCAGGCATACACATTTTAATTCAATAACTTTTTATATGAAACGTCAAAAGATGAATGAGTTTATTCGAACGAAATTACACAAATTTCTGAAACAGGTTCAGAGCAATACACGCCTTTAAGTAAATAGGCCTATTATAATTACATCAGATACGACTTTCTCAAAATTGAATCTGATGAAGGACTTATCCTGGAACTCCACGCTTCGGAAACGTCTATTGTGAACGCAACTTGTTAACATTATGAATATGTAGATTATTTATTTTAGCAGGAAAATTGTTTGTTAAGTAAGGACAAATTTTGAAGCGGTCGTGGCGGGCCCCCTGAAGCTTGGGGCCCCCCGCGACTGCGGTTCTTGCGGTAGCCTTAAACCGGCCCTGCATGTCATACACATATTCTTCCCAATCTCTTCGCTGAACGTTTTATTACTCTCTTCATGGTCGTCAAAGAACTCGCCGATGTTGTTCGTGTTATACATAGCGGACTATTAGCAAGCTTGTGAACAAAGTACTGTACAGGCAATTATATTACTTATAAATGAATTTACGAAAAACAATTTTTATCATGACATCTAAAAAAGAATCCTGGTCCGGCCACCTTGACAACGTGGATTTTGAGATTTGTGCTGTTAATGCACTGATTAACTATCAAATAAATATTGGCTATGATGGAAAAAGCAACTATGTTTTTTTATTATTATTTCTAGGATAACCCTCTTTCTTTCTGAGTTTACCCAGCATGTAAACTTTTTAAACGCATTTGCACACGACGAATACTTCTACTACCCCTTTAAAATGCCAATACTTCGGAAGCAGATACATTTCAGTGTTGTTCACAAAAACTTGTTAGTCAGCAATACTTGTGTTGCTTACTTGTGCTTTATTTATTTACATATGTATATAAAGTAACATATAAAATCTTTAACTGAGTCAAAAAGCCATCAGAAATATATGTGAGGAATGTAAGTGGTTTTCAAGCAGGCAACATGGGTTCAGGCAAGGGATATTTCATGCGAATCTCAGTTGGTGGGATATATGCAAGATATTTCAGAATGAAATGGACAAGGGAGGCCAAATTGATAGTGTTTGCGCTGATCTGTCCTAAGGCGTTTGACAGAGTAAGCAATAAAATGGTAGTAAATAAGGTAAAAACCATTGGAGTGGATAAGAATGTCATTTGCTGGGTAGAAGAATTTTAAAAGGTAGAAAACAGAAAGTTAGGGTAGGAAAATGTAGTATCAAAAGAAGCGAAGTAAAATGGGTGTGCCACAGGGTAGCGTATTGGGACCATTGCTATTCATTTTCTAATGAATAATTGTGTTGATTGTTTACTATCTGAAATTAGATTGTTTGCAGATGACATAATGCTGTATAGAAGAATCAAACGATAGAGGATTGTAAACAGTTGTAGGGTTGATCTGGACAGGATATCTAATTGGGATGGTAAACATGGAATGAAGATAAATGCAAAGAAGAGTCAGCTTATTAGATACACAAATAAAAAACAAAAGGCTAATTATGAATACAAGGTGGGGAAAGAATTGCTTGCTGAAGACTGAAATGTAAATATCTTGGAATTACTTTTGATAACAAACTAACTGGGCAGGACACATAGGACAGGTGGTAGGAAAAGGTTTCAAAGTTCTGCACTTGTTGGAGAGAGTGATGAGGGATGTACGAGAGAAGTCAAAGGAATTGGGTTTACAAAACTTGGTCAGACCATTGCTCGAATATGGTAGTGTGGTATGGGACCCTCATTTTAACGTATCAAATACAGGAGTTGGAGAGGGTGCAAAGAAGGGCTGCTAGATTTGTTCTGGAAATTATCCGCAGAATGCAATCAGTGAAGGATATGATAAGGAGCTGGAATGGGATTCATTGCAAGACAGGAGGAGGAGTGAGGAGGGTCATGGGAGTGTACAGGGCATATACTGGCGATGAGGCATGGAAGAGATTGCAGTAGGTATGAAAAGTAGTGGCATGGAAGGGAAAAGGATGACCATGACCACAAGGCTGGCACTCGATTTCAGGCACAAAGGGTGTGGGAAGATTCTGCTTTTTAGGTAAGGGTGTCAGGGATTGGAATGAGTTACCAAGAGAAATGATGAATAATTTACCGAAAAACTTTGAAAGAATTTAAATATAAATTTGTAGAGGGCAAATGTAGGTGGGTAGCAGGATAGGGGGAAGATGGGTGTAGTAGGGAAATTGCCACCGGAGCCTGTGCTCCATTGCAATTAAATTAAATAAAGCCGAGCTATTGCAGTTTGCAACATTTAAACACACCTTCGCCGCGGTAAAAGGCTAATGTTGTCATCTGTTGGCAAGTAAATGGAACTGTTTCCATATACATGAGAATAAGATAAGTGATGAGAGGATGTATCAGAGTGGTGAGGAAATTCAGTTACAAAACTTTGGTGCTAGAGTACTCACATTTTGGGTGTCAAATACATGAGTTGGAGGGCTTCCAAAGGAGAGCAACTAGATTTGTCTGTAGAAATTACTGCGGGATCCAGTCAGTAACTGATATGATACAGGAACTGGATTGGGAGTCATTGAAAGACAGGTGGAGACTGAAGACAATACTTGGAATGTACAGTACAAGGCGTATGGTTGGGATGAGGTTTGAAGATATATCAATTGAAGAATTAGGATTAATGCATGAAAAGCAAAACATGAGTGTGGGCACAAGTTGACACACGATTTCATACATAAGGAAGTGGAAAAATTCCTTTTGTGGCTAAGGTTGTCAGGGACTGGAATAAATTATCAAGGGAAGTGATAACTAATTTACCAAAAACGTTGATGAATTTAAAATTGAAATTCATAAATGGTAAAAATAGATTTATGGAGGAGAATTTTCATAATAATACAAAGAAATGGGTCATTTGATGACTAGAGGAATTGCTACTGGAGCGCGCGCTTCATCGCAATTAAAAATTCAATCCAAGATTAATTTCGCACTACCATCTTGAACTACTTCATTTTGCGTCCGTAACACAGGTTCTTGCTTTAATATTGTCTGCCCTTTCCCACTGAACAGAGTGAACCAGCATTTCTCCGACCATATTATATTCTACCGAGGATTACATTTCCAGTTTTAATGAACCATGGAATGATTCAACGTTTCTATTCAGAGTTTACACGAACAATTAGTTCAAAATCCATTGGGACAGCGCATTCGTGCTACGAGCTAATTAAGACCAACGACAAAGAAGAGTTCCGGCTTAGAAACCGGTCTTCACCACCGCACTTAAGGGATAGTCAACCCATCTTTCGCCCTAAAAAGTTATTTCCTATTGAACGTTTTATATTCACACTTTGTTCTTATAATTTATACGCACGCGGCCACAATCTGCGGATGCGAGTTTTACACATCGCTTTTGGCATTGATAATTTGGAATTACAGTGAACGGTGATAAAGGTGGTTTTAAGAACTGATATCTGAATGTATTTATCAGCTAGTTCGACCTGGTGAGGGTCTCTACATTTTAACTCGTTCGCTCGCTTTCCGACGAACACCCTGCCTTCGCCTGCAATCGACAGTTTGCAATTAACTGGGAGGAGAGTAGAGCGCAATTTCCCAGCAACGCTTTGCTCAATATAGTAAGCTGGGCATAAAGATTTGTTACTTCCAGTTTCGTTAGGGCCGCAATACATTAGACGTTTCGACGAATGTAATATTTGCTCTTAAAAACAGTCAGAAATGTAGGAAATTTAATTGTCATGGGTTACTGATCTGACTATTGCAAAGGTCAAGAGAACATGTTAATGAAAGCAAATGGCTCAGCACACTAAGTTTAAACTCCAGAAACTTGATGTTAAATAACTGTAGAAAATAATGCAGTTGATCAGAAAACAGTCGCTAAAATAAACTTGAAGGAAACGAGCGGAACTCCCGTGCGAGAGTGAAGTAGAAACCAGTGCTAAAAATGGATAGGTGTACACAAGTCTGCTCCCGTTAAAGATGGGCCTTCCGTGACATCAGCTGTCTCATTGTTTAACAGCTCCTGAGGGAAGATTCTAGGTGATAACGCTCTGTTCATTTCGAAGTAACTAATTTCCGATGTATTCCAAAAGACACGACCTACACCGGCCGCAATATTCCCTCAATTCTCTACATCACATTTTAAAACAATGTAGTACTTCAGCGACATTATTTTTACCTGGCGTTCTTTCCCATGCTAACGCAGGCTGTAAAGGGTGTTGCAAAAATGGCGCCGGTTCTTCTATATCAAATTATGAACTTTATTTTTTTCAGAACGCAGTAACGTAATACATTAACATGCTCCCTAAACCTTCCCATTTCGAGTATGGAAAATGATGTGAGACATATGTCCCCCTCTGCTGCGCTGGCATGCACGAAATCAGTCCATGAAATTCGTAATCGCTGCCTTTAACTTGCGGATGTTTCGGGGTTTATTGACATACGTTAATGATTTCAGATAACCCCCCCCCCCAAAAAAAAAAAAAAAAAAAAAAAAAAAAAAAAAAAGCGAAGAGACTAAGTCACATGACCTTGATGGTTATTGTTGGTCTTCATTAAGAGAGTCTCCTGTATATATATGCTGGAAACCACAACATTCACTGAAGCTTCTGGGTATACATTACAGACAAACAATGATGTGCACATATATAATACTAGACAGACACATACCACAACAAATACTACCCTCTGTCAGACCGGCCAGCAGGAGGACACCCATTTATCACATTCACTTTTGACCCAGTTTGATTGTCTACATCTACATATTGTCAGTGTTGACCCAGTTTCATTGAACTGTTTATTCATTCGGTGCTTCATTACGCCAAAGAATCGCGCGAAGATAGATAGATAGATATGTTCGCTTTGATCCCATGTGGGTACAGTCTTGGAGATTTGGAACAGAACTTACACTTATTAATAATATCAATTATATTACCAGCAATTGATAACACGTCAGCTACTTAACAACCCATTAGTATAATCAATATCTACTGTAATCTGCAAATACAGTCCCATGTTAATTACTGTATATGTTAAACAGAGTATACACTTGTTCCAGCATCTAATATCCAGTTATTTTCTTACAGACCAATTACCATAATAAGTTTCCACTGTAATCTGCAACTACATATTATATCATGTTAGTTACTATATATGTGAAACCACACACATACTTATTGGTAAACATGGGATGAAGATAAATGCAAAGAAGAGTCAGCTTATTAGATACACAAATAAAAAACTAAAGGTTGACTACGATTATAAGGTGGGGAAAGAATTGCTTGTTGAAGATTTGAAATGTAAATATCTTGGCATTACATTTGATAACAAGCTTATCTGGTCTGGACACATAGGTCAGGTGGTAGGAAAAGATTTCAAAATTCTGCTCTTGTTGTAGAGAGAGAGTGATGAGGGGATGTAAAAAAGAAGTAAAGGAATTGTGTTAAAAAAAAAACTTTGGGCAGACCACTGCTCGAATATGGTAGTGTAGTATGGAACCCACATTTTGAGTATCAAATACAGGAGTTGGAGAGAATGCAAAACAGGTCTGCTAGATTTGTTCCTGGAAATTACCGCAGAATGCAATCAGTAACAGAATGATAAAAGAGCTTAAATGGGATTCATTGGAATACAGGAGGAGGAGGGTGAAGTCATATATTGGTGATGAGGCATGGAAAGATATTGGTGTAAGAATTAAAAGTAATGCATGGAAGGGTAAAGATGACCATGACCACAAGCTGGCACAAGGGTGTAGGAAGATTCTCGTTTTTGGGTAAGGGTGTCAAGGATTGGAATAAGTTACCAAGAGAAATGATCAATAATTTACCAAATACGTTGAAAGAATTTAAAGCTAAAATTTGCCAAGGGAAAATATAGATGGGAGAAGGAAAGGGGGAAGATGGGTGTGTAGGGAAAATGCCACCGGAGCGTGCACTCCCTCGCAATTTAATTAAATATATATAATATTACCAACAACTGATAACCAGTCAGTTACTTAAAAACCTGTTAGTATGATAATTTTCCACTGCAATTGTGAATGCATATTATCCCATGTTAGTTACTATAAATGGGTGAAATTTGTAAACAGTGTAATTACTTCATTTGTCAACAGTTTCAATAGAAAGAAAAACCATATATCATTTTAGAAATTGTGGGCAATTACAATTACATAATTGTGGACAAGTTTGTCACCCTCCCCTTCCATACACCATATATAATATTTTCTCAGTTCTTAGTTACAAAATTCCAAGAAGAAAATTCTTTTACAGAATAAAATGGGTTCTGAAGCAGAAAATCTTTCAGTTAGGACTTGGAGTAGATTGGTAGGTGGGGGAAGATTAATTGCTTACCTTGCATAATTTAAATTGCTACCTTCCACTACGTTCTGTAAAGCATATATATTAATTTCAGGAAACAGAGGTTGCCTCGACAGAGAAAATCCGTCACTTTTGTCTCCGTCCACCTGACTAGACAGCTACATCCTGCTAAGTCAGTCTCCTCTCACGCGAACAGAGCCTTTAGGAGTCCTGTCTCCAGCTCGGAAAAGAATTTCCATTTATTTCTTATGTTTTTAAACTTAACAATAATTTAAATTTGTTGGAGATAACCCATACAAGTCATCTTGCTACAATTTTAAAGACTTAAAGTAGTTTGGTTTTCATAGATAACATTTAATTTCTTTTGTTAAGACATTGAATAAGGAAACTCTAGTAAATGTTATCCCTTTCTGTATAATTGACAGTGATTTGTAACCCTTGTGACTATTATATTTATTCCTAGTATTATGACTATGTATGTCAGCATTAAGATTAAGTATTCAGGATTTTCCACTACAAATAATAGTAAGGGAGTAACATACTGTGCTGGCATTGTAAGTACACCTAGATTTCTAAATAGATTTCTGCACGACGTCCGTGGGCTTGCTCCACAAATAGTTCTTATAGCACGCTTTTGTGATTTAAATACCCTCTGTGTTGTGAAGTTTCCTCAGAATGAGATGCCATAACTGTGCAGGGAGTGAAAATATGCAAAATCTACTAACTTTCTCATTTCTATATTAGCTATTCTAGATATTACGCTTAATGAAAATGTTGCAGAATTCAGTTTTTTAAGAAGTTATTGAATATGTTGCTTCCAGTTCAATCTGTTCTTAATATATACAACCAAGAATTTTGTGAAACTGCTTTCATTGATTGCTTTTGGGAAAATGAATCAGAAACGGGAAGGTCTAATTCGGAGAATGAGCTTAACAATACGATTAGAAATCAAGATACTAAAAAATTTGAAAATCATCCTGAAGAAATCATGAAGGAAATAAGCAAGCTGAAAAAACAAAAGGGGGCTGGTATAGATAATATTACTACAGATATCTTAAAGATAGCCGGATGTGACATTGTACCTTATCTTGAAATATTATTTAAATTGAGTCTGGATACTTGCTGCTTACCACAGGACTGGAAAAGTGCAATAGTAGTACCGGTACATAAAGTAGGGGTGAGAAATAGAGTCAAAAATTACAGGCCAATCAGTTTGACTTCAGTGGTAGGTAAATTAATGGAAAGATTGCTATGCAACCACATCAGAAATCTATGTGAGGAACGTAAGTGGTTTTCAAGTAGGCAACATGGGTTCAGGCAAGGATATTCATGTGAATCTCATCAATTGGTGGGATATATGCAAGGGAGGCAAAATTGATAGTGTAGCAATAGATCTTTCAAAGGCGTTTGACAGAGTAAGCCATAAAATGGTAGTAAATAAGGTAAAAAAAAAAAATGGAGTGGATGAGAAAGTGATTTGCTGGGTAGAAGAATTTTTAAAAGGTAGAAAACATAAAGTTAGGGTAGGAAATTTGGTATCAAAGGAAGTGGAAGTAAAAATGGGAGTGCCGCAGGGTAGCGGATTCATTGCAAGACAGGAGGAGGATGAGGAGGGTGATGGGAGTGTACAGGGCGTATATTAGCGATGAGGCATGGAAAGGTATTGCAGTAGATATGAAAAGTAGTTCATGGAAGGGAAAAGATGACCATGACCACAAGCTGGTACTCGATTTCAGGCACAAGGGTGTTGGAAGATTTTCTTTTTTAGGTAAGGGTGTCAGGGATTGGAATGAGTTACCAAGGGGAATGATGAATAACTTACCGTAAATGTTAAAAGAATTTAAAGTTGACATTTGTAGAGGGCAAATGTAGGTGGGTGCAGGATAGGGGGAAGTTGGGTGTGTAGGGAAATTGCCACCAGAGTATATGCTCCATTGCAATTAAATTAAATTAAATTTTCCTTCAGATATCACATTATAGCTGTCCTTTGTTTTATTTTTTGTAACAAATTGAAGTAACTGTGTCTTTTCTACATTAGGTATTAATTTGTTAGCACTAAACCATCTGTTAATTTTCGTTATAGCATCACTTGCTGTTTTTTCAAGGTTTTGTACTGATGGGTCTTTCAACAATATTGCTAGTATCATCTGCAAAGCGCACCATGTATTCATTATCACCTAGTATATGTAGGAGATCATTTATATAGATTAAGAACAGCAGAGGGCAAGAATTGAACCCTGAGGCACACCACATTTAAGTATACCTCATTCTGAGTTTATAACATCTCCTGTATTAATATCTTTCAATGATATGCATTGCTTTCTATTTCCCATGTATGATTTAAATCAAAGTCCTGGCTTAACACTAACTAGATAGTGTTCTAATATACCTAGGAGAATCCCATGATCAACACAGTCAAAGGCTTTAGCAAGATTACAACCAAGGGAATTTAATTTTTTATGCATTGCTTCCAATATTTTGTTTACAAAGGCAAAAATTGCCGATCTGTAGAAACACCTTGCCTAAAACCAAACTGTGCTTTAATGAGTAGGTCATTCTTTTGTAGATGTGTATAAACCCTTCTGTACATTTCTTTTTCGAAGATTTTTGAAAACACTGATAGAAGTGATATGGGTTTGTAATTTTATAAAGTGGTTTGAATATTGACTTCTTGAGTGAGTCAGGAAAGATACCTTCTATTATAAATATGACTAATAACTCCACTAATGCTGGTGCTACAGTGTTTCACTGTATGGGCTGAAACCTCATCATAACCAAATGACACTTTATTTTTGAGGGATTTAATCATTTTTTCAGTTTCATTTTGGCTGGTGGAAAATAGAGACATAGATGCTGTTTTTGGTGACAAGGTTTTAAGTATTGTTATAGCATCCATACTCCCAATACATTTTCTTTTATTTTTTCAGCAACTGTTAAGAAGTAGTTATTAAAAGCACCTCCTACATAAGAAAGGTCATTTACAAGTTTATCCCTAATGTTTAAAGATATAGGTTTATGTTCCAGTGATGATACAGTAGTTTCCCTTTTATTAATGTTCCAAACACTTTTTAGCTTATTATCTGAACTACTAATCTTATTGTTTATGGCCTAATGTTTAGCTTCTCTAATCACTTTGGTTAAAATTCTACAATAAGTTTTGTAATGATGTCTGAGAAACATATTATCAGTATTCCTAACTTCTACATACTGTTCCCTTTTATGTCTGCAAGATGTTTTAATACCAGCTGTAACACAATTTTTGTTTACTCGTTTTTGACCAGTTGGAGTTAGCCTTAAAGGTAGACACTTCTCATAAATTTCTAAAAACCTTTGGTGAAAGTAATTGAATTTATTGTTTACCCCTTTTAATTTATAAACAGTGCTCGAGTCCTCATAGAGAAGTTCATCAATTAATGTTTTTACTGAATTGCTCTTTAATGGCTTAACTTTGATAAATTCTTTCTTTGTGAATTTTTATTTCCTACAACATCCAAAGTAATTATTTGAGCATTGTGGTCTGACAAACAATTTCCCATTGGAACTGTTCCATATATTTCTAATTTATTGTGCTCTACAAAAATGTTACGTACTGTCTACTGTCTTTTTGTATTCTAGTTGAGAAATTTACAGTTTGATAGAGATTGAATAATCTAAGCATTCCTATAAGATAATCTGTCTGGTTACATTCTACAGCAAAATTTATGTCAAAGTCTCCACAGAGGATAATTTCCCCTTTAGTTCATGATAAATTTAATAGAACCACTTCAAGTTTATTATAAAATAGTTGTTATTTAATGCTAACTGTACTGCACAACATTCAAAGTCTTGTTCTACACAGTATTTACTTAAATCTAATTATTTTGTTTCAGTATTTTCTCTTACATATATTGCAGCACCACCCATTCTCATATCTGACCTGTAATAACATGAAGCTAACATCATCATCATCATCTAGGACAGCTTCCAGCCACTGGCCAGGTCTGCTGGGAACAAAAGCCTCGCCAGCGCTTCCTGTCTAACCACCATCTCTCTTCTTCCACTGACGCCCAATTTCCTCCTCTTTCCTCCACACATTTCTTAACACCTTTCATCCATCTGTCCCTCGGTCTTCCTCTAGGTCTCTTCCCTTTCAGCTCCATGTCCAGCATCTTCCTTGGTAGCCTCTCCTCTCCCATTCTCTTTACATGCCCGTACCACTGTAGCCTAGATTTTTCAATTCTTTGTTGTAGCGGTTCTTCCTTTATCATCTCCCTGATTCGCTCATTCCTTATTCTGTCTCTTCTAACATACATCCATTAAAAGGGAGGAGACATATTTCAGAATTCTTCAAATGGTGCTCTATCAGACATGTGACATTTATATTAAGATTAAATGATTTTTGGTTTTTTTTTCAGATATTATCAACTCATCAAGTTTGCTTGAGCTACCCCTAATGTTCTGATGAAACAAAGCTATTTTAGACTGACATTCTTTATTTTTGACTGTAATACCATTATGTACATTCCTTAAATAACTCTTCCTACTCTTGACCTTTGACCTAAAAAAGACTGAGTTCTACCACCAATTACTAACGGGATGGAGTGTACATCCAACCTGCCTCTCCTGATGCTACTGGCAATTAGTTATGTTAGCTTCTACTTGCCCCGAACATCCAGGTGGAGTCCAAGGGAGGTATGGTCACTCCACGTAATGTAAGAAATATCTATCAGGGCAATATGTGTTCGGTCGTCTGACACAATGCAAGCTTCAGATCTGCCTGTGTACATTGTACATGAACACACATCCAGAGCTGATCATAATGCTTGAAGAGGTCAACAAAACAAACATTGGTGTGAGTGGTGTTTTTAGCAATGTTGTCAATGTCTGTTTCAACACAATAATTGATATTTCTGGACAGACCATTCCCAGGACTCCCAACTATAATTATATGATCCTCTTTAGTAAGATCTTTCCCCAGGTTTGAAATTTCATTCACAACATTGCCAAGTTCTGCAATAGGCTTAAATATATTAGACAAGCCAACATCAGAGACCAGGCTTGACTGTAACATTGCACTTAATCCTATACCACGACTACTTCCAAGCAATAATACCTTCTTTGATTTCTTTTTACGGCCTTTCCACAATGTTTGATTTTTTACAGCTTTGTTGCAATGAGACAGCCCTGCTGTGATATCTGATAGATTCTCCAACACCCCAAAAGTATTGGAAACTTCCAACTGAAAATTTGTAGAATACAGGTCCTGTTGTTTCCCTCCAGTTTTGGTTGCAGTCCACTGGAATTCCTTAATATTTAATGCTGCTGTTTCAGCCTTCAAAACATTGAGTTCTTTAGTTAATTCAGCCACTGTGGATTCAATAAAAGAGATCCCACATTCTCACAATAGCTACAAAAATTTTTTCCTTCTCATCAAACATTTTAACAATAAGCACACACTATGCAATTGTAAACTCCTCCACTGAAGCAGCAATGTGAGAAATTCAGACTGTAGCACCAATAGGAATGTTTATGGATACAAACCTAACACCAACCAACAAATAACTATATACTGCACAAGTCAAAACGGGTGCCCTATATGCAACACTCTATACTTTAAAGAACTATCAAAACATTAAATTAAGGCTACTGACCGCAAACTTTAATTTAATTTCGATGGAGTGCATGCTCCGGTGGCAATTTCCTGCTTTTTAAAATACATAACATGCAAAATTCAAAATCTGTGGATATATCAGGAAGTTGCCTCCTCTGCACATTTAGAATGACTCTTAAAACACTGAAAATTAATTATGTTCACTGCAGAGCTCAAACCAATCAGTCAGGAAATATCCCACTCGTTGGGAGGGTTCAATAATATGAAGAAAATTTGTACAGCAGATTGTTTAGGCCCTATGTGAAAGGAACTTCAGAGCAAAACATAGAAAAAAATGCTTCTATTACTGGTAAATATATACACCAGTTATTTTGAAACTGTGGTCCATAAAAATGGGTCTGTTGGTCCACAGGCAGAATATTAAAAATTTAGTTCTGATTAAACTGAAGATATACCAAAAATAAATTAGTAAAAACCATTCACATAAAATGGACATAGTACTCATACTGTATAAGGCTGCAATCAATGAGCCAATAAATCAGACTTTCTAAAAGCAATGAATATTTCAGTGATCAAGTTGTTGGCAGAGGACTTCCACATGCCAGCTCGACTGACCCTGGAGTTGGGTACATGTATCAGCTGAGTTGGCTTAGCCTTCTTTTGCCACTGGCACTGTGGAGACCAGTGGAGCAGTGCATTCCATCATCAAGACAATTTTGGGATAATGTGTACAGTCAGCTTATATAACTACATTTGCAGCATCTCAAAAGCCCAAAAAGTGACTCTGAGATTCATGTTTGAACCAATTAAAAACTTGGGTGTCAATTACATACAGCAGAACTCCAATTATCCGAGTCACTGACTATCCGAATCGCTTTTTAATCCATTCCACCGAAGAATTGTTGGAAAGAGAGAATGGCCATTTTTTTTAAAAAATGTTTTTACCGCCAAACGTCACAAGCTTGTTGCAACCTATTGACAAATCTGTTATCGAAACCATGAAACAGCATTACAGAGGGAAACTTTTAGGTACACTTTTGGTGGAGGGCGAAGACAAAGGTATATTGGCTAAACACAAAAAAAGAGAAAAAAAAGAAAGAAAGATAGGATGCGCTTACATGGTGATGGAAGCATGGAGCTTGGTTACGGCAGTCACATTAAGACTTTCGTGGAACAAGTTGAAAGGCATACCAACTGAAGAAGAGAAGGAAAGGGAGAAAAAGGAAAAATAAGCTCAAGAAAAGGAAAGGGAAGAGACAGGAGAAGATGGGGATGACTTGTCACTTGAGGAAGTCAGAAATATTCTTTTGAAAATTCCTTGATGCTCAGAAGTTAGTGCTGAAGCTAGAGGAGAGTGGGTGGTGTGAGATTCGTCAGGCCCTGGGTATCAAATTCCAAATGATTATGAACTTCTCGAAAGAGTGAGAGAAAAAAGTGTCAATGGAGAAGATGACCTTACTGTCGAAGTTGAAGCAGACATAGGACTATCAACTAGTCAAGCCCAAGTGTGACCACATACAACTTCTCATTACCAAGCGGATTCACGACTTGGCTGCCCGAAACGGATGAATACGTCAAACGGCTTACTTTGACAGAGATTTTCAGCAAACAATGACTTTTACTTACAGTACAGTACATACATACATACTGCACTAATGTACAGCACTTTTAAGTAAGCTTAACATGTAAAATTGTTGCCTTTTCATTTAATTAATTAAAAGCTCTTTTCTTAAAAATAGTTTTTCCTCCCATTTTCAACATACATACAGTAATTAATTAAAATAGACCCTTTTTTGGAACAATTCAACTATCCGAATGGGGCCTGGTCCCAATTGATTCCGATAATTAGATTTCTACTGTATATGTAGGGTAATGTATTTAGACCGTAGCTGTTCATTATTCTGCATTATTTTGCAGATGATATAATGGTATACAATAGAGTCAAAACAGATGAAGACTGAACAGCTGCAGGGAAACCTGGATAGAATATCTAAACGAGTAGGTCAGCATGGAATGAAGATAAATCCCAAGAAGAGTCAGCTTATAAGGTACACAGATAAAAAAAAAAACTGAAGGTTAATTATGATTATAGGGTGGGGTTGCTTGTTGAAAGCTTGAAGAGTAAATATCTTGGCATAACGTAGATAACAAACTCAATTGGGTAGGCGGTAGGAAAATGTTACAAAATCCTTCATTTACTTAAAGAGGGTGATGAAAGGATGTAACAGAGATGTGAGGGAGTTGGTTTACTAAACTTTGGTCAGACCATTGGTTGAATATGGTGGTGTAGTTTGGTACCCACATTTTGGTTATCAAATTCAGAAGTTGGAAGGTGTGCAAAGAAGAGCAGCTACATTTGTTTATGGAAATTATTGCAGGACCAAGTCGGTAAGTGATACGATAAAGGAACTGGATTGGGACTCATTGGAGGAAAGGTTTAGGGTGAAGAGAATGCTGGGAATGTACAGGGCATATGTTAGTAATAGGGCTTGGAGGGATATTGGTCAAAGAATTAGGAAAAGTGCATGGAAAGGGAAAGGCAACCATTACCACAAGCTTGTAATCAATTTTATGCATAAAGGGGTGTGCAAATTTTCCTTTTTTTTTGGTAAGGGTGATAGGGATTGGAAAAAATTACCAAGTATAGTGATGAATAATTTATCAAAAACGCTTGAGGAATTTAAAATTAGAATTTGTAAATCGGAAAAGTAAATGCGGGGGAGGAATTTAACATTGCAATTATAAAAGAAAATTTAAATATATATATCTCTTTTTAAAAAAAAAAAAAAAAAAAAAAAAAAAAAAAAAAAAAAAACCTAAGGGTTAATTAGATGACTAGGGGGATTGCCAGAGTGTTAGCGTGCTCACAATTAAATTAATTAATTAAATATATATGTTATAATAACATAATTATATACAGTATGTTGTATTGTAAACTTTCAATGGCAAGCAGTTTGCAAATAAACTCAAATTTCATTTCTAGTGACCCATTTCTTTTATGTCATCCCCTGAGACATTTCATGTATGGAACTAAATAGTAATTGTATTCAATCAAATCAAATAACTTTTAGTGGTTTTGTGAGCTAGTGACATACAGGCTGTTTATCACCCACTAAGGAATCATTACACTATACAGGGGTATACTGGCAGGAAAAATATAAATATTCATAGAGAGGAAGGAATAGGCCATTCTAAGAAAAATATTTCAGATAAACAAATGTCCTATTCCACATAGTTTCCAACATAAAGCCACTGTAGTGAGCATCTGTAACCAGAATAATAATCAATAAATTTTTCTAACACCCCATTGTAACCTTCAATGTATTTATGTCTTGAGAACATGGTATATTGCTTACCTGAAAACATCTTCATATTATCTACTTTGGACAATTATAACAATTAATATATGCTACCACTATATTGTGTAAAAGTAAGGGCAAATATAATATAAAGATTAAAAGTACTCTAATTATTACTGACTGCAATGGTGGTCATTTACTGTTTTGTATTTACATGTTGTTCTTCGTCATAATTGCTTCAATGGTACAGTTGACACTGTACCAACAGCATTTTATGTTTTTATTTTTCAGTCTTATTTTCTAATGCACAAACTTTTATTGTAAGACAAATTATATTAATAAATATTTTCTGTGGTATGCAAAACAAAAAATTAGATAGACTATTCACATTTTAGTTACACCTCTTTCAGCATCACACATTAAGCTGCATACTAAATTTTAAACATTTCCTTCCAACACGTAAACTGTAATTAGTTCAAAAGATTTAACTTGGGAATTTAAGAGAAAGGATGGTTAATACAGCTGATGGGAAAAACAAGGAGCTGATTAATAATTTTAAATAAGGGTAGATACAGTATTCCGTGGCTCATAGTTGGATGATGTAGATTCAACGTACAAACATTAAGAACAATGGAATATTATCACACATACTGTTTATCATCAGAACATTGTGAGGGGCATTAGTTGATAATGAGAAAGAATCTAACCACAATTTGTGGAGTAGCTGTTGGGTGGGCAATAGTGAGAGTAGGCTGGAGGGCATGGTTGACAGGATGGGGAATTCAACAAAGGAATGTAAAATAAATGAAAGAATGAAATGGCTAAGTGTAGACGAGAACATAGTTCAAATATAGCTTACAACATGAAAATACCATAAACTAAACTAAGTGGTAGCTCCAATTGGAGGAGCGGATAAAGGTTCAAACAATTGATTTAGAGGGTTATTAAGGAGAGAATAGCCGAAGAGAGAAGGGGAAAGAGAACAATCTTAAGACTTACAGTAGGACAGAAAAATGTTTTCCCGTCAAGATTTAATAGTGCTCAATTACTTTGCATCCACTTCTCTCATATTTGTCCTGAACACTTCGCTAAATCCATTACCATCCTCTGCAGCAACATGCATCATCTCTTCTAATGCATGATGTCTTATATTTGATAATTATTTCAGTTTTTATTTTTAATATAATCTATTATACGGCTAATACCTGCTTGATTTAATTTTCTCCTCTTTTTTTTCCCAAGTTTAAATTCCCAGCCTCCCTTTCCCCATTACCAAACTAGTCGCCAAACCACTATTAGTCATTAGTTTCTGTCTTACTAATGTTCACTGCTCATTATGTTGTACTGTCACTGAAGGAAATATACCAAAAAATGTACACAATTCTTCACAACCATCAATTTTTGTGAATCACGATTTTGTTTATAACTTAACAGAATTGTATCCATATCTTATTTATATAATGATGTGACCAGAACATCAATTTTTTCTCTGGCAGAAAATAAAATTCCACCAGCAATAGTGTAATACCAGAAAACAGTAAAGCTAAAACACACTACCATTTGTGAAATTGCAGCACCCAGAAAAAATGGTCTAAATCATTCCAATCGAACGGATGTGTAGAACAGTGGAACCAAAACAAATTATTAATATTGCAGAGATGTGGCACAGCAAATAGGTCCAGAAGTGCCCTCTTTTTATGACTGGACTTGTCAATGTTACGACATGCTCAGTTGGTGGCATAATCATCAACAAGTGAGAATGATCAAAAAATTACTGGTATACCTCACTGACATCAAAAGGCACAATATCAGCATATGTGTAGTTAGGACGTGGCAGAAATGATTGATCTCCGGGAAACTAGTTCATCATACCATGACACTGCAGCTCGTACAAGGCATGCTGTTATGATGACAGTGCAGGTGTGGAACTATTGGATAGAAGAGGGTCAGTACACAGCGATGAGCGGGAACTGGACCACACAATGTGACCGAAGCATGGAACGACAGCCATCTTGCCCGCATGGTCCTAACCAACAGAACAGCTTCATCCACAGTCTTGGTTTTACATTAGAGCACTGCAAGGGATGTGGGACAGTGTCTGCATCGACGGATTGATGCCTTCTGCTGACTGCTGAACTGATGGCACGCATGCCATTGCATCAGGCCTCCACTAACAATAAACCGCCAATGCCTCAAAGTGAAAAGTGCACATGAATAGCCATCACTGCCATGCTGATTGGCAAAATTTATTGTTTTTGGATGGGTGCTGCTTCAACTTACCTTACAGTGATGGCTGGATACATGTTAGATGATACCATGGGGAAATACATTGGGTAGACTGAATTGCTTGAGCAACATAGCAGACTAACACCAAATGAGATGGTTTGGGTAAGCACTGGTTATAACATGCGATCTCGCTTCCTATGAATAGAAGCAAATCTGAACACCAACTGCTACATCAGGGAGGATTTAGAGTCACAACCACTGCTCCTCCTGCAGGCAGCTTCAAATGCCATATTGTTGGCCACGTATGGCAAGGAACATGCAAGCGTTCTTCGAAGAATGACAGGCACCACTGGTTATCTGGCCAGCACATGTTCACCTCACATGTCACCCATGGAACATGTCTGGGATATGGTCAGTTGGCAACTTGTTTCCTCGTCCTCCTGCAACCACTATCTATGTTTTGTGAATGCACCTACAAACCATGCAGCAGCACATCCAGGCAGTCTTTGATTCCATGCCACAACATGTAGAGGATCTGACTGCAGTACATAGAGGCTTCACACTGTTCTGAATTCTAACGGTTAAAGTGCATGTACAGTTCTGTAATTCTAATCATATGTGTATCGTCATGTTCCTAATCCGTGGAATAAATTTAATTATAATCACATGTCTCCTTCCTGGTGATGCAATTTTACTGTAGTTGAAATCCTAAACATTAAGAATGAAGGCAACAGAAATAAAATACAAGTTTCCACAAAACACTCAAATGAAAAAAAATCTTCATTTATTAAAACACAAAATAAAATATATACAAAACAATTTTTCCCCACACTGTGTCAGTAGCAAGTAGCTACCCACCATGAGAGTTGATATGAATAGCACGTTGTCATTTTCCTTTAACTCATAATCCAGTTGGCCCTTGAGGCATTGCTGCATAGATCTTTCGATATTTCTCCCGCGCCTATTGCTTGCGTCACTTACGTCAGAATCGTGGCCTCCTTAGGATCTGCTTACAACGGTTCGCTCACCGCTGTCGCTGCGTCGACATGTTGCCATTCACCTGCGTGCTGACTGTTGTTTTGCAGACGCTGCTTCGCTGTCCCGCGCCCTCGGAACCTCTGATATTACGCTAACTCTTCTGTGGCTCTACCGTATGGTTGGAACATGGCCTAATTTGCTTGCATATTTTCTCTTTAATTACCACTACATAACAAGCCGTAACGTCAGTTCTCGACGTAAGGGCTGTGCTTTGACAAAAGTACACCAATGCTGGAATCACCTACTGATGACAAATACTCCTCGATCCCCTATAATACTTTCACAACGACGATATTGCTCCAACAACTGACCCCGGTGTAGCTGTTGGCTTTCAACCCCCCACCTGGACACCGGTAAACCTATGGGGACCTATGGCGAACCTGGCAGCAGGCCGAGCGGAGACTTGGCCAGATTCGATGAGAGGAATGAGCGAATGGGTAAGGATCGATCATAGTAGTCGATCTGGGATCGGAGGGAGACATCCGTGGTAGGATCATCAGGGTGAATGATTTCATAAACATGTCATATATACAATATTTACTATCACGACTGTACAAAATTTACAAGTGGTATGCTGAATACGCAAGGTGCTATTGGACCCTACTATGACATATACTGAATACTGCAAATAGGTTGATTATTGTAACTGCATGGGTGTGACATTTACTTGGAGGACAGCAAGAGCTTCTTCGACTGTGGGCGATTAATCTATACCAGAAATCCCCAGCTTAGACATTGTAGAGGACCCTAGCTCCCTATCTACAATTCAACGACGGCTTTCCATGTCCAACCATACCCCCATGTCCAACCATACCCTACAGCAGAGCCAACCTGTTATGCGCTGTTCATCTTCTTCGTGTGCGACGCCACCCCGCGCCACGGCCGCCAGACGGCGGCTCGACGTCTGCGTCCCCTCTGCTCCGACTGTTGCTGGCTGCGACTGATTGATGAAGACAAAACAACAAGACACTCTCCGATACCTGTGCAGAGGTTTTTACACAACCTCCCACTACGGTCCTAAAGTGGAGGGGCAAATGGTAGCCAATGATGAGGCCGATCCATGCCGTCATCTGTCCTCCTTAGCTCGACCATTGCGCACTTTTTCCTAACTGTCAGCGCTCTAAATCACCGGTCGATGCCTCTATCTGGTTTCTTAACATGCTACTTGCTGTCCTCATTTCATAATTGACAAATATTTAACTTATGAGCCAAGCGAACAACTGCGTTCGCTACACCTCCCTACCCTCAATAAGTTTTGGTCCACTCCAAAACACATCTCAAGCCTAATTTACATTCTCATAAAATTTTCCTTAAAATCTAATTACAAATTTTCCTTACAAGTAAATACAATTTCTTTTCATACTGAGTACATTTCCTTGGTACATGTTCTGTCTGTTCTGATTTTGCCAAAATGCTATGTGTGTCTGTGTTACATTCTGTGAATCTACATGTTATAATGTATATAATTTTATTAGTGTTCTTCTGTGTATCAAAATTACTCTTTTCTCTGTTGTGGTACGTTGCAATGTTGACGTGTACTGATTCTATTTGTTTAATTTGAAGCGATCGCAACAGACGAAAGCGTCCCTTCGTATGTGCGACATTGTTTACTTCCGCAACCAGGTGACTGGTCTGGCTAGCGCTGAGCGTGCACTCTCATCGCTGGCGAGACTGGTAGAAGGCCTTGCCTGTGTCAGCAGGCTGTCGCTCCCGCTCGTAATATCTAGAACACTCGTAGTGTACAATTAGCACAGATACTTTTTAACTTATTACAACAACAGAACATTTTACAAACTACATTTTTAAGTTTTCTACAACAATAAATTATCATAACACAGACATTATTTCTTTCTTGTATTCCTGCAGACAGTCAATGTTTTAAGCAACTCCTAGTTGTGAACATTTGTTATTACAGACCCCCACAATAACATTTACTCACAATTAGTCTTAACACACAGTAAAATACCTTAGGCTTTCAACTTATAGTACAGCTCGTATCCGTTACATATTCTCTGCATATTTCATATTTTTCTCTCTTTATAATATTAGGATAATGACTGTTACGGAATTATCTTACCAGCTCTCTTATAATTAAACTCCAATTAATGTTTCCGCTAAACCTTCGCACCACTTCGCTATTACTCTGGAAATTACAGATTATTACCTCGATATTGCAGTGATTACTCGGAGTTACTTGTACCTTCTTCCTTCAACAATTAATGTTATTGTGTTATTTTTTAACTCTCTGAAAGCTATGACCTCTCAAGATCGCGACTAATTCCTCGGGATTTAATTTATTTACCTATTTTACATTTGCTTATAGTTACAACATTTTAACCTTTAATGATGCTTCTGTTTACTCTCACTCTATCACACGGCAGTTGTGAATTGAAAATACAACCTCCATTACAGTACTTGCAATATTTCATTTTCACCAGAATTTCTACCACTTAATCCCTGTTATACATATATAATCCCGTTTAACATTTTCTCACTCGTATTTACATCGTGCTTATTAAAGACTTACTTGTTATTAATTGGATTATGCCTCTAAAACAATTCTACTTTTGTTATTCTTTCCCTTGTTATTATTATATTATATTTATTATGTTACAGATGATTTAACAGACATATATATCTTTCCACGGTTTTCTTTTGCAATATTCCCGTGTTAATTCATTTTCTTCTCTTCCACCTCTGCTTACAACTAACATAGGATTTTACTGCGCCTGGCGATTTGCAACCCGCCACCACAATTTGATCTAGTTACACATTCACTGACCTCACTTGCACAGCAATTCTACACTCTTCATATTTCCACAGGTAAAGTTCCGTTAACGGTGACCCAGCATAACTTTGTTTTTATGTCGGCGAAACTTCCCTAGAATCGCTACCTCCGACACTGAAGTGTTGCACTCGCGTACACTACCTAGTACGGAGTTCTCTGAATTTTTTCGTAACACTTCCCTCGTGTACGAATTAATAATTGCGGCTCCCTAACCCTCGCTAGTGGCTGGTTTCCGGTCAATTAGCATCTCACACCCGCACTTACCTTGCGGACTATTTCTTACTCCCGGGATCCCCAACAATTTTTTTCTCCCCGGCAAATAAGTTCTCACGCGGCTTTTCCTCCGTCACCGCTTCTTCCAAATCCACTACCCCGTATTCTACAGTCTCACATTTGAGTGAACTACACTGCTATCATCCGGGCTTCAACCAGGAACCTCCAATATTCCTGTCATGGAAGACATCGCTTGTACCTGTCCAGGTTAGTTCGCGACCTTCCTACTACTTGCTTCACCAAACATTGCCCCGTCAGCATAAGGACACCGCCGACCACTGACGCAATGCTTCGTAATTTGGCGACCTCTAGTCACCTCCACTTATTACCAAGAATCCCTCTTCTTGATAATAAACTACAACTCTTCGCTGCGCTTTCGAAGACCTCCCGCCTTCTTTATTTTCCTTTTGACGACCTTCATTCGTCTTCCGCCAATCAGCTGGTAACGTCTTCTCTAACAGTTACGCTGATCCCAAAAATACTCCTTTCTACCACAGTGCACTATTTCCACCTTGACCAAAATCCCCCTTTTACACTACCAAATTTTGCGAATTTTCCAATCGGAAAAATTATCGTGGAACACTCCAAGTCAACTGCACTCCTCCATGACTTCTCATGACGACACCTTCGTCACCTCCTTCATATGCTACCACTTTAAATTATTGCATCTTTCCTAGACACAATTTCATCTACCACTTATTCTCTATGTATTTATTTCTCTCTCGTAGCACTCACGACCGTTCACTTAATCTGTCTCCTCGCTGATACGTATTATGATTAAAATTGTGCGTCGCTTACTGCTGCCCTCGTTACTTATTTTAATTTATTTTACTGCCCTATGTTTGTATTATGCCATGTTAAACTCCCTTTAATTATGTTTATAATTCATTTAATATGCACTGACTCATATTTGCCCTTATTCACATTTATTAATCTCTTAATATCACATAGCACCATCTTATTATAGTTTCATTTTAACAACATTACTTTTTTCCAACTACTTTGGTTCATATATCTTCAAATCTAAACTTACATCATGACCAATGACACATAACTCGTGAAAGAAAATCTTTGCACTAGTTAAACACTCTTATAGTAGTTACTTACAACCACGCTATAATTCGTCTTACTAAAAATTCAATTTTTTTTTTTTTTATATCCACTGTAATTTCCAATGTTTTTAAATGCCATTAATATTAGCTGTTCCAATTGAGTCGTCCCTTCGTATTTCACTGCAACTAAATCTCTTTACTTAAATACCCTTAAAATTTCTGATAGCTTACGTTAACGCATTCATTTCTTAAGTTCAAGTAACATGCTGATTTTTATTTGAGTTTTATTTCTTCCAGAGTTTTTACTTACTTCCTGGAGTATTGTTTATTACTATTATTAAAGGAACTCTTATGCGATTACCCACTTTCAACTGGACGAAGTAATTCATCACTGCTAGTATACATTAATTTGCAGTGGGCCTAATTCTGCCTTATTCATTCTAACACCCCATTACAATTTCTTTGTATACTATCTTTTAATCACTAGTATGGACTATATTATTTTATAAAGAGCGCTGTTCCTACTGGCTTTCTTTACTAATTATAATCTTAACTAACAGATCATGCTTCACTGGATTTAATCACTGCTAAAATTTTTTTCCACTTCCACTGAAATCGTAAAATGGTTAAAATAATGAAACATTTTTTTCGTCTTAGCTCGTTCTCTTAATTTGAGCGTTCATATTCTAGTCACTTACATTATCGCGACATCAGAAAACATATTATTTTAATTAACCATTTTACTAACTCACATCTTCGACAATTGCTAATTCAGGGTTCCACAATCAACACATTTCCCTTTTAAAATTTCTGAAACAATTGCATTATGTTGGCAAGGCACTGAATCGTTGGCTTACACGAGATTACGCAATATTCGCTTACTTAATGATATCAACATTTACTGGCTGCTCGTATTACAGGCATCGATTTTCATGAAATTACTTTTGTACATTTATTTATAATACTCAGTTTTACCAACATTATTTACTATTGCTTCTGCACTTAAATTAACAAAACTTACTTTAATGATTGTTCATTCCCGATTTGCTTTCACCAGATTTACTCATAACTGTATATTTTAATCATATAATTCCGGCAACTGAAGATAGACTCGTGACATCAAATTCGACTTCTTCACTTAAATTTCATGTAATCACTAGCGTTACACATCTTCTAAAAGTTAATAAAGCTGCATACTTTTCCTTAGCAACTTCATGTGACAAATTAATTACATGGGCATGAACAATTTCTTAATTTAGAGCTTCTTGAGGCATTGCTGCATAGATCTTTCGATATTTCTCCCGCGCCTATTGCTTGCGTCACTTACGTCAGAATCGTGGCCTCCTTAGGATCTGCTTACAACGGTTCGCTCACCGCTGTCGCTGCGTCGACATGTTGCCATTCACCTGCGTGCTGACTGTTTTGCAGACGCTGCTTCGCTGTCCCGCGCCCTCGGAACCTCTGATATTACGCTAACTCTTCTGTGGCTCTACCGTATGGTTGGAACATGGCCTAATTCTGCTGCATATTTTCTCTTTAATTACCACTACATAACAAGCCGTAACGTCAGTTCTCGACGTAAGGGCTGTGCTTTGACAAAAGTACACCAATGCTGGAATCACCTACTGATGACAAATACTCCTCGATCCCCTATAATACTTTCACAACGACGATATTGCTCCAACAACTGACCCCGGTGTAGCTGTTGGCTTTACCACATCTGAACAACACTGTAGTGCCCCCACCTGGACACCGGTAAACCTATGGGGACCTATGGCGAACCTGGCAGCAGGCCGAGCGGAGACTTGGCCAGATTCGATTAGAGGAATGAGCGAATGGGTAAGGATCGATCATAATAGTCGATCTGGGATCGGAGGGAGACATCCGTGGTAGGATCATCAGGGTGAATGATTTCATAAACATGTCATATATACAATATTTACTATCACGACTGTACAAAATTTACAAGTGGTATGCTGAATACGCAAGGTGTTATTGGGCTACCTTCAGACATCCTACTATGACATATACTGAATACTGCAAATAGGTTGATTATTGTAACTGCATGGGTGTGACATTTACTTGGAGGACAGCAAGAGCTTCTTCGACTGTGGGCGATAATCTATACCAGAAATCCCCAGCTTAGACATTGTAGAGGACCCTAGCTCCCTATCTACAATTCAACGACGGCTTTCCATGTCCAACCATACCCCCATGTCCAACCTACAGCAGAGCCAACCTGTTATGCGCTGTTCATCTTCTTCATGTGCGACGCCACCCCGCGGCCACGGCCGCCAGACGCGGCTCGACGTCTGCGTCCCCTCTGCTCCGACTGTTGCTGGCTGCGACTGATTGATGAAGACAAAACAAGACAAGACACTCTCCGATACCTGTGCAGAGGTTTTTTACACAACCTCCCACTACGGTCCTAAAGTGGAGGGGCAAATGGTAGCCAATGATGAGGCCGATCCATGCCGTCATCTGTCCTCCTTAGCTCGACCATTGCGCACTTTTTCCTAACTGTCAGCGCTCTAAATCACCGGTCGATGCCTCTATCTGGTTTCTTAACATGCTACTTGCTGTCCTCATTTCATAATTGACAAATATTTAACTTATGAGCCAAGCGAACAACTGCGTTCACTACAGCCACGTATGGCAAGGAACATGCAAGCGTTCTTCGAAGAATGACAGGCACCACTGGTTATCTGGCCAGCACATGTTCACCTCACATGTCACCCATGGAACATGTCTGGGATATGGTCAGTTGGCAACTTGTTTCCTCGTCCTCCTGCAACCACTATCTATGTTTTGTGAATGCACCTACAAACCATGCAGCAGCACATCCAGGCAGTCTTTGATTCCATGCCACAACATGTAGAGGATCTGACTGCAGTACATAGAGGCTTCACACTGTTCTGAATTCTAACGGTTAAAGTGCATGTACAGTTCTGTAATTCTAATCATATGTGTATCGTCATGTTCCTAATCCGTGGAATAAATTTAATTATAATCACATGTCTCCTTCCTGGTGATGCAATTTTACTGTAGTTGAAATCCTAAACATTAAGAATGAAGGCAACAGAAATAAAATACAAGTTTCCACAAAACACTCAAATGAAAAAAAATCTTCATTTATTAAAACACAAAATAAAATATATACAAAACAATTTTTCCCCACACTGTGTCAGTAGCAAGTAGCTACCCACCATGAAGAGTTGATATGAATAGCACGTTGTCATTTTCCTTTAACTCATAATCCAGTTGGCCCTAGGACAAAAAGAGTTTGCTGTTATTATCAATGAAAGCATCTGATGGTAAATTTCAACACAGAAAAACCATAATTCACTTAAAACTACGAGGCTCAAACAACGTTTATTTAACTTCTAATTGACTTCTCTTTTATTTGATACTAAGCAACCTACATTTATCCCTTACAGAAAAAATATGAATTATGATGAAATAGCTTATTTTCGACCCCACTAATAACTTTATCGTGGCTTTGAAACCTACTTTAAATGATTATACGTGTTTTCAAATGTCTATGGTGCGTTGATGGAGTTGCTACCTGTTTTCTCCGATTTATTATTAATTTCTGAAATATTGTTCCCTTGAAGGCAATCTTGTCTGGCCATTATAATATCAAAGTATCGTTGCTGCCAAAATTTACTTTCTTTTATCTTGACCCAATGACTTCATTCATTTAAATGAAACTTAATGCAAACTCTTTTAAGCTTAATTTTAAATACAATTTCTTCCCTTGAATTTACATTTTTATTAAACAGAATAATTTTTCTTTGTACCATGAATCTGCAGCTACGACACATTACTCGAAAAACAACCTTTAAATTATACTGAGCTTTCCAAAACTTTAGTATGTTGTGTTAGCGAAAATTAAGTCTTTCTCTTGCAATAAGCCGACTTCCTATATCTTTCCAAAATATGACATCTTGAATTTTAAAGTGTGTAATTACATGTTAAATTTTTCATACCAGCTTTTAGCTTTAACTTTTTAGTATGATTTCCGTGTTACAAAATTTATTATCTTTAGATTGTTTCTTATCCTTAATATCTTTCAAAATGAGGAAAATATTAACTTTAGCGAAATTACATCGAAACCAAATATTGCATTTGCAGATATTATGTTGAGCCTTTCTACAGCTGTTTATTTAGATTTAGAACTTGAATTTGCTATTTAAACTTTATTTGTTGCCTGAATTAACTGTTTAGTTTGATTTATTTCCTGAATTTCCTCCAAAAATTACTAAGGCTGTGGTTTTGTGTTTTTCACCTGAGCCCACTATACTGTAAACAAATTTCGTTATGCAAATTTATGAAATTCTAAGTTAGTTTACACAGTATCATAATAGAAATAACAGAATGGTGTTTGCAAAAGTTCTGAATATTACCAGTATATGCAAGGCACACAACAGTAACCAAAATACTTGACTCAAAATGGTTCGCTGATTAAACTCAAAAAGGAGACGTGTCTTAGTTTTAGGAACCTTCTAGCCCAGTGATGTCAAAGATACGGCCCGCGGGGCACATCCGGCCCCGGGCCCTATCAATACAGCCTGCAATCTTAATGTGACACAGAAAGAAGAATCATGTATACTATACAATTAAATAATTGGATAAAGTAAACAAAGAAACTGCCGCGAGGCACTGAAAATAAGATAGGATAGGGAAAATAAACAGTTACCCGTCACTTACCACAGATGAAGGCAGGAGGGCAAGACACGTAAAAACACAAAAACAAAAGAATTACACAATATTTCGACATTAGTCTTACTCATGTAGGAGGCGAGACATATGGCAGGGGGAAAGATGTGGTCACATCCGAGCCCGCCACAGGATTCATGTGGCGGGCTCGGATGTGACCACATCTTTCCCCCTGCCATATGTCTCGCCCTCCTACATGAGTAAGACTAATGTCGAAATATTGTGTAATTCTTTTGTTTTTGTGTTTTTACATGTCTCGCCCTCCTGCCTTCATCTGTGGTAAGTGACGGGTAACTGTTTATTTTCCCTATACAATTAAATAAATAAAATGTTATAATAATTCAGTACTTTTTTTATTTGAATCTGGCCCGCCTACACATTCTAAATTTAATATACAGCCCTCTACAAAATTGAGTTTGACACCTATCTTCTAGCCAATTAAACCAATTACCAACATCAAGGATATACAAATTACAGTTTGTATCTGTGTTGAAACAACTTCATGATCCTGTCATTCAATATACAATGTAAAAATAAAAATTAAAATCTTCTTTGATTTTGTAACCCCCTTTTTTTCTTTTACAGTGGGTAAAAAATGCATCATAATGCTTAAGTTTATTTGGACATAATTTCCAGTAATCCTGTAGTTGAATGTACACTCTTTGGCAAAAAAAATTGACTGTGGGTGCCTGAGACTAAGTCCATTATTTTGCACTATGTGGCATCACTGGAGAGTTTGTTCCAGGCACTGACTTCAGGAAATGAATAACAGATGGCGCTGAGTTGAATACCCGCAATGATGCCACATTGTGTGAAATAAGGGACTATGTCTCGGGCGACCACAGTCATTTTTTTTGCCAAAGAGTGTACAATGAAGACACTTGCAAAATTAAAGTATAAGGCAGTAGATTACTTTTGCTAATGAGATTAATGCAGATCAATATTGTATATCACATACACTATACTGTAATTATAAAGACTGAAATGAATCTCAAAATTTGTATATTATATGAATATGTACAAGTGTCCCATAATATGCAGTTGACATTCTACAGCTGATTATAAACTTCTGATATTAATGTGCAAGAAAGAAAATAAATTATTTCTTTTGTTTACTTTTCATATTTTAAATGGTTAAATTATAAAATTAATATCTATATTCTTTATAATGTCTTAAGGAAAGTATGGAAATTATTCAAAAATTTTCAATTTGTTTAATCAAAATTCATAAATTTTTGTCAACACCTGGGATAAAGAGTAAGCTTTCTTTCCTCACCTCAAAATTCTAATTTTACCCTGTATATGATTTTCGACAGATGAAATAAAATGGTGATCCATAACAATGATATAAAATGGAGTTGTGAGGCTGCATACCATCATCTCTGGTATGAGCATGATGAGTAGGTTTTGGAGATATTTACCCCCAAATTCCAATTTTCAAAGGAAAAAAAAAACCGAATACATTTAATTTTTTAAAGATGTTTAATTTTGATATCCTTTTTTTTTAGTAAATTTATAAATGTGGTAGGAGGGGGGAGGAAGGTTTGGGTACACCTTTGACACATTATAGGTAATCTTTTCCATTTCTCAGTCCAGGTTTTTTTTTTTTTGCTTCTGCATTGTCAAGGCCATTAAAGGGGGAAAAGGACTGGGGGAGGAGCAAAGAACAGGAAGGCATTCGACCAAGTCCTTTTTGAAGGAAGCATCCTGACATTCACCTGGAATGATTTGGGGAAACCATGGAAACCCAAAACTCGAAGCCCAGACAGGGATCTGAACGCAAGGCCAGAGCGTTACTGCGCACCCACCATATCCAGTCCATTATTCGATGTGAATGGTCATCCGCCAAGCCATCTTTTTAAAGTCTGGATATAAAAAAAAGTTACTCGGAGTGAAATCTGTCAGATACAGCATATGATTTAATAATTCAAACTTTAATTCCATAATTTTGGCCATAAAATTTGTGCAAGATTTTTTTTATCGATTTCTTCACCCAACCAGTGCAATAATGAGGAGTAAGCGCCAGTTATTGTTTGTTATTTTTCCAAGTAATTGATGTAAATGATTCCGCATGCATTTCAAAAAACCACGGCCATCAACTTGCCAGCCAATTTGTCTTCGCATTTTTCTCACTGTCTACACTGTTCCTTAGTTTCTGGAGTATAGTAGTTGTGACATTCATGTCTGACGTTTGTACAGTAGTTTAATTTGTTCTCCTTCTCTTTGCTCAATAAATTTGTATTTATAATGTGTATTTAATAATGTTCTGATTATAACTAACATAAATAATTATAATAGGATGTAAACAGAGTTCCACAGATTGTAGCATGTGTAGTAACTGGGGTAGCATAGTGTTTTTGTATTTAGTAATAATATGTGACCCTGACCAGCACAGTTGTCGGGCAGGGTTTGTTGATTTAGGCGCCTGTCTGGCTCGACAGCTTATGCCAAGAGGTCGGTGGCTGTATGCTACGAGAGAATGTATCGAAAAGTAATAGTGTCATTGAATAAAAGTAATTAAAATATCAGTAATATCTCAAGCAGAACATTTTTTTGATATAATATTTCTAATTTCTGATCTGACAGCTTGCATGTGTACAAAGAGGAGAATGTGGGCTGACCTCTAGATTACACGCCAGCAACAGCTCGCATAGTGGCGTGTAATCTAGAGGTCAGCCCACGTGTTTCGTCCACAGCTATGTATTGACACAGAAATTCATTAGGGTTGCAACAGAAAATTGTCGTAACAACCTTGGAGTTGAATACATGATTGAGCTTATTCTCCACTATGAGGAAAACCATGAGGCACCCATCTTGCTGAAATTTTTTTCACACCTAATTTTTCATGCAAAATTGAATATACTATACATTGCAATTTGCCTGTGGTCTCTAATATTGCAGATGCTTTGATTCATCACTTAAAAACCGTGGTTTTTGCCAATGATTTTGGAGGTAGTTACTTCCACTTGATGTCCTAAACACTGTTCATCTTGTGTGGATGTGTGGCCTCATTTATACTCATTTAACCAATTGTATACAATTGCAAACACAGGAGCAGGTGTACCATTAATTTCATCCAGCTCAGCTTTAATCTATTTTGGCTTTAAGCTTTTTCAATAAAAATGTTTAATCACTACTCAGTACTCTATTTCTTCCATTTTTCTAAATGAACAACACATCTGCTTCAATCAACAATAAAAATGAAACCACCTGATGGAGGAGCTGAGAGTTTATCTGCCATCTGCTGAGTAATGATGTTTAATAGAAAGAAGTGCGCTCCATCTCTTGGATTTTCTAAGAACTTATTGAATGAAATGATCCTCGTACTAACCATGACCATATGGACGATAACACTAAGAAATGTAAATTAATGGCTGCAATATCAAAAAATTAAAATTTGATGTTAATGAGAGTGGAAATGCTGTAAGCTGTAAGACCGAACTTGAAAACGGACTAAACTGGATGCAAGACTAATCCCACATGTCAAAGCATGCAAGAAATAGTTCATAATGAAACCCATTTCACAACAATCCAACATTTTTGACAAGCACAGTAGCAAGTCAACAGTTAAACATTACGACCTCTACTGCTTATTCTATTTCCCCAAATGATGTTCAAATTCTCAGTCCACCATACTGTCTGACACATTTCAACTTAAATGGAAAATATTGCTTCCCCCCAATTCGGGTCTTATAACTCTTTCATAATTACAGCAAGGGACACTGGTGGTAACTAATGTAAAAATCACCTGGCACTGCAAGTCTTAACTAACCAGTATCGGATTAACCACGTAGCAGGAGGTAGCAAATGCTACGGGCCTCGGAGCCTTCTAGGGGGCATCGCGCCTCCTAGTGACATTTTTTTAGCTCTACAATTTCCCTCCAGAAGGGAAAAATCAAGGGCTTCGCGCTGTCTTAATCCGGCCCTGTAACTAACTAAATAATTTTTGGAAACATGGAAAATGAAATACATATGATCATTTTCCACTTCTAGGAATAATGCTATCCACAAAATAACCGCAACTGATGGCACATTTGAAACAAGACAGGTAAATAAGAATCTAAAATGTGAAAAGGTAAGTAATGACAATTATGAATAACTGTTCCCTATGTCATGGGTGGAAAGACTGGAGGTGAAGGTTATTAAATTCAGATTGAGTTAAGTGATCACAAACAGAAATGAATTATAACTTTACAAATTATGGCTAGATAAAGAAAACATCCCATTTATTATTAATTTTTAATTGCGATGGAGCTAACACTGCGGTGGCAATTCCCAGAGGCATCCATTTACCCCTTTTTTATATACACATTTTTTTTTAAAAAATTCTTTTTTAATTGGAATTTTAAATTCCTCCTCCATTTACTATTACGATTTATAAATTTTAATTTTAAATTCCTTAAGCATTTTTGGAAAATTATTCATCACTATACTTGGTAATTTGTTCCAATCCCTGACAACCAACAAAAGAAAACTTTCCCACTCCCTTAAGGGCCCACACACGGACGAGCCAACAGGCCAAATGTTCTCACGCCGATCCAAAACTCGTCGTGTATGGGGGTGCTCGGATGGACTGACGTGGCTCGGCTGGCCGTGTTGGATTTTCAGCCATTCCACAATCCACCGAGCCAACGCAGGTAGCCGAGAGTCTGACAGACTATCCCCACCACGACTGAAGTGGGATTACCCGTGCAACGAAAAGTGGACACTAATTTGCAGAAACTTTTGTCTTAAATATCTCAGCTTTCCGACTTCACATCAAAATGAAACTTGCCTAATTTTATTCGCAGGACCACGGGCTGTACATTAAGTGAAACCCAGTCAAATTTTCATCAATAAATTTTGCTTTAATTCTGTTCATAATTTTCAGAGGGGAAGAAATTTAAAAAAAAATCAGCTCATTTCTTTCCTGTAGCGCGTTAATAGTACCCAGACTCATTTTTTTTTTTTTTTAAGAATATCTCATATGTGCTGACATTCCCGGTTTTAGTTTTATTATATTTATAGATTAAACCCAATAGTTAGTTTAAAATGACGTATAAATTCACAGAATTCCATCTGTTCGTCGTTTTTATTCCAGTTCATTCCATTTTGTACTCTTTTTTTTTTTTTTTTAAAAATAATCATAATAATAAGTATTAATAGCAAATCCTCTAAGCTGACAGATTCCACTCTTCCACACAGGATTTCTAAAGAGGTAATGGACTCTGAAGAAATAATTGAAGATACATTAGGAAACCTCAAATTAAATAAGATTAAATTACAAATACACTGGTATAAATCATACACAGTGGTGTAATTCATTCACTTTTTTTAATAAAAAAAAAGTATTAATAGTGAATCCTCCGTGCTGACAGATTCCGCTCTTCCACATAGGATTTCTAAAGAAAACACTGATTTAAGTAATATTTTTCAACAGTAAAATGTAACCATTGTACAAATTTTATTCGATTCAGGCCTCTGATTTTACCAAGCTTTCATGCCCACTGAAATATTTATTACCTATTTTAAATATTATCCCTTACTACTACCTTCAGTTCATAAACCAAGTTATGTAAATAGACGACGAGTGGCTGTAACGATCCAAAAAGTTATATGTAATGTTCTTGCTTCCATTTTAGAATACGGATTTATGATCTTGTGCATTTTCAACAAAATACCAAACTAAACCAAATAAATTAGTTAACAGCTCTGGTGCAACAGCTACTTCAGAATCTGACAGGCAGCAAAATGAGCTTATTACAAACCTTATCCTGCCTACTATGAATTCAGTTCTTGAGATTTCACAAACCAAATTGGCACATTTTTATGAGGTTTCTCTTTATATGTGTAGGTATACCAGCTTCAGGAGAATTTAAATGTCTTTCTATAAAACAAAGCAGTTAACTGCTAAAATTTTCTGTAGACTCAATATAATACATCAATTATCTTTCTCTAACAGCTACTTCATCTAGCAGTAATGTAGTAATATTTCATTCAAGCCAGGCTCGATAACTGCAGACGCTTCTGCAGTCCACTAACAAGGAGAGGGCACCTATTCGTCATTGATTTCGTCCAAATTTTTTAGTAGAAATGAATGTGACCCAATTAGGAGCTCCAGATGGCCAGTTATTTTTCAAATGAAAAGTTTTTTTGGAATCAGAAAATGCATAAGTCTGTTATGTTAACGTTAGTTTCAAGCAGTGGGCGGCACAGCGGGAAGAGTTCGGACATGTAAATGCGAGGGTCGCAGTTTCGAGTCTCTTTGAGGTAACATTATTTTTTCTTTTTTTTACAATTTATGGTTTATATTATAGGGCCTACTTATAAATTTTATACTGTATAATATATTATATTTATTTATTGCAAATAACTTTCCAAGAAAGAATTGTAATAAAAGCATACACGGTAACTTCATAATCTGTTTGTTTTATTTTGATCTTCATTGGATGAGTATGTGCTAAAATGTAGAAATGTTGTTTCTGCTTCATCAAAATCTGGTGATCTTACAACAATCTTATAAAAACAACTTTTAACCGATGTGATGAAGCCATATGTGCAGGACAACATATTTCTTCTGTTAACTAACTCATTGGGAGGTCAAATGAGTCCATAATTACACCATGAGATTTCCAAAGATCAAATAGGATTGTCAACATGTACTATTACAGTGATTCTCTCCCAGTGCACTCCACTAGTGCAACCCTGGGATATATATATATTTATCACCAGGTAAAGAACTTAATCAGAAAGATTCATAACTCATCTTATCTCATCGAAATAGAAAAAGAAATCTCACCCCGAGAAGACTGCATCCAAAGTACATTCCATCATACATCACCAGTTATCCTTGCCAATGTTCAGCAACATGATGTGTTACGTGTAGTTCGCTGCCAAAATGTTTGTGTGTGATGAGAGAGAACCTTCTCTAAAAGTAAACCAAGTTTGTTTTTAAATTGATATATTAAAATAACCATGTAATTGCAAAAATGTGGCATTTGTAATGTGTGCAAGGCGGTGAGACTACTATTACGTTCCCCGTTTATGACAAATACTACCCCAGCACAAGCGATTCATGAGCTATGTGATAGTAAAAATATCTAATTTTTCATGATTCTTATTAAAATAATGACACCAAATGTCTTTTGCAAAAATGTAAGGAAAATTAGAAAATAATAAATAAATACAAAAAGTACAAGTTAAAAATAATCCTACGAAAAAAAAAGTCCCCACACGGAGATTCAAACCTGTGACCCTCAGATTATAATGCCGAACTCTTGCCGCTACACTAACTATTGCTTGGAACCTATGTTAGTGTAAAAGACACGTATGCCCAATCGACGAAAAACCTTTTTTTCATTTTGAAAAGGCTTACCTATCTGGAGCTCCCACTTGGGTCATTTTCATTTCTAGGCAAGCCTTAGGTATACTGTAAATTTGTATGAAATGAGTGATGTTGAGTAGGTGTCCTCTCCTTCAGAGAGAAGTTCAGTATGATTCCCTTTTGATACTTTTGATACTTTTGATACACATTACTTCTCTGATTTAAATAGCCCATGAATGTGTTATTTATATATATATATTAATTGGAGCACATCATATTGTTACCATTGTCTGTATGCCACAAGTGACCTAAATAATGGAAGTTGATGCATTTAATTCTATAGCAATGATCAAGGAATTTATAAGCAAGATCACAATGGAGGCATAATTTCTTATTCAATCGCTTAACATTGGTTTGAATCAAGGGATGTACTTTCTTTTTAAGGACTTTGGCGAAAAGGATATTAGAATTGGGAGAAGACTGTAAACAAGCAACAGGAAGAAACACAGCCATGGGCTTTTGAAGGAACCATCCCAGCATTCTCCTGGAATCATTTCAAAGAAACCACTGCAAACTAAAATCATGATGGCCAGATCATGGATTGAACCTACATTCTCCCCAATGTCAGACCTAAGTGTTAACCACTCTCCCAACGAACTTGGCATCTAAAAATTATTTGAACTGCAGATAACTGGCTATGCTGATATGTTGCCAGCACTGAGTGCAGACTTCAACTACAGTTGCAGAAAGAAAGTAGGGTTAAAGTCAAACCCAAGATCAAAAACCATTGTTTTTACCAAGATGTTTCAAGTTTTTTAAGTAGATGTGTACCACATATTGGATAGCATTAATGATGGGTTCTTCCAAATGTTATTGCAGGCTAAGAATGTTGGATAGTTTGGTCATTCGATCTGTCATTTTCCTAAAGACCTGCACAATTTCAATAACTGTGGATTTCCTAACTACTGAGATTCCCCTCTGCAGTAGTTTAAAGTTAGGAGATGAGGCAGAACGGAAGGACGGAGGCAATGTACTATCTGACAAAAGTGAAACAGCTTCAGTTTCCAAAAGGGGTCAAAATAATTGACTAGCTGAATAATCTCAGCTCTTTAACAACTTTTCTTTTCCAAGTATCTATCCATGCAAAGTCAGGAGATGAACATGGTATGATTATCAGTTTCAATCAGCCGAGTCACTGCATTCTCTCTATCAGCTAAGGGTAAGCAAGCAGGTGGTACTGAGAAGACTCCCAAATTGATATTTTAAGTTGATCTATATCTCATCCGCTCGAACAATTTATAGCAGTTTCCATTTGTGATTTTTATAAACAAAGTTACAATGTGGATTCAATCACCACTTTTTCATAATCACGAAACTTGTTGTTTATATATATTTCCCAGAAATGACTGAAAACATCAATAATCAACTCATAATACCAAATGCAGAACTGAAATATGGATTCTTCAGTGCATATTAAAAGCAATCTGAAGAAATTGGTATGTAATATACATGAATGAGCAGGCAGCAGTGACTGAACAGCAAGAGTTTATGAAGATTTAATGATTTTTAAAAAAATGCAATCAGTTAATAAAATTTATAACAATTATAAGATTAATAGTCAACAACAGCACACTCGTAAAATACTTCCCAAAACTATCTAATATTTGGCAACTGAATAAGCAATATACTCTATTTCACAAAAAGCAGACACTGATCGGCCAGAACATTAAGACTACCTACCTACTATCGATATAAACCCGTCCAGGTGATAGCAGTGTCACCTGATGTGGATGATTGTTAGTCAGACCCACTCAAAGTACATGTAATATCAGTGAGCGTGCTATCTGTGTTTAGAATGGGGGAAGCGCGCGATCTATCTGAGTTTGACTGAGGGCAGATTGTGATGGTACAAAGGTTCAGCACAAGCAATTCATAAACTGCACAACTTGTCAGGTGTTCGAGGAATGCTGTGGTGAGTGTCTTCAACAAGTGGCGAAACCAAGGTAAAACCATGTCCAAACGTCGAGGGATTGGGCTGCCACCCTTCATTACAGATGTCGGACATCGTAGACTGGGCAGACTGGTAAAACATGACAGGCAGCGAACTGTGGCAGAACTAACATCAGAATTTAATGCTGGGCAGAGTACAAGTGTGTTTGAAGACACAGCGCACCAAACACTCCTAACAATGGGCTTCTGCAGCTGACCCATGCAAGTACCAATGTTAACACCACAACATCGGCAACTACGACTAAAATGGGCACGTAACCATCATCACTGGACGTTGGTGCAGTAGCAGAGCGTTACATGGTCTGATGAATCCTGATACCTTCTTCATCATGCCAATGGGAGGGTGTGAATCCATCATTTTCCAGGGTAACATCTTCCTGAAACCTGTACTGTGGGACGGAGACAAGCTGGTGGCAGCTAAATTATGCTCTATGAAACATTCACATGGGCATTCATGGGTCCAGTGGAGCTTGTACAAGGCACCATGACAGCCAATAGGATATGGTACACTGGTTGCAAACCACATACATCCATTCATGTGACCACATTTCCCAACGGCAGTGGCATTTTTCAACATGATAATGTGCCAGGTCACAAGGCAAGGAGTGTGATGGAGTAGTTCAAGGAACACAGTGGCGAGTTGCAATTGATGTGCTGCCCCCCCCCCCAAATCACCAGATCTGAACCCAATCAAACATATCTGGGATGTGGTTGAACGTCACATCAAAACTCTTTCCCAGCTCCCCAGAATTAATGGGAATTAGGTGACTTTTGTGTGCAGATGTGCCAACTCCCTCCAGCAACCTACCAAGGACTCATTGCTGCCATGTCAAGATGCGTCGCTGCTGTTATCCTGTGCCAAAGGTGTACATACCAGCTATTAGGTAGGTGGACATAATGTTCTGGCTGATCAGTGTATACTAAATAAGCTGTAATGGAACAGTAGCCTGAACTTTTTAAATCAGACTACTGCATCTCTTAACTGCTGCCTGACTACAAGTGATACATACACTAATTACACATAGAATAAAGCAAAGATTACAGCACAAACTCAATAGATGCTACAGCAGATTACTTACCAATAATTCCCAGTCAGCATCATTAACCAAAACCAGTATCCCGGGTCTTCTAATAATAAAAAAAAAGATATTTTTAAATATATAACTATATTTGGTTCTATATTATATTGCAAAACAATAAATAACAAAACTAAAGACACTAATGGCATTTGGGTGAAATTAAAATGTTATTAAAACAAATTTTAAAAAAACTGCACCATTTTCAGTTTTTTTTTTTTTTTTTTTAAATTTCCAGTCATCAAACCATTCCCCCCTCCCCCCTCACTCACCCGGCTTGGTACAGAAAATGTAAACCAAATTTGGGATGATATGGATGACAGCAACCAGTCACAATATGTTTTTATTTTGTTTATCATGGACAAAATGTAAACCAGCCTCTGGCCACTTCAATGAAAATAAAAAACAACTGACTAACTGAAATCGAAAAGGATTTCCAGGAAATTGGAATAATAGACGATATCATAGAGGACAGACACCGATTTAGTAGCATGGTCAATAACCACCAGTTTGCCAACAGCCAATATATTAGAAGAAGTACGTAGGAAAGAGCACAGAAAAAGGATAAAGAGTTCTGGGAACAGAGGAAAAACACGTCTGCTAGATAAGTTCACTCGCACTCCTGAGTTGGGCAGAACGATGAAAGAAAGAAAGAAAGAAAAACAATCCCTGGAAAAGCCAATGACAACAATGGTCTTAACAGATGTAACACTACCTAATTTATGAGGGCATTTTCCGTTAATATCAGAGACTCTGGGTACAGATGATGGAAGCTGACAAGTCAATACAAACTGGACACTGGTCATACCCTCCAGCTTTAACTTAAGGTAGCCCAAAGTGCTTACCTTCCTTCTCACACCCTAATCTATTTACTCCAAAACCCACAAGAAGTCATCAGCCATGCAACTTTAATATGATTTACATTGAAACTTTGTTCTTCTTTCTGTTTTTTTCATTCACAGATAAAATCTCTGAATTCTAAGATCATTCCCACTGACCAATGTTTTCCTCTCCTGGTAATACAACATTGATTCCTCTGCATTTCTATCAGTCTTCCATCCTTTCCCCCCCCCCCCCCCCCACCGTTTTCACCACTTCCTGCTCAGTGCTTAATGATGCTAAGTAAACACCTAGCTGCCTTTAAAACTTACTTTTTTATGCATCAAGTGATGTTCCTGTTTCACCACCAAAACATCATCTACTATGGAAAGTAATTGGCTCTTTCTCTATCATTAGAATGTAAGTTTTTGGTGATGAGAAAAACAGTTTAAGATTTAGAGGTTTTCTCAAAATTGAATATGAATAAAATCCTCTTGGGTAATAGTAACTAGCAGAGTGAGTCCATGGATAAAACATGTTGTTTTGGTGGTAATAATCTCTGCCACCATTGTCAAGTGTACTGGACAATGGCGGCAGAGATTATGACCACCAAAACATCGTGTTTTATCCATGGACTCACTTGGCTGGTTAACCTAGAGGATTTTATTTGGGAAACATAATGTTCCGCACACTGGAAAACCAATGTGCCATCAAGCCAACTGACCATGACATTTGATTGCCCCTATATTTGTTTTGTCCAATGGTTTAATAAGTACTTTAAATCTAACAAGTGGACACTATAAATATCAGAAGTTTTGATTTAATCAGTACTGTACATTAAAATATCAATCAAAACCTCAGTTCAATTGTGTAAATTAGTTGGTATGATACTTACACTGAGTCACCCTGCAAAAACAATTCAGGGCGTTCTTTAAGCAAGTTGTCTCTGATCCATACAAGCAGCTTTCTTATTGTCCCTGTCGAGGAAACAAGCAACAAAAGTAAAATCTTTGATAAATGTAAGTCACTAAAAACACAGTATAAAAAATAAGTCTAATTCAGTGCTTGATTTAGTATTCCACTGCCTTTTCTAGTGAAGTCTAATGTGGAATTACTTTCTTACAAACAAACACAAAAAACAAACAAAAATGGGATAGTATTAATGTTCAAAATCCACAGTGTATTTTGAATTAAATCATTTCTAGTTTCCGTGTGCTTCTATTCACAACTGCAATATGTGACCAAGGTTTAAATGAGCTTAACAACACGAAAACTGAGAACCAAAATTATTTGGATACCCTAAATGTAGATGACTTATTACTCATCAAAGTGAATGAACCTCCACTGTATAATTTTGATCCCAACCCAGCTATGACTTACTGGTGAAAAAGCCACACAGAACCCTCACAGACCAGAATTACTGATAAGAAGTGACACACAGCACTTCACTAATTTTTAAAGTGAGGAATCATTGCATTTACTATTCAGCTACAGTACATTAAATAAACTGAATTTTATTGTTTCAACAATCTTTCTGACAAATTGTACTTTAAAAATGTGAAATAAAATTATTCTTAGAATTTATATATCAAGAAAAATATTTTACAATTTTTTGTTTACATATTGACTAACTTGTAGTTAAAAATAAATAATCCTCCGATGTGAAGATCAGTGTGTCAAAAGATATTGTAATAAACACAATAAAGTCAATAATTGTATTATTTAGGTATATATTACAGGGTTACTACAAAAGACTCATTCACTTTTAAAAAAAAAAAAAATTATTCCAAAGTATTATACTTACAAATTTGATTGATACATGAAAATAACCACGAAATATCCAAGTTTTATGCTCACTCTACAAATCTATGTGTGCCCCCTTGGTCACACAACACATATCCAGGAGGTAGTTCAATACAATTCACACATGTAGCGTGATGGCGTCAATGTTCATCAATGTATCAATGATACATTTCTTCACCTCTTCTATCGTTTTTTGTAGTGGGGATACGTAAACCATGTCCTTAAAGTGTCCTCAAAGGAAGAAGTAACATGGCGTAAAATCAAGTGACTTGGGAGGCCAGGGTAAAAAAGTGAGTATCATCACCACCACAGCCAATTCAGCAATGCAGGAGTTCAAGGTTCAGGTAAGCACAAACATCGAGCTTCCAATGAGGGAGTGCCCCATCTTGTTGGTAGACAAAATAAGTGGAAGCTTGGGCTAGTTGCAGAAACCACAATAACTGAAAAATGTCTAGGTATATTCTATGACGCAGAAACTCTTTTCTTGCTTTGCCTCCATTTCGGGAGAGACTGAACTGAACCTGTTACGGATACTGAACTAGTGCTACCACACCACCTGGTGTACAAACTTGAACTAGTGTTGCATTGCCTCCTGGAGTACAAACTTGGATATTTTGTGGTTAATTTCATATATCAATCATATTTGTAAGTATAATACCTTTGAATTAATCAAGTTTTGAAAGTGAATGATTATTTTGTAGTAACCCTGTATATTGGCACACACATGCATACCATATCATTTTTTTCTAAGCCTATTTACGGTATTAATTATGTTGGAGTAGATTGTAAGCTATGAAATCTGTTTTTTCATAATCATAAATACAATAGGAAAGGGAAAGATAACACGTAACTTACCACATATAAAGGCAGGAGGGTGAGATGAACATGTAAAAAACACACAAATTGCACAATATCTCAGTGAGAAACCTTATTCATGTGAGAGGCAAGACATATGGGGAGGGGAAAGATGTGATCACAACCCGACCCGCCACATGAATGAAACCAAGGCGGAAACACGGGGTGGGGGTGGAAGTGCCGGGGTTGGGGGGGATAAGGTTAGAAGTGTAACAAGATTATCTCTGCAGTAACTGTTTAGAAATTATTATTGAAAACATTTTACAAACAAAATAAAAAAATATTGTAAATATTATTTTGATTTGGATCAGTTATAGGGGTAAATAAATGAAGGTAGAAATATATACATTTTTTTTTTTTTTTTAAATTAAAGAACTTTTGAGAAAAAAATATAAAATAATATACCAAATGCTCATCAAAGTTGAAGGAAGGAGGGTAGCAGCAACACAAACAAACAAAAAATACAATATTTCGGAGGTGGTTATATTTTTATTAATTTTTTTTACTATTATTATTTTTTCAACCATTTTAATCTTTCTTATACTCGCGGTTATATTATCGTTGCTCCCCCACCACCTCCAACGGTCTATTGTGTTCTATGAGTGGCTGTGTAGAAACGCAAGTCTTGCGAAAAGCACAGCCACCCACCTCTGTTAACTTGAAAAAGGGGTTTTCACCCGAAATATTGTATTTTCTTTGTTTGTGTGTTGTTTTGTGTTGCTGTTGCCCTCCTCCCTTCAACTTTGGTGAATATTGGGTGTATTTTACCTGTCCTTTCCACGTAACATTGCCTCGCGCCATTTCTTTCCTTTCATTGTTACCTATAAAATAATTATATATATATATTCCAACTCCTGCTGTCAACAAAAAAATACAAGATAATGTACAGTTTAGTGGACCTCTCCAAGATCTTACCCCACAATCCTTTTTGCTTCTTACTCTCCAAAATCCACGTACACCCACCCTTTATCTCTTGCCCAAAATCCATAAACCTGGCAATCCAGGACGCCCTATCGTTGCAGCTTACGGTTCACCAACTGAGCGCATCTCTGCCTTGGTTGACCAGCACCTAAAGCCCATAGTTAATCAGCTCCCTTCTCATATAAAGGAAACCCAACACTTTCTCTTCCGGCTTTCTACCATACCCACCCCTCTTCCTTCCAACTCAATACTGGTTACCATTGATGTCATGCCCTTGTACACAAACATTCCACACTGGCATGGCCTCAGGGCCATGGAACATTTTCTGGACCAGCACCCTCCCAACAGCCTCCCTATGACATCCTTCCTCATGAAATTAGCCCTCCTTATCCTTAATAACAACTACTTCTCATTCGAAGGCAACATCTATCACCAAACCTGCGGAACTGCCATGGGCACCCGCATAGCCCCCTCTTATGCTAATCTGTACATGGGTCGTCTGGAATAGACATTTCTGGAGGAAGTCCTTCTCAAACCCCCTCATTTGGCTACGTTTCAATGATGACATATTTATGATTTGGACGCATGGAGAAAATGAACTGCTGAATTTCCTGAACCATTTCAATAACTTTAGCATGCTGAAATTCACTTGGTCCTACGCACACACCCAGGTCACATTCTTGGATGTGGATTTGTCCCTATCCAATGGCTATCTCAACTCTTCAGTCCACATCAAACCAACCAACCAACCTTCAACAGTATCTCCATTTCGACAGTTGTCACCCATACCATACCAAACGTTCTCTCCCCTACAGTCTTGACATTCGAGGTAGTCGCATATGCTCCAACCAACAGTCTCTCATGGATTATTCAAACAGTGTTTCAGAAGCATTAATATCTAGCAACTACCCTCCAGCTTTGGTGAACAAACAGCTTAACATGTAACATTACAACTGAATCAGCCTATCAATCAACCCAAACCCACAAAAACCAACCACAATCCACTCTTGGTCACACAGTACTACCCAGGCCTCGAATCCATCAACAGAATCCTCCGGCAGGGCTACGATTTCTTACAAACATGCCCTGAAATGAGAACCATTCTTCCTAAAATCCTCCCTGTCTCTCCTAGAACTTGTTTCAGCAGACCTCCTAACCTCAGCGAACTTCTAGTCCACAAACACAGTCTTCCTCTTCCTAACAGTCAACCCCAAGGCTCTTTCCCATGTAATAGACCACGCTGCAAGATGTGTGACATACACCATGCTTCCACCACTTCCATCAACCCTGACACAGGGGAAAGCTTCCCTATCATAGGACATGCCACCTGTGAAACCACCCATGTAATTTAACAATTAACATGCAACCACTGCCAGGCTTCATATATAGGTTTGACCACTAATCCACTCTCCATAAGAATGAATGGCCACCGACAGATGGTGTTCACACACAACCCAAAGCACCCAGTTGCTGCTCATGCCATAACCCACGAACAGAATAATTTCAACTCTTGTTTCACAGTCTGTGCTATCTGAGTTCTTCCTAATAGCAGCAGTTACTCTGAACTCAGAAGGTGGGAACTTGCCTACCAGTATAAACTTGGCAAAAGGCAACCACCTGGTCTCAACTTGAGATAATACCCGGTCATTGTTATTCTTATTCTTATTATTACATATGTTTAACATTTTTTAATCCTCTCTTTTCCATTACCTATATAGAGCCACCACTAACCTAAGGTGATGTTTACTTCATAAAAATTATTCTTTTATTATTATTTTATTATTATTTTTTTTAAATTTGTATAATATTTTATATAATTATAATTTTTTCATATTTAGTTCTAATTATATTTTGATCCTCCCACCGACCAGAGATTAGTTTGGATATTTATCTATGCTCGGGTATTAGCTCTGATTCACTGCCCCTCTACTTCTCTGATGTTTGAATTAACCCCCACCATTCTCCCGACCGGCGGTCTTTCTGTGAAGCAGTCTCCAGCTGCGCGCACTTCTCATAATGTTCTCCTGTTGAATGGTTTATACCGAAAATTACTTTATTATTTGTGTTTGTGTCTTTTCTGTGTGTTCACGCCACACATCCATGATCTAAAGGTAAGTGGTGGCCCTACCCTAATTTGATTCCTTTCCGCTACTTAGCGTCTTGATTTCATATCTATATATATAGTAACCAGGAAATAATAGGAGCTAAGTAGCGAATGAATTCACAAAAAAAGGATAGCGAAATGAACCACCACTCACCTTAGATGATGGTTTTGTGGGGTGAAAAAAAAAACAAACACACACACAAAAACAATGAATATTTCGGGACTTCTTCAACAGGAGAACATCACGGAGGGAGAGTTGTGCAGGATACGGTCTGTAACACATCTTAGAATTTCGCATAACGAAATTAGTTACTGAGATAGCGAGTTCAGTTGAAGTACATAGGACCACCCTTTTAAAGTCGTTTTTATAGTAAATTTTGATAATATTTCCCAGTAATATGTCCTATATAAGCATTTATTCAAGTGTTAGCAGTAAATTCAGTAGTTAAATTCATTTAAACAGCTGTTAAGAAACTTAACCTCAGATTTGAATATGTAGTATTTGACTTTCATTTAATTTCACTAAATCAAGATATTTCGTTAGTTCAAAAGGTGTTTAGGTATATAGATAGCCAGAAGATGATTAATTTTGTTGTCAAAAGATCCTACTTAGAGTCTGAATATGTTTAAAAGTGATTTGCCGGTTTAGAATTTTATCACGAAATTTTCCACTCTAAAATCGAAGTATTTAGCTATTCGAAAACAGTTAAGAAATCAAGTGATAGACAGAAAGCATCATAATTTCGATTTAAATAATATATTAAAATTTTAGAGAGATTCATACATTCTAAAGACCGCTTTTGAATATAACTTGAAATAGCCAGACATATGATTCAGGTAAAAGTTCGATATTTCAGTCTTTTTCGGGGATTTATGAAAAGAAATTATATTCAGAGTAAAGTTTATTTAAATATAAAGATTTCTGGAAACGTTCTATTTCAAAATATTAAAGCATTTAATTGTAATAAAATAAATTGGGTTTTGGCGCGAGTAAGCGCTTGGACAAAATGATGCAATTGCTCGACATTCGGGTGGAGTGATATTTATAAAAATTCGTAATAAATCAGGGAATGGACTTAGAGATTCCAAATTTTTTACAGTTTTTCATTAGGGAAATTTGTTTAGAGTTATTTTCAAGTCGATATTTGGAATATTTCAAGACATTAAATTTTATTTTCGAGTTTTAGACCACTTTCAAAAATAGGTAAAATTCTTTGTTTAATATCAGGTAATAAATGAGCAATAGGAGAGTAGAATTAAATTTGTTTCAGCTCGATAGGAGCAATATTTCGGAAGTTATGGCAAGCACATCTTTACGACTCTTTTCTGGCGAAATTATTAAAGTTATAAAAAATTTTATAATAACTTAATTTGACTTTTATAATAATATCTTGCTCCTACCAAAATTTCAGAGAGCTAGGATGATTTTTACTGCCATGATCAAATTAGATTCGTAACATTTGTCTGAAACTGATCAGCTATCGTATAAAATCCCTGGGAAAATCGAGATAAGGAAGTTCACACGGTCCAATCCTATATATACCCCCTCCAGAGCCTAAGCTCGCCCCATTCTAGAAGCAGCAGTTAGTCGGTGTAGACGCATTATGTAGTAAGGTGGCCAGCTCTGGGCTCGTGGCGCAGAAAACTGCTAGTCTGTTTAATATCGGTAGAAACTTCGTCATTATGGGTGGAGCTTTAATTGAAGAACCCATGAAGTAAAGTAATAATGGTAGCGTGGGGTTCGGTCGTGCTTGAATGGTCAGTCGAATCTGTAAAGTAAATTTGGAAAGGTTGTCTGATTGCCTGTGCAGTACTTTGACTTTGTAACATTTTGAAGAATATACTCATCATATCAGAAGTGAACTTTCATCATTGAACAATCACCTTTCCCTAGTTTCTTGGATAAAACTACGGTGGCGACTGCGTTAAGAACCAAGTCAGTACTGTAACACCATAGGTTTGCACGATCACAGTTAAGATGCAAGTTTATGCACCACCCCACCATAAGCTTGTTGTCTTACAGGTCTCACAAAATGACCGTTAGTGAGGAACATGGTGGGGGCAAATTCAAACAGAGGACACAGAGGGGGACAGTGAATTGCATCTAGTACACGAGCAACGCAAAATGTTGCCAAAAAATGCAGAATCTATATATTAATTTGCTAAGCGAAAACTTACGACACATTTTTAAGAATATTGCGCGCACGGAGAAGTGTAAGATTTGGCATAGTTAAAGTTTATATGGAGAAGAATTGCAGGAAGCTAAAATCTATATATAATATGCATTTAAAATACATTAAATTAAATAAAACGCTAGCTCGCCTACATAGTTCGCTCAGATGACGCCAGTTCTGGGTGTTGCTTCACCTGACGGCTGGTAGATAGCGCAGCTAGCGGCCAGAATATTGGGCAAACAGAGGTTCTTAAAGAAATACAAGAAGCTAAAATTTTTAGCTGATAGATTGCGTACTTTGTGGTCTTTGGTGAAACAAAACAGTCCAGATTAATCTCTGAACTTATATAGAAGCAAGAAGCAACATTTCGAGAGCTGGTAGACAGCGCGGCTAGCGGCCAGAATATTGGTCAAATGGAGGAACTTAAAGAAATACAGAGATAAAATTATATATAATATACTTTACAAGCCTATATTTTAATATGTTAAGCGAAAATTTCGGATTCATTTTTAAGAATAAGTGCCTTGCACAAACGGAGGAACTTAAAGAAATGGATCGCGCACTGAAAAGTGTAAGATTTGGCATAGTTAATGTTTATATGGAGAAGAAGTGCAGAAAGCTAAAATCTGTGTATAATATGTGTTACAGATATATCAAATTAAATAAAAAATTTGTTGTTTACATTATTAGTATTATTTTTTTTTTAGTGGTAAGCGAATCTGCCAATGTCTGTGATCTTAGTCAGCAGTAAAGAAAAAAATTTAATAAGCATAGTTAATACATGTTACAAATAGATTATTCAAATAAAAAATTAATTTGCGAACGTGTGTGTGTGTGTGTGTGTGAAATAGGATCGGAGCCAACGTTCTTACGTGAATTCCTTGCATTGAGGCGCTCTGTGGTCTGGTAAAACGAAAGACTCGGATAAAGTAGAGATTTGAAGTTACAGTATAAAAGGAATACTTCGAAAAGGAATGTAGCGATTCTGCCAGATACTATATGGTCATTTGATTATTTAAAATGTTAAACTTTGGTTAAGCGTCTTTTGATTTTTTAATTTCAGTAATTTCATTAGAGAGAGACAAGAAATAAGGAATACTTATTTGCATGAAATTCAAAATGATAATAGACCAAATTTAAATAGTGAACACATAAAAAGACAAAATTATTTTGATAGATACATTTAAACACGCACTGAATGTCATTCCACGAAATTTTTTACAGTTTCAAATTTACAATGCAGGTTTCGCAATGAAAAACATTTCGATTCAGAAGTCACTTCAGGTGAAAGGACTGCATTTACTTAATGTTTCATAAAGATATTGTAGTTTTCTGGCCATCGATAAATACATTTCATCATTTTCTATGGTTAGATTAGAAGCTCAAATTTAGCATACAGTCACGCGTGGAGTGTATCGTTTTAATTTTAAAGGTAATGCAGAGAATTAAGCCAAACAACACATGCTAATGATGTATTGTGTCGCGCTACTGGGTTATAATTATAAATATAACTCAGTTCTACGCTTTTAACAGATTAACATTTATTGTTCCCAATTCTTATTCTTCTAGGAACTACATCGGCCTTAAAGTATCCGAAGAATGCAAAGTTCTTCAGCAGTGAACTCGTAACAAAGCAACCGTTCGGCCTGTACGTCGCTAACCTCTCGCTATCTCTTGATTTTTCTTATTGCCATGGCAACTTACATTTCCTTGCTAAAGGAGTAAATATATCATTTTTGTTTAATTTCATTTCACAAAAATATGATTTTCTTATGAAATTATCCTGTTCTGTCACATGCCTCCTCAAGTTCACCATGTCTTTGCTTAAAAGACATTGGTAAACTTAAGAAAATAACCTTGCATCCAGCGATACTCTTTCCTCTGTTCCTATTAGAATTTTTTACAAAACATTTTACAAAACTCTTCTTAATACTAACAATATACAGAAATGAACTAAAAAAACCATGTATTCTCTTAATGAAAACATATATACATACAGCATTCTAGCTTAACACCACACAAATGCAAGTCCTGTCGCGGTATTGTCTTGATATATCTATTAATGTAAATATACATACATACAGCATTCTAGCTTAACATCATATTACCATGACATCAAAATAAAATGTAACTGACTACATCTTTCCAAGTCAAAGCTACACTTTCTGATCTAAGTAATTTCATTTCTTTTAAACTATTGATCAGGCAATCTTTTGGGGCAAAAATAAAAATTATTAATCATTTTCCCATGAATATAACAATTTCTACTGTCTGTTTCAACCACATTTGTGTACGTTTGTGAAAACAGATTAACTATTTGGAAGTAGTTACTCCATAAGGAAAAAAGGTACCTGGACCAAAAAATTATTTCTATAGCATGAAACTATTGGACATGCTTCATTTTTATTTTATTTCTTCAGTACATTACATTATATTCTCCCCATAAGTAATAACTTCTCTCCACTTTACTTCATCTTGAATATATTCATATCTAGGCTATGAGATGTAACAACAGAGTCATTTGAAGGTTCTACCTGGACCTCAGCTATGCCTGTGTTAACCAAATCCTGAACCTTTCGGTATCATTTAAAGGCAATGCCTAGATAGTGGCCTTATTTACAGGAACTGAGTCTTGACTGTGCTGCCCTCTCTATATGATATTTTACTTCTTAATTCATAACACATTTCTAACAACAGAGTAGATACCTGGAAGCAGTTACCGTACTTGCAAGGAAAAAAAAAAGGTGCCTGGACCAAAAAATTATTATTATAGTTTAAATTCTTCATACCCTTGTGTCGAAAAAGAACTCCAAGAGGAAATATTAGGAATAATATCTAACATGTTTTACTTCGTTTTGTAAGAAGTGGTCATTAACAATAAATATTAAAACTATTACTTGATGAGAATAGTTACTAGTAAGAGGTACCTGGACCTTGAAAATTATTTTTATAGCATTAAACTATTGGACATGCTTCGCTGCCCCCTTTTTTTTTTTTTTTTTTTTTTTTTTTTTTTTTTTTGTAAAAAGTTGTTTTGAACTTAACTTTTTTCCTGTTCAAGTAGTGGGTTGGTGAGTACATCATTATTTTCTTTCTCACTTTTTTCCTGTTCAAGTAGTGGGTTTGTGAGTACATCATCATTTTCTTTCTCACTTTTTTCCTGTTCAGGTAGTGGGTTTGTGAGTAAATCATTGTTTTTGCTTTACTTCTATCTGAGAAAATATAGGGGTTGACGATTCAGAAGTGTCATTTTCTGGTATGTAGCTAGTATTGAATGATAATGATGTGGTTGTATTATATGTACTAATTGTTAGTGGCAAAATGGAGTCCTTTGTATCAATTGTCATTTGTATTGGTTTACTATCTCCTAATGTTCCCTCAAACTTAGTGTGAACATCAGATAGTTGTAATGAAGTTGGTTGCTCAATATGAGCAATACCAGGCAATGTGATTGAAATTGTCTGCCTTTTATCAATAACTTCTTTCCCACTGTTTATTTTTTCTCCAAGGGTATTTTCTACATACAAAATTTGTGAAGTTTGGCTGTCATTTAATTCTGAAAGAAGTGTGGTTTGAGTTTGTAACTGTGCAGTTAGACTGTCCGTTAGGTCCTTTATCTGTGTAGTGAAACTGTCTTTTAGGTCCTTTATCAGTGCATTTCGACTATCTAGTTTTGAAATTTGGTCCTTTATCTGTGCATTGCAACTATCCATTTTTGAAGTTTGGTCCTTTATCTGTGCAATTAATAGGACAAGCAGCTCATCTGTGGAAGGTTTGGTGGTATGTGTGCTGGTACAGGGTGTTTGTTCAAGCCTTTCATTTGGCTGAGATTGACTAGAAAACCCCAGAAAATCTTCTTCAGGAGTGGATGTAGAAAATTGAGTCACGTTCAAAGAATCCCTATCCGGGCTATTCAGCATAACGCTGTTGGTGGGAAGGTTTATATCTAACATTGTGTTAGTAGGAAGATTGGATTCTGTATGTGAGTTAACCTCTTTTACCGGCGATAATTCACCAGTTAATCCTCTCTCCATCTTGAAAAACCAGAGAGACAGGTAGATTAATATTCAGGAACTGAGAAAAGTTGCTGCGAAAAAATAAATAAGTAATTCTCGTAATTACAACAGGAAGATTACAAGAAGAAAGTACGATCTTAGTAAGTGAGTTGCCCACTATTTGATAAATAGTACCGTTTGAATAAGGCACGCGAGTGTTCAGTATAATCAAAACATACCAAAAGAGCAAAAAATGAAATGATTTAACAAGTTCTATTCAACTCCAAAGTTCGTAAATATTCCGACTTCGATGTGTAGATGACTCGGCAGTGAAAAAAGTGTATCAACAACAGCAACTTGGCTACGGAAGGAAAAGCAGTTAACAGTTACGACAAAGATTCGACAACGCCGCGAGAAGAATCGCTGGAATTTACGACGACGAGAACGATTGATATAATTATTTTCATCTCTGGCTGTTGAAGCATATCTACGACGAACATCTGGTCGCGGATAACAGACACGACGAAGCTACAGTCTTTGGAGTAAACATCTGTCTGCGGTCGCCGAGATTTGTTTACGAATCTTTCGTTTAAGTTAAGTATATGTTTATGAGGCGTTACCAGTGGAGCGTCCTGACGTAAATGACTATAAAATACCTTCCAAGAGTGAAGTTAATTTCATGGTTTCATTTTGAAGTCGGAATATTTACGAACTTTGGAGTTGAATAGAACTTGTTAAATCATTTCATTTTTTTGCTCTTTTGGTATGTTTTGATTATACTGAACACTCGCGTGCCTTATTCAAACGGTACTATTTATCAAATAGTGGGCAACTCACTAAGATCGTACTTTCTTCTTGTAATCTTCCTGTTGTAATTACGAGAATTACTTATTTATTTTTTCGCAGCAACTTTTCTCAGTTCCTGAATATTAATCTACCTGTCTCTCTGGTTTTTCAAGATGGAGAGAGGATTAACTGGTGAATTATCGCCGGTAAAAGAGGTTAACTCACATACAGAATCCAATCTTCCTACTAACACAATGTTAGATATAAACCTTCCCACCAACAGCGTTATGCTGAATAGCCCGGATAGGGATTCTTTGAACGTGACTCAATTTTCTACATCCACTCCTGAAGAAGATTTTCTGGGGTTTTCTAGTCAATCTCAGCCAAATGAAAGGCTTGAACAAACACCCTGTACCAGCACACATACCACCAAACCTTCCACAGATGAGCTGCTTGTCCTATTAATTGCACAGATAAAGGACCAAACTTCAAAAATGGATAGTTGCAATGCACAGATAAAGGACCAAATTTCAAAACTAGATAGTCGAAATGCACTGATAAAGGACCTAAAAGACAGTTTCACTACACAGATAAAGGACCTAACGGACAGTCTAACTGCACAGTTACAAACTCAAACCACACTTCTTTCAGAATTAAATGACAGCCAAACTTCACAAATTTTGTATGTAGAAAATACCCTTGGAGAAAAAATAAACAGTGGGAAAGAAGTTATTGATAAAAGGCAGACAATTTCAATCACATTGCCTGGTATTGCTCATATTGAGCAACCAACTTCATTACAACTATCTGATGTTCACACTAAGTTTGAGGGAACATTAGGAGATAGTAAACCAATACAAATGACAATTGATACAAAGGACTCCATTTTGCCACTAACAATTAGTACATATAATACAACCACATCATTATCATTCAATACTAGCTACATACCAGAAAATGACACTTCCGAATCGTCAACCCCTATAGTTTCTCAGATAGAAGTAAAGCAAAAAACAATGATGTACTCACAAACCCACTACCTGAACAGGAAAAAAGTGAGAAAGAAAATGATGATGTACTCACAAACCCACTACTTGAACAGGAAAAAAGTGAGAAAGAAAATAATGATGTACTTACCAACCCACTACTTGAACAGGAAAAAAGTTAAGTTCAAAACCACTTTTTTTTTACAAAAAAAAAAAAAAAAAAAAAGGGCAGCGAAGCATGTCCAATAGTTTAATGCTATAAAAATAATTTTCAAGGTCCAGGTACCTCTTACTATCAACTATTCCCATCAAGTAATAGTTTTAATATTTATTTTTAATAACCACTTCTTACAAAACGAGGTAAAATATGTTAAAGATTATTCCCAATATTTCCTCTTGGAGTTCTTTTACGACACAAGAGTATGAAGAATTTAAACCATAACAATAATTTCCTTGCAAGTACTGTAACTGCTTCCAGATATCTACTCTGTTGTTACATCTCATAGCCTAGATATGAATATTCAAGATGAAGTAAAGTGGAGAGAAGTTATTACTTATGGGGAGAATATAATGTAATGTACTGAAGAAATAAAATAAAAAATGAAGCATGTCCAATAGTTTAATGCTATAGAAATATTTTTTGGTCCAGGTACCCTTTTCCTTACGGAATAACTACTTCCATGTAACTAATATATTGTTACACACATATACAAATGTGGTTGAAACAGACAGTAGAAATTTTTATATTCATGGGAAAATAATTAATAATTTTTATTTTTGCCCAAAAAGATTGCCTGATCAATAGTTTAAAAGAAATGAAACTACTTAGATCAGAAAGTGTAGCTTTGACTTGGAAAGATGTAGTCAGTTACATTTTATTTTGATGTCATGGACTGTGATGTTAGGCTAGAATGCTGTATGTATGTATGTATGTTTACATTAATAGATATTTCAAGACAATACCGCGACAGGACTTACATTTGTGTGATGTTAAGCTAAAATGCTGTATGTATGTATGTTTTCGTTAAGACAATACATGTTGTTTTTTTTAGTTCGTTTCATTATGTTGTTAGTATTAAGAAGAGAATATTTTGTAAAAAATTCTAATAGGAACAGAGGAAAGAGTATCGCTGAATGCAAGGTTATTCTTATAAGTTTACCAATGTCTTTTAAGCAAAGACATGGTGAACTTGAGGAGGCATGTGACAGAACAGAATAATTTCATAAGAAAATCATAGTTTTGTGCCATGAAATTAGACAAACAATGATATATTTACTCCTATAGCAAGGAAATGTAAGTTGCCATGGCAATAGAAAAATCAAGAGATAGCTAGAGGTTAGCGACGTACAGACCGAACGGTTGCTTTGTTACCAGTTCACTGCTTAAGAACTTTGCATTCTTCGGATATTTTAAGACCAATGTAGTTCCTAGAAGAATAAGAATTGGGAACAATAAATGTTAATCTGTTAAAAGCGTAGAACTGAGTTATATTTATAATTATAACCCAGTAGCGCGACAATTGGTACATGCTCGCAGCTAACGATGTCAGGTTATACAGTATATAATATATCAATGCTCGCACCAAACGCAATAGAACAAATTCAAATAATGATTATTACTCTTCCATGAAAGAAACTAAACAACTTGATGAATTATGGTCGAATTTCGACCACTGGGAGATCACTAGTAATAAATTAAAATATTCACAAAATAAATTTGAGAAAGTAAAAGTAATAATAAAAAAGGAGAATCTGTGCAGATAAACATCACCTCTGGTATGTGGTGGTTCAACATCGATCGTGGGCATGGAGGCAGGGAACGGACAGAGGGAATGAAAAGTACTGGCTGGTATTATCTCCAATTTAGACCAGGAGGTTGTCTTGTGCCTAGTTTGTATTGGTAGGCAAGCTCCCACCTTCTGAGTTCAGAGGAACTGCTGTTGTTTGGAATGACTCTGATAGCACGGACTGTGAACCAAGAATTATATTGGTGTCATGGGTGATGTCACTGGATGTTTTGGTTTCCGAGTGAAAACTGTCTGTCGGTGGGCATTCATTCTTATGGCTAATGGATTGCTAGTCAAGCCTATATAGGAAGCCAAGCAGTGTTTGCAGGTCACCTGGTATATTACATGCGAGGTCACAGGTGGTGTGTGAAAGCTCTCACCAGTGATAGGGTTAGTGAAAGTGGTGGAGGCATGGTGTATGTCACACATTTTGCAGCGGGGTCTATTTTATCAGAAAGATCCTTGGAGCTGTCTGATGGGGCGAGGAAGACTGTGTTTGTGGTCTAGGAGTTGGCTGAGGTTGGGAGGTTTGCTGAAACAAGTTCTGGGAAGGCCAGGAGGATTTTTGGAAGAATGGATCTAATTTCTAGACAGGTTAGTAGGAAATCATAACCCTGCCGAAGGATTCTGTTGATGGATTCAAGGCCAGGGAAATATTGTGTAACCAGGACTGGACTGTGGTTGGTTTCTGGGGGTTTGGAGTAGTCAATAGGTTGAGCAGGTTGCATTGTGGCTCGTGAAAGTTGCTTGTGAACCAAAGATGGGGGATAGTTTCGGGATACCAATGCTTGTGAGATGTTGATTGAGTACTCCATTAGGGATTTCTGGTTGGAGCATATATCACCGTCACAAATGCCAAGACTGTAAGGGAGGGAACGTTTGGTGTGATATGGATGGCAACTGTCAAAATGGAGGTACTGCTATGAGTTGGTGGGTTTGGTGTAGACTGAGATGCTGAGGTGGCCATAGGAGAGGTACAAATCCATATCCATGAATGTGTTCTGGATAAGGGAGTAGGTCCATGCGAAATTCAGCAAGTTATTAAAGGTATTTAAATTGTCCATAAAATTTAGAAGGGTGTTTTCTCCATGTGTCCAGATCATAAAAATGTCATCTATGAACCTAAGCCACTGGAGGGGTTTGAGGGGGACGTCCTCCAAAAACATCTGTTCCAGGCAGCCCTTTGAAGAGATTAGCATAAAAGGGGGCCATGCGAGTGCCCATGGCAGTGCCACAGGTTTAGTGGTAGATATTGCCTTCAAAGGAGAAGTAGTAGTTGTTGAGTATCAGCTCAGCCAACGTGATCAACATCCATACTCTGCAATTCACAAAAATTGTGGGTTGCAGAAGGTGCTAAGCACTAATCTTAATTCTGCACATTCCAATCCCGAATAGCACGAGGAAAGAAAGAATACATAAAAGCATCAGCATGGCATCTTATTTTTCGAATCTTATCCCTCCGTTCATTGCGACCCAAATAGATTGGTGGAAGAAGTATCTCACTGAACTCATAGGTCATATAATTTTGCATCTTCTACAATAAATTTAAACGTAAATGACATAGTATGTTTTCCAAACTATCCCAACCCAATCTATGTATCAATTCTGTGACGCTTTCATAAGGGCTGTAACAACCAGTCACGAATCGAGCGGCTCTCCTCTGTACCCTCTCCACTGAGTCAATAAGGCCCTTGCGATACGGATCAAAAACTCCACAACAGTAATCCAGATGCGGACGCACTAGTGTTTTGTATGCTATTTCCTTTGTATGAGCATTACAATTCCTCAGAATACGACCTATGAATCGTTAGCTTTGCCTACGATGGAAGTTATGTGCAAGTCCCACTTCATGTTGCTTTGTACTATTACCCCAAGATACTTCAGGGAATCAACTGTGTCAACAAATGAATTGTTTACTTTGTACTCGTGAGCAAACTGATTCTTTTTGTTACTTATTCACATTGCCTTGCACTTTTTGCAATTAAGTGTAAGCTGCCATTTACGGCACCAATCGGAAATAGCATCCAAATCACGCTGAATTTCTAAGCAATCGTCAGAGCACCTTATTTCCCTATAGATAACTGAATCATCTGCAAACAATCACAACCAGCATTTAAAGTTGTCACCTAGATCATTTATAAAAATTAAGAAAAGAAGTGGTTCTATTACACTTCCTTGAGGAACGCCAGAAGTAACATCTAGCTTAGAAGAGACTTCCCCGTCAACGACGACATACTGTGATCGATCAGTTAGAAAATCACGTATCCATTCGCAAATCTGATCAGGTATACCGTATGCTCGAATATTGGCTAAAAGTTGGTTGTGTGGTACAGAATCGAAAGCTTTCTGAAAATCCAAGAATATTGCATCAACTTGCGAACCTCCATCGATAACTTTCATTGCGTCATGGGATAATAGGGCCAATTGAGTTTCACACGATCTCTTCTTCCGATATCCATGTTGACACGGTGTAAGTAACTCGTTCTCATCTAGAAAGTTCATAACATTTGAGCGTATGACATGCTCCAGAATTCTACTGCATACAGATGTTAAAGATATGTGTCGATAATTCCTATGATCACTCCGATCTCCTTTCTTGAAAACAGGAATTACCTTGGCTATTTTCCAGTCGGAGGGTACTTTTTTCTCTTCCAAAGATTTACGGAATATATCTGACAACAGAAATGGTTCAATTTCCTCCGCGTATTCTGAAAATACTCTTACTGGTATACCATCGGAACCTGGCGCTTTACACCACTTCAGGAGCTTTAATTGCTTTACAATACCTACGCTATCAATTTCTACCGGATCCATCTCTAATTCTACACGATGTGGTAAAGTGGGAATGTTTTCCATGTTTTCGCACGTGAATGAATTTTTAAATTCGGTGTTAAATACGGTAGACTTGTCGCAGCTGTGGTCAACTTCCCAACCATCTTATATCTGGTTTATTGTTGTCACTACAACTAACTTTTTTTACATATGACCAAAATTTCTTAGGGTTTTCAGTGAGGCTCTTACAGAGGGAATTACAACGAAAGTCATTAAAGGCCTCACGCATCGCATTCTTAACATGTATCCTTATATCATCTAACTTATCTAAATCAGTCCTCTGCATCATCCTTCTTGATCGTGCATGTATCTTCCTTTGCTTTTTGAGCAACCGTTTAACGTCATGTGTATACCATGGTGGATCATTCCCTTCCCTGATTGTCTGTTTCAGTATATGCAAGTCCATACCTTCCCTGACTATACATATAAATCGTTGCCACACCTCTTCAACAGTGCCTCTTGCTACTATGAAGGTACTGTAATTTTGCCTCAAAACCGTTCTAAAACACTCTTTTGAAGCTTTTCGAATCTGTAAACGACCCTTTCTTTTTCCTTTTTGTGCGTGGATGCTAATTTTACTGTAACAATTACAGCTTTGTGATCACTTATTCCCGTGGTAGAAGAAATGTCCATGAATAATGCAGGCCTATTTGTAACGAGAATATCTAAAATATTTTCGTTACCGTTGAGGCATCGCATTGGTTCAGTTATGAGCTGCTCAAAATTGTGATCTGAGAAAAGGTCTAGAATGATTTCGCAAGCTGCTTTATCCCTGCCACCAGTAACACGAACGTAATTAGTCCAGTCGATAAATGGCAAGTTGAAGTCACCACCTAGCATTATTGAATGGTCCGGAAATTGACGAGCTATATTATTTACATTATTCCTTAAGGCCTCGGCAATAGTTACACCTGCATGTGGTGGACGATAGAAGGAGCCACTCACAAGTTTTGTCCTAGCTACATTGAGCTTAATCCATAAGATTTCGCAGACTATTTCGACAACTATTTCATTACATGGGAGGAACTTACTAACAGCTATAAATACACCACCGCCATGGTAATGCAACCTATCCTTACGAAAAACGTTCATGCTGCCATTAAAGATTTCCGCGGAACTTATTTCTGGTTTTAACCAACTTTCTCTGCCTATTACGATATCAGCATCTGTACTACGAATAATGTTTTCAAATTCAGGCTGTTTATTTCAAACACTGTGGCAGTTAACTATTAGAACTTTTAATGTTCAAGATTCTTTTAAGCTACCCCTAATACGCAGAGTTAAATTCATTTGGGCCGTCCTTAAGTTAATTTCCTGTTCAGGGTCATGCCCCCTCAGCCTAACCCCCCCCTCCCCAAATGCACTCCACACGGCCCCTGCCACCCGTGTAGCCGATTCGTGTGTGCAGTGCACACCTGATCTATCCAAGGGATCCCTACATGACTCAACCCCAGGGTGAAGATTGAGGAATCTGCAGCCATGACTGTCACAGAACCGCCGTAGTCTCTGGTTCAGCCCCTCGACATGGCTCTGAACCAGAGGTCTACAGTCAGTTCTTTCAACAATGCTGCAGACAGTTAGCTCAGCCAAAATCTTGCGGCCCATGGCCACAGAGTTCACCCGTTCTGCAAGCTGCCCAAAGGAAGAGAGGATAACCTCTGGCCCTAGGCGGCAAGCATCATTGGTGCCGACATGAGCCACAATCCGCAGCTCACTGCACCCAGTCCGTTCAATGGCATCCGGGATGACCTGTACCACATCTCGGATCAGACCCCCCCGAAACACAATAAATGGATACCATATTTCATCCCCGAGCTATTTGCCATTTCACTAAGGGGCTCGATAAACCACCAAACGTTAGAGCTGCTGATCACTAGAACCCCCTTCTGCAGTTGCTCAGAACTAGCGGGATGGGGGGCTGCCAACACACAGGATGACAATTGCAGGACTGAATCAGTTCCAGACAATACGTCGAACCGGTTGGACAGTGGTACAAGCTCACCTTAATGGGAATCAGGCTTGTACGACTGCCCCCACATGCGGCATTAACGTCCAGAAACCACACGCCAGTCACCACCAGGCGATGGCCGCGCAGATTCAAACATCTCTGCCTGGACTGCAGGTACAATGACTGGTAGGGGAGAACCTGTGAGCCGCAATACCACATCTACTGCAATCACTTGCGGCAGCTTCCAGCTTTGTAACTCGAGGTTGACAAAGCTGCAAGCTGGATGCGCAGATCAGCCACCTCAGCCAGTGTCTCTACACAACAACCACAGTCCTTACACGTGCTACCTTTAATCACCCAAAGAAAAACTGAGAAGTATATGGAAGAAAAAACCAGTCTCACTAAGTATTCTCAATAGCACGCTTTTTTGGCAGTAAATAAACACACAAACCTGAAGCCAAAGCTACGTACACACATTAAATTTACACAGAAGGTAGTACTTCCCATAACGGTTACCGGCGAACGACTGACTGCTGCTACTGGTACTCAAATATGCAAAGCCGAAACAAAATATAACAACACACTTCAATTAACACAGAAGGCAGTAGTTTACGTCACATTTGCGGAAGAATGACAGACTACTGGTGCTGCTACACAAATACGCAGAGATTAAACAAAAACTAACTACACACTTCGAATTAAACTATGACAAAATGCACTACTTCACGTAACGGTTGCCGAAGAATGACTGACTGCTGCAGCCGCGAAACAAATATGCAGAGATTAGACAGAAGCTAACTACACACTTTAAATTAAACTATCACAGAAGGAACTACATCACATAACGGTTGCCGAAGAATGACTGACTGCTGCAGCCTTAAAACAAATATGCAGAGATTAAGTAAAAGCTAACAACACACTTTAAATTAAACTATCACTGAAGGAACTACTTCACATATCGGTTGCGGAAGAACGACTGACTGTTGCTGCTGTAAAACAAATGTGCAGAGATTAAACAAAAGCTAACTACACACTTTAAATTAAACTATCACAGAAAGAACTACTTCACGTAACGGTTGCCGAAGAAAGATGTGCTGGGACGGCTGTTTGGAGGGTGCTTATCCAGAAAATGTTCCATGACAATGTGGGATGTGTGTGTACAGTGATGTGACATTAATGGTTACCAGGATGGAGTTGGAAGGAAGTGGTGTTGGCAAAGTAGATAGACAGAAAAGAAAGTGCTGTGTGTCCTTGATGTGGGAGGGGAGCTGAGAGACTATAGGTTGTAGGTACTGGTCCACCAATGCAGAGATTGGCTCTGTAAGAGATCCATAAGCCACAACAATGGGATGTCTCAGATTGTCAGGCTTATGGATTTTGGAAAGGAGGTAAAGTGTAGGTGTACATGGATTTTGAGGAGTAGAAGAGAGATTGACTGTGGGGTGAGACCTTGGAGGGACCCATTGAACTGTACATATTCCTGTATTCTTTTGTTGACAGCTGGTGTGGGATCTTCAGCGAGGTGGCAGTAAGTGTTAGCATCTGATAACTGACGAAGGGCTTCAGCCACACAGTCACTACAATTCATCACTACTGAGGTTGAGACCTTGTCCACAGGTAGAATGTGATAAGGTCTGGGTTAGTCGAGAGTTGTTTTCTGGCATGGGTTTCAGCTGGGCTGAGATTGCTGGTAATCATCAAGGACTTCAGAAAACTGGGAGAAGCCAAACTGGTGGATAAGAATTCCTCAAATATTCTGTATGGGGTGATTCTAGGGAATAGGAGGTGGGTCAAGAGTGGATAGTGGTTTGAATTTTTGGACACTGGGTTCCATGTAGTCTTGAGGCTCAGATTCACTGACATGCTAACATGAGTGGCAAGGTGGTACCACCAGCAGATTGTTCGGCTGAATGAAAGAGAGTCACGGACAAGGTTGACAAGGCCAAATGTTGGTGTAGGAGAAAAGGTAAGGCTTTTGGAGAGTACGGAGAGTTGGGGTTCAGATAGTGATGAAGAGGACAGGTTCTCAACTGACAGTTTAGGTTTAGAAACATGGCTGGAGTGCAGAGAGCGAGGTGTGGGTTTCAAAAGAGGTTGAGGTATGTTGAGCAGTTGGGCAATGAACAGTTTTGAGGAAATCGAGAGAGGCTGCAGTTTTGATTGATGGATAAGTGGCTGGCAACGAAGAGACTGTTCTACTGCAAGATGGGACTTCAATAATGTGGACAACTTGTGCAGATGGTTCTGGGCATACCTACTACTACAATTCACCGATTGTTGTAGAATCTGAATTATAAGTGGGATTACTTGAGGGGTTGAGAGCAGGAGTATTTTGTGAAAGGTGTCTGGAATGTTGGTTAGCCAGATTGGTATACTCTTGCAGGACAAGGTGGGTGAGGGCCAAAGATTGTTTGTAGCGGAAGGCATGTAGGGCCAGGTGAATTTGTGGGGGGGGGGGGGGCACCCAAATATGGCAGTTTGATGGTGAGACCATTAGGAGGAATGTTAAAGAAAAGACATGATTTTAGGAAAAGGATATAAGACTGTTGTTTGGCTAACTGGAAGGCATGGTACCTGTAGCAGGACAAGCATTTACCAATAGGTGGCCTGTAAAGGTGAGAAGTGTTAAGATCGATTTACGTCACCGACAATATGGTTTTTTAGTTGTGTGTTCACCCCACGAAACAATCATCAAAGGTAAGTGGTGGTTCACTTCGCTATCCTTTTTTTGTAAATCCATTCTCTACTTAGCTCCTATTATTTCCTGGTTACTATATAGATATGCAAAGTTAGTAAGTGACAGGTTTAACGTAGGTTTAGGCCAGGGGTGTGTCTGGTGTCAAGGATATGTTGGTGGGCTAGTTCTGAAGGGATAGTGGTGTTCAGAAAAACTCAAACAGCTCATAACTGTGAAACAGGTGTTGAGGTTTTTCGAATCATGTGTGTTGGCATGAATTACCACTGGATGGTCAGGGTTGGAAGTATAAACTTTTTTCCTGTGGTCATTCATCCTGTAGGATAGTTGTTGACTGGTGAGGCCGATGTAGGAAGCATTGCAATGGAGACAGGTGAGTTGGTAAATAAGGTGAGTGGTATGTCCAATCATGGGAAAGGATTATCCTGTGACAGGATTAGAGTAAGTGGTGGTGGCAGGATGCATGCTACATGTTTTACAGCAGGGTCTGTTACAAGGGAGGTTTAGGAGAGTCAGACGGTAAATACTTGTGGACCAGGATGATGTTCAGATTGGGTGGTCTGCTGAAGCTAGTGCGGGGAGCAGTGCGTAGGATTTTAAGAAGGAGGAGACGCATTTCAGGGAAGGAGTGTAGGCAATCATGTCCACGGCAGAGAATCTGATTGATGGATTCCAAGACAGGAAAGAACTGGGTGACGAGCGTTGGTGCACAAACAGTTTTAGGAGGTGCAGAACGAAGGTTGTGGTCGGATCAGATGCGTCTGCCACGGATTACAAGGCTGTATGGGAGGGAACGTTTGGTGTCGAGAAGGTGACAACTGTTGTAAGTTAGTAGGTTTGATGTATACAGACGTGTGGAGGACACCATGTCGGAGGGTGATAACCACGTCAAGGAAGGTGACACAGGTGTGGGAATATGACCAGGTGAAATTGAAGCAGTGACTGTTATTGAGTGAGTTGAGGAGTTCCAGGAGGTGGTCTTCCCCATGGGTCCAGATCATAAATATATCATCTATAAATCTGAACCACACGAGGGGATTGAGGGGGCAGTTCTTCAGAAAATTTTCCTCCAGACGGCCTAGGAAGAGGTTGGCATAGGATGGGGCCATGCGAGTACGCATGGCAGTGCCTTGTATCTGGTGATAAATCTGGCAGTTGAAGGAGTAGTAGTTTTTGGAGAGGATAAAGTTGGCCAGGGATATGAGAAAGGATGTTCTGGGAAGACTGTTCAGAGGACGCATGGAAATGTTGAAAGGAACTGAGGCCCTCAAGGTGAGGAACATTGGTGTACAAGGAAGTTACGTCAATGGAGACAAGGAGGGAGTCTGGGGGTAGAGGACTGGGGACTCTGGACGGACACTCCAAAAACTGTGGGGTGTCTTTGATGTAGGAACGAAGGTTCTGCACAAAAGGTTGGATGTGTTGATTCACCAAAGCTGAAATCTGTTCAGTGGGGGAACCATATGCCACAACTATAGGTCATCCCGGATTGTCAGCCTTGTGTATCTTGGGGAAAAGGTATAAGGTGGGTATGCTGGGATTCTGAGGTGTGAGAAGGGATAATGATTGTGAAGAAAGGCTTTGTAAGGGGTCCTGGAAGGAGCGAATTTAAAGTCAAATGGAATAGGTGGGATCCGAGTCGTGTGGATGGTAAGTATTGGTATCAGAAAGCCGTTTAAGGTCCTCCGCATCATAGCCACTGCGGGCCATGACCACGGTGGTGGAGCCCTTATCCGCTGGAAGGATGATGATGTTTTTGTTCCTGGGCAGTTCCTTCAAGGCCCGGATTTCGATAGGGCTGAGGTTATTGGAGTAGGGAATAGAGTTGAGGAAAGATTTTGAGGATAGGGTGGATGTGAGGAAGTCTTGAAACAGGAGGAGGGGATGGTTTTGGGGAAGTGGAGGAGGATCTAGTTGAGACGGTGGTTTCAACTACACTAAGCTGGACTCAATCTCGCCCCAGCAGTGGTCACTCTCCGTTGTGGTATCAAAGTGATAATGCCAGAGGAGTGTGCGGCGGAATGCAAGAGTCCCAGAGCAGTATGGTCGAACTTAGGAGTAGGAAGAGGGAAAATCCCTTGGATAGGATAGAGAGTTGTGGTTCAGACAGAGAAGTGGATGAGAGGTTGAACACTGACCATTGTGGTGACCACAGGTGGGGCAGTGTAAATACATTTTATTTTTTTAATAATGTTTTCAATAATAATTTCTAAACAGGTACCGCAGAGATTATCTTGTTCCTCTTCTAACATTCCACACTCCCGGCACTTTCACTTCCACCCCGTGTTTCTGCCTTTGTTTCATTCATGTGGAGAGTCGGGTTGTGATCACATCTTTCCCCCCCGCCATATGTCTTGCCTCTCAAATGAATAAGGTTTCTCACCGAAATATTGTGAAATTTGTTTGTTTTTGTGATTTTTATGTGTCATTTTGCCCTCCTGCCTTCATCTATGGTAAGTGAAGGATCATTTTTCCCTTTCCTATCTTATTTTTAATGCCCAACGGCAGTTTATTTGTTTCCATTATCCATTTTCATACTTATAGTATAATTACACCCAAACATTTTCATTTTATGCCCGAGTTTCAAAGTTAGGAGTAACAAATACTCTTGGATTTATAAATGAATTTTTAGCACTGCTCCTCACATATATTTCTAATTAGTTGCACACCAATCTCTCCATTAATTAACCTACCACAGATGTCAAAGTGATTGGCCTATAATTTTTGGCTCTATTTCTCACCCCTCCTTTATGTACAGGTATAACTATCGCACTTTTCCAGTTTTGTGGTAAACAGCAAGTTTCCAGACTCAGTTTAAATAATATTAGGACCCCCACAATAAGAAAATAGCTAGAAGAAGAAACTTCTTACACAATATTATTTTAGCACAACTCTTTTGATAAACATCTCTCAGTGTGTCCAATCAAGGTACTGTTGCTGCTCGGATATAACAAGTCCATTTGGCCTAAGCTGCATGAAAAAGCTAGTACCATATATATCTCACATAAGCAAATTATAAAAAATATCTCAAACCTTCTTGTCCAACTATTGTCTGCACTGTTTACTTTGGTCTGCATTTTTTTATGCTAGAAATACTCTCCCACTAAATGAGTTTTTTTTGTTTTTACTTATGGCTTTATGCCTCACCGACGTCAAGGTCTTTAGAGGCTGGATGGGTCTGAGGGCAAGCAACAGGAAATACTTTGGTCATGGCCTTTTGAAGGAAGCATCCCAGCATTCACGTGGAGTGATTTGGGGAAACCATTGACAACCAAAATCTTGATGCCCCAACGGGAATTCAAACCGGCATCCTCCCAAATGTGAGGCCAGAGCATTAACCACTCACCCACCATGCTCGGTCACTAAATGAAAATGTTCAGTCAAGAGTGGTAAGGGATGTCCTAATTACCTGATTACAGGTATTGCAGTTTAAAAACTATGTCAACATAAATGGCTTTTTGTGTTCTTAAATTCATGTCTTACCTTATTATATATATATAAAACTTGTAAAAAATATTTTATTTTTCTGCTATTCTGAATCAAGGTATATGTCACTAACAATTACTCATATAATTACTAGCAACTTTAATTTTAGTACTGTAAAAACTAGTATAATTTACATATTAAACGTCCAAACCATTAAGCACAAACAGTGGAAGATTAGGGAAATTATTACTTAAAGTTCCATTTAAGAAATGGATCTTTCACAGTGGACGTGTCTGACTATGCCAAGGCACATACATTTACATAGTTATAAACTTGTTTGAATAACGTGTTCATAAAAAATAAACTTACATGGTATCTCAGTTCTTGGTAATGCAACTTCATGTCTTTTCACTTTGTTAACTAACAACTCTGCACCTCCTCTGAAACAGAAATTATTTAAGATGATTGTATCAAACAGCTACCATTGTTCATTATATTTATTTGTCAGAAATACCATTATGACTAATTCACATGCTGTACACCACTTATAATAATGAACAAATGCTTCAAATGTTATTTAAAGCATAAATATAACAAATAATCACCAAATGAATCACAAAACCTAACTCAAAATTTACTGTTAAGTCTGTTTGTTCTGTATTTGAAAAGTATTTTCTAATTTATGCAGTTGGAATAAAAAAAATTTACCAGAAATTCAGAAATGTTATAAACCAATTATTTTCCCACAAAACAATCTTGTCACTTTTGCAGCAGTCTCCTACACCGTCCCTGCAATGAAACCAATGTTTCTGCCAGAATTGGAAATGTTTCTGGAACACTCCTTCTAGGATGGTATATACAGGGTGTCCAGAAAAGGACTCCCTGATTTCAGAATTAAATATCTCGAAAACAAAGATCGATAGAGGAATGCAGTAAACGGTATGTTCATTGTGACAGCTGTAAGAAGTGTATACAGCAGTGTGAAATAATAGTTACAAAAGCTGCTAACAGATGGCGCTGTACGCTGTACAGCTCATATCAGCATACATAAGTGAAATGATCGTATGAAAACAATCAATGGTGTACATGGTTTTAAACTCTTCCTTCGGTACGCTAACCTCCTTTCACGTTTCAATGGTGGGACTGATCGCCCTGAGCTTCGGATCACTATTTAGGCATTACGTATGTCGATTACAGCGCCATCTGTTAGCAGCTTTTGTAACTATTATTTCAAACTGCTGTATACACTTCTTACAGCTGTCACGATAAACATACCGTTTACTGCATTCCTCTATCGATCTTTGTTTTCAAGATATTTAATTTTGAAATCAGGGAGTCCTTTTCTGGACACCCTGTACCTTCACTAACAAATTTTCTTTGTAACATTGTAAGATTTTAAAAAGTGACCTTTTAGAATAGATTTTAGTTTGGAAGAGGTGAAAGAGGGAGTGAATACACAAGTTGTGGGATAAGGAGTATCACAATTTTGGGAAAAACTTATTAAACATAACAGTCTGTTTAATAATCATAGGACAAAATAAACACACACAAATAAAGAAAACATTGATCATGCCAGATAGTAAAATGAAGACTGCATTCAGATTGTGATGGCATAATTTTTTAAGTTGTGATAATGCAAGAAAACCAGTAACTAAACCGGGTAGAGACAAGGAGAGGTACATGTGAATTGAGATTTTGTTTCGCAAGTAATAGATAGTAGACATCAGCCGAGAAACACATTTTTTTCTTTTGGGTGAACTGCCCATAAACAAAAGCAGCAGAAGTAATTTTAGTTGGCACTATTTAGCGGAGCGTAGTAGTATTCGCGGCTAATGGACGCTTGTGATTGGCTGTGACTCGTTAATGTCAGTGTTTTATTCGCCGCGCATTAATCGTTTGGCACCGAATAAGTTTCGTACAAAATACTATAACTGACGTTAAATTATATATATGTTTTATTTTGCTATAAAATATTTCTTTTTGAAACTCATTTCTTTTATCTTGTAAACTCGATTCGTAATATTGAATTAATGACATCGTTAGCATTTAGGTCGTAATGCAGCATAGCCCACAGCGAAACGGCACGATAACACACGATATTGCGGATACCCAATTTCCATATCGTATGTATCGCTGTTACTATAGTCCAGGCTGCATTACAATATACTCAATTGACGAAATCATATTTTAAAAATATGCGATTCGGTCGGAATGCAGCCTGGACCATAGTGAAACGTAACCACAGCACCTAATATTGCGGATATCCAATTTTTAAATCGTATCAATCGATGTTACTGTGATCCACGCTGCATTGCTGTATAAGCTTAAACTATTATTAACGAAATCATATTTTACAAATATGCGATTCGGTCGTAATGCAGCCTGGACCATAGTGAAACGTAACCATAGCACTTGATATTGCGGATATCCAATTTTTAAATCGTTTCTAAGGCTGTAACTGTGGTCCAGGCTGCATTACACCCTAAATGCAATGGCTTATGGACGAAATCATACTTTGTAAATATTTTATTTCGTATGCATGATTTTAATAACCATTTTAGAAACGCGAGGAATGGAATAAAATTTAAATCAATGGATGTGGGATTAACAGACTCGATAATAGTTTCTACGACCTTTCTCGTTAAATGGAGAGAGTTTGCAAGGCAATTTTATTACTCAGTAAACGATTAATAACTACAATACGCGGATTAATACATACATTAATCTACTGACTGGTATAGATCATGGCCAATCCGAAGCGTTCATTAGCCGCGAATACTACTACGCGCAGTTAAATAGTGCCAACTAAAATTACTTCTGCTGCTTTTGATTATGGACGGTTCACCCAAAAGAAAAAAATATGTTTCTGGGCGTGATGTATACTATCTATTACTAGCGAAATAAAATCTTAATTTACATGTACCTTTCCTTGTCTCTACCCACTAAACCTTTACTGGACAGTTGTAGTAGAACAGTAAGTAAAAATGTAGTGTTTCAGATATTTTGGGTAATGGGTTACTTTCAGCTGGCAGCATTGATGTGTTCATCAACTGAGAAAATATATTCTTTCCAACTGAACACAAACATCTTATGCTAACCTAGCACCACAACTTATATTTCCAAAACACTATTTTTATTCATCATCAGCCATAAATGTGGACAAAATCTAAAGATTAGGTACATGTACTTTTCCTGTTCGGCAATACAGAGTTGGGTTTTCAATGGTTTCCCCAAATCACTCCAGAAAAATGTCAGGATGGTTCATTCAAAAAGGCTTGCCAAACTCTGCTCCTTGCTCCAATTTTTTCCCACTTCTAATGACCACCATGTCGGTGATGCATCTTCCACACTTTCTTTCAAAGAGAAAAGAAAGGAAAAACAAGTAAAAATGAAAGAACAGAGGGAAAAAAAAGGGGAAAAAGTGGATAAGAAACTATCATTAACTCATCACACAACTCTTGCATTAATCAATGTTAAATGTATTTTATAATGTTAACTGAAACTTCAGTGTCTATGAACTGTTGAAAGTGACATCAGTTCTGTGGACTATTTATCCATGGACTGCTCTCTTAAATTATTTAGATAAGGGCTGATTCTTCCAGCTTTGGCTAAGTGACAGAACTATGTCCAAAAGACACCTAGTGAAGTACAGTTTACATTTTTACGGTCAAAATAGAAGGTAGGGAAAAAACTGAAAACAGTAAACAATGTTTACAAAATTTCTTTGTAAATAAGATAGGATAGGGAAAATAAACAGTTACCCGTCACTTACCACAGATGAAGGCAGGAGGGCGAGACACGTAAAAACACAAAAACAAAAGAATTACACAATATTTCGACTTTTTAGTCTTCCTCATGTAGGAGGCGAGACATATGGCAGGGGGAAAGATGTGGTGGATGTGACCACATCTTTCCCCCTGCCATATGTCTCGCCTCCTACATGAGGAAGACTAAAAAGTCGAAATATTGTGTAATTCTTTTGTTTTTGTGTTTTTACGTGTCTCGCCCTCCTGCCTTCATCTGTGGTAAGTGACGGGTAACTGTTTATTTTCCCTATCCTATCTTATTTTCAGTGCCTCGCGGCAGTTTCTTTGTTTCCTTTATCCAAATTTCTTTGTAAGTAATGTTTACAGCAAGAAGATATGCATACTGGCATTGCAAAAGGAAACAATGTACAACTCGTCACGAGAAAAGTATTTGGTTTTAATGTCAATGAATGCAGCATGGAGCATCTTTCTCTTCCATTTCTTGGTCGTCATAGTAAAACAGCTCTCAGTAAGCTGCACTATTTTAAACAGAAAATTGTTAGGAATGAGGAGTATAGTTTGAGCAAACACCACAGCCAATCAAAATCTGTGGTTCAGTCAGATTCCTATGCATGAAAATCACTTTGAGTTTTGTACGAGTTTCAATGAATCATAATTGGCAATTTCAATTCTGACTGAACGTGCCAGGAGTACACCGCATAATCATTTAGTAATTTAATTGTGATGGAGCACATGCTCCAATCATTCGCCATGTTCATCAAAGTAGACCACACATAATATCCATCAACTTAAGACAAAATGCTTTTGTTGAGGGCTGATGCTTGCTCGATTTTGGCACATAACTGGATCAATTGCGCACCCAGGAGATCTCTGCATTATTAAAGACATCTTCCCAAACAGATAGGAAGTAACATTCTCTCTCCAACTCACTCACACAGGTAATATGATTTCCTTATTTGCAGTCACAATGAATAACTGTGGTGAACAGCAACAGAAAATGCTGTAAATTCATTTTTTTTTCTAACAATTATCTTTACCCAAGTCTCCACTGTCACAGAGAAATATTTTTAAGTTCATTTATAATGGCCATATTCAGGATATGCATTGGACTTCACAATATCCAATCATGATAAATACCTTAAAGGAGAGAAATAACTTATGCCTAGCACCAGGCATAATTAACAAGATACTTTTTTATTCATTCCTAAGCTTCCCAACATCCCATCAAGATGCACCACTTTATTTTAATCCTGGGAACCTGAGTGAATAATGTTCAAAATCCCATGAAAATAAGTCCAATGGTTTTTATTTTTTCATAATAAAAATAAAGACTTCTTTTAAGTTGATTTCTTCTCTGTCATAATCATTTTTCCATAAATATCTCAATGTACAGATTTATTGGCTTTAATATTTTATTATCTGTATAGATAAACTAGCAGTTACCCGCGACTTCGTCCGCGTTGAAGAGTGTTGTAATATAAGATTATCTTGAGAGGTTTGGTTGCTCAGTGGTTAGGGCGTCCAACTGAAGATGGAAAAGTCCCCAGCTTGAATCCCAGTCTCAGAGAGGATTTTCAAAGGTCCTTAGCTCGACCTTCACATCTGGCATAGGTTGTGTGACTTGAATTACGCCACAATGCTCACTTGGTTCTGATTCCGTGTTGAACTGTGGGTCCTCTATGTCCGGTAGGATTACTGGGTTACGTTAAGAGGCTACGAAATGGACTGATTGCGGAGACGTAAAGAAGCCTTGTCACCAGGTCAATACGACCATACAATTTATTTTAGAGCTATTTTTATTAGTAATAGTAGTAATAAATGTTGGAATAAAATAACAAAAATCTATTTATGTTCCACACTTCATTGAATTTTGAAAACAGTAAAAATATTCTGTTTGTAAGGAGTATTTTCAGTTTAATATATCCGTATATACAATATTGAGGATTTGCCTCCTAGGTTTGGCCTATTTTCATAGCCCTAGTTTTCTTACATTTCTTTGAAATATTTGAATTTCGTTTACCCAGCATCTCTTAAAATTACTTATTTCATCTCGCGAATAAAAATTAATATAGTTTTAATTAATGGAAGCTCAAAACGTCAAAATATTAGCAATACATTGATGGAATCGACTAAATATCAACAACAACAAAATACTAACATCCAAACAGCAAATAAAAACTTAAGTGGCCCAAGGACGTTCATTTCCGTTAGTAAAATTGCGATTTTAAAAATGAATACTTTGATTTGCATTGGATATCTGAAAAAAAATCTTTAACAAAAGAGAACTTAATTTTCTCTTTGAATATTGATTTTTTTGAGGATATATTGGTTCCATCAACAGAAATTTACATATTATAGTAGTAAGTATAATAGTAATTGATTCTTTTATCCAAAATGATCAGTGGTATTGTGGTAATGGTTTCTCTATCTTTGGAAACAACTGAATTGCCTGTAGACCAGTTTACTATAGTTCATTCGTTTCGAACATTAATTCTGCGCTAAAATACTAATTTCAATGTTAAAGTAGTAATAGATTGTTTCTTCATAATTGGTTTCTCACTCTGCAAACAGAATTGAATGACAACCGGCGAATTACCACTCCGCTTGTCTGCCACTCCATTATCTGAATAAAACATTGATAATTTCAAAAATTTACTTTGGGCAACGCCGCATGGTTCTGCTAAATCGTCCAAGCTTACTATAGATCTTTTGATACAATATCGGTACAAAGCGATACATGATGTCACTAAAATGGTGCTCATGAAAGAAGCTTAAATAACTAATAATGTTTCAGTTCTCATTTTGGCCCAGGCTGCGTTTTAAAATTACCGCTAGAAAATCAAAACTTCTATCACTCGCACATTAATACATTCACTATATTGTATGTTAGTGACGTCATGAATAGCGAAATAAAATTGACTTATTATTAAAACAGTAAATTAAATACTGAATACATCTAAAACTACATTCAGCCGCATGAACTATGTCGTCAGCTTCATGACAGTTATTCAGGTAACGTAATTAAAAAAATTATACTAAAATGCTTTTAACTTACAGTGTACAACGGAAAGTCCACAATTCTCTACGGTCGTTAATATTGCTGGTCAAATTTACATCGCGATAAAGTGACTTTTATTGCTCGTGATTTAGTAAGGTGTATAATGAAATTAATTATGATATAGAAAATTCTGTTACTACTCGAAATGTAGTTCCAGAGCATTTAATGTGCTGAGATGTGTTCGTATCGTTTGATTTTCTAGCGGCAATATTAGCAGAAACAGTGGTTTGGTTGAATTGCTGCCTGGACCAGAATGTTTTTGTTACAGCAGAAAGCAGAAGGAATTTAGTTATTGTTAGTAATAAGTATGCAGCTTTCATATGCTCCGTGCAAATGAGGTGTATTGTGTTGTAAACGACTTCCAGTGTTACTTCACGAAACAATAAGTTTATACATTAGCCCATTGAATACATTCGTTTTAAGTGTAGAATTCGATAGATATTTGCAGAATATTGAACAGTAAGTAAAAAGCAGTACTATTCGTACAAAAATTCTGAACGAAAAATAAAAAGGGTTAGTTAAGTTTTAAATTTCGCCAAAAGTAATTTGTAATGCAGAGACTGTATAGTAACAAAAAAGAAACAGGAAATAAATTAAACCGAGATAGAATGGAATCCGTAACATTTTTATAAATACGACCTTTCGGGCACCGGCATTTTGCACTTTTAGTAAATCGGCTTTCGTGCTGGTATACTCACTCATAGCATTTTACGTTTTTTTTTTCCAAGTTCTGATTTTTTACATTTTGTATGACGCATATATTAAGATCGAAATTATGGTGTAATATTGATATGTCATACTATTTTATATAAGCAAATGAAAACATCTCCTTGCGAATTTGACAACAGTACCTACCTTTTTTTTTTTTAATTTAAGGTTAAGTACAGATTTATATTTCCTGCTTCCAAACTATTATTTGTCCAGTGCGTCGGTTTTATGGCTTTTAAACTACACACAAACTTGCATATGTAAGAAGGTTCTGAATAGTAGTGTTTGCGATTTACGTAAAAAGCAAAGAGTAAACGTGGCACGGCAATCTACGAAGTAGGAAACTCTTTGTTGTTTCCGAATTGATATTAATGGCAATTTCTAAAAGAACTATGCGTTTTTGCGGGATAAAATCTATCCTATTGCACTTCGCACGCAATTAACTGACTTCATGCCAAATTTCATTTAAATATGTTGAGTTATTAAGGCGTGATTGATTGCCAACGTACATCCAAACACACATCCGAACTTTCTCATTTTCTCATTTATAGATATATAGATATGAAGTCAAATTTTTCACATAATAACAGTGTAAAGGTATATTAAACCTTCATCATTCATATTTCCTTGTTTACCCATGGCAGTATTTCCTCCTTTCTCTTCGTCTAATAAAATATTTACAGATACATAAGTGTAATATGTGATTGCACACGGTAATAATGAAAACAACTTCAGCAGTTATTTCCAGTATGTTATAAAAGATATCAACAACCAGCCATTGTCTAAGTGTAACAGAAGTTGCACTTAAACTTTACTCATATTTATCATAGGAGAGCATACCTTATTCCTTCTTTATTCAACCAACATCCATCTACCCTTGTAATAAAGCTCATTTGGTACTATGCCAACTAGTAAAGCTTTCAACCTAGGTAAACGTGTCACTGCTAGAGTCATTATGAAGTGTTGGGTATGTGGGGAGTTGAGTTCCATCCAAGCTGGCTGACTCTCACAGTAGACCTCAAACAGTCGTCATAATGACTACCTGGTTCATATAAGTTTTCTAATAGGTATGCACTTAATTGAACACAGTACAAATATGCTAACAAGATATAGTAAATATCTTAGGATCAATTTCTGACAGTGTTCTTTCCTTTTCTTGTTTGAAGTCACAAAGCAAGGGCGTTCTAGTTTAAAGACTTAAGAGCAATCCTATTTTTGAATATTAGCTTTTCTTCTAATTCACATTTATCAGTATCAGCGTCAGTAAATACTTATTTGTATGACCATCATACCAGCGTTACTTTATATAACATCTTTTATTACACATGACCAATTAAATAAATGAAAAACTACATTTTACTCATTATCAGCAGGTGATTTAAGCTTAGAGTGGACACTGTACAAGAAAGGCATACAATGTAGAGTAATCAATTGTTTGGGCTGAATCAAGCACAAGCACTATGAGAAATTTTAAATAGTACATTAATTAAACTGATAAATATTTCACAACTGTAACACTGGGATGTTAATGCCAGGCAGGATCATAAACTTATCTGGGTCAAGTTTATGTTGCAACACATTACGTCACCAACATACGATACAGTTATTGTATCAATGCGCGTGTGAATGAAGCTATAATTTTGTGATCTGGTTAAGTTAGGTTGAAGTGTACGCTGGACCAGAATGACAAATGAAACTACTTGTTACAACATAATGCACAATTAATTTAGTTAGTATCAGTAATTTAAGCTGATTTCATGAACACCATGTTACTTACGTCACATTGTGACATCATGTATCGCGATGTAAACTTCTCCCAGTTATCCTTGCCCATATGCAACTTTTGTTTGATTTTCAAAAAAGATTATGTACACACAAACTACAGATTCTTCTATATTTTCGTGGAACATAACTCCATTAATTTTGTGCTGGAATGACAATGATCCAATTTCAAAATGCGATATAGAGGAAACAACTTACATGTTGCTAACTAATAACCTAATATAGAATTAAATACTGAATTCTGCATCCTCATGTTATACAAAAAATATGATATTAAGATTCTGGTCCAGGGTAAGAAGATTCAAAAAAAAAAAACTCATCCTCGAACCTGAAGGTGTAGGCTACAAAGTTTGTTGGTTGCCAATATGGTCCAGGATACATTACAATCTATCCATAACATCCTTCAATATTTCTGTTTAAAATAATAAAAACAATTTTATAAAAAAAAACCTTCTGCTGTATATGCAAGAATACATATACGTATCGCAATATAAAATTGAACCATGATAATGTTACATATTATACTACGTCACAAAGAAGTAAACTATGATCTACAAAACGGTACGTGATTTTAGATTCCTAGAAACCATTTTGGTATCATAATAATCATAACCTGCGGTATTTCCGATTAAATATTTATTCAGTGAGATTAGTAAAAACTAACCATTAGTTTGGGTATATTGAGCGCCTCATTGTCAGTCAAAATGAAATTAAAGTCAATAGCGTTTTCTTTTAAACTATAGGCATCATAATGACAACATTTTAAGCACATACCCAAATTCCAAAATCAGATGTAGCGGCAAATCACCCTCCGCCATATTTTTAGCGGAACGACAACATAACAAACTTTCACACAAATCCTAAACATTTTCGAAATATTCACACAGATGTGCCATATTGAAACCTCACTTTCCTCTTTATTCGCGACCACAGACTTTCAATACTTTGAGTATGTATTTGCGGATCGTCTGGATCTACGAAGTTTTCTTTGTGGATAATGATCTCATGTCCATATATGCCCCCATAAGCCCTTTCTAAATTGCGGTATGACGGATATCCATCCGTCCTAACTATTGTTCCCGGAAGGACATGTTGCCGAATATGAGCTATCAAAGTTTCTTCCGTTTTGTCAGTCACTTCGACGACAAAACACTTCTTTGTTCCTCGCTGAATACCTCCGAACACACATTGCTTGTTCCTCATTTCGCCACTGTGGTACTTCCTATGGAAAAAATGTATTTCGTCTACTTCCACTATTAAGGGCTCACCGTTTTCATCGAAGCCACCTATTTCTACAGGATGTGTTGCAACCCACTGCAAACATATTTCCCGGCAATAATTACTCCAGTCTACCTTCGTATCATGGAGGAAGGCCTTCCTCCATGCTTCGTATGCGTAGAATCTGGACTTATCGTAGCTTCCCACGCCGAATCTTCCTGCAACTGATTCCCTGTCCAGCAGTATATAAAAATGATAATCTGGAACAGATCCAGTTTACTTCTTGAAAAAAAAAGAACCATAGCGAACACTTTTACTTGCTTTACGTTCCTTACACTTCCACATGTATCCGTCAATGCACTGGCTACGTTTGCACAAACTGCTGAATATTAAGCAAGTAGGGCAAATGAATGTATTGCGTATGAGTTTGCGCTTAGCAAACCAACTTAATTTCTTTAAACCCTCCCCGTGAAGAGCAAGGGTGAGAGTCGGAATAGTCCACCTCTCCTGTAGTAACAGATGATGGTCCATAATTTCGTGATCTTCTACAATAAAATAACTTTTCTGAGGCCTCCCACGTACTGCCAAGATCAAGAAACAGACACAGAACAACCGAAAACGACAAATGGACCGCCAGCTGCTGGTACAATGTATCCGCGTAAGTAAAGCAAGCCAGTCCACTCACCATCCCCCCACCCCCCTGCCGACATACTTGGATTACTTGTATATCCCGCTGTCCACTAGGGAGAAAGGTTCCAGGAACTAATGAAAGTCTGCATACCAGGGGACACAAACCATGGAGCAAAGAATTTTTACCTCCATGACACAAACAACAAATTCCTACCTAAAATGTTGTCGCTGACTACCTAAAACTTCACTGCTCTTAAGTATCTAAACCAAATGAAAACAGGGCAAAACCCTAAAAAAATTAAATCCATTCCCAAATACTTGACTTGACATACTGCACCTGAGTATTACTCCTGATTATTACATCTTTCACCTTAAGACTTAACAGACCGGTTACCTAAGATTTTCGTGCTCTGTACTCGCCAACGCGGGTCGGTTGCACCATAGGTCCATTAATGTTTTACGCTAAAATACGCCCAAATTACTCGGTTTATCGGTGCTGTATGGTTCTCATAGTTACGTGTGTGATATTAGGTTTATTGGAAGTCTGGAATTGTCGGTATGGAGTTATTTTTAAAGCTGACAGACAGCACATGTCGATTAAAAAAATGGAATACCGTTTATTTTGCGTGTGTGCATGGAGTAATACAATTATAAAACACTCGTGAAAATTACATGTTTCACCTTAAGACTTAACAGAACGGTTACCTAAGATTTTCGTGCTCTGTACTCGCAAACACGGGTCGGTTGCACCATAGGTCCATTAATGTTTTACTCTAAAATACGCCCAAATTGCTCGGTTTATCGGTGCTGTATTGTTCTCATAGTTACGTGTGTGATATTAGGTTTATTGCAAATCTGGAATTGTCGGTATGGAGTTATTTTTAAAGCTGACAGACAGCACATGTCGATTAAAAAAATGGAATACCGTTTATTTTGCGTGTGTGCATGGAGTAATCTTTATATATATAAAAATCTCGTGTCACGATGTTCGTCCGGGATGAACTCCGAAACTACATAACCAATTTAGATGAAATTTGGCTTACTGTGTGTAATTTGGTCCAACTTAAAAGATAGGATAGTTTTTATCTGGATTATAGACCTCAATATTTATTATTTGTGAAATAAATGTTCATTAAATGTTTGTCATAGGACAATGGTTTGTAATTATTTGTAAGCCACCAAAGGCAAGCGGTCTGCTGGCCTAGTGGTTAGGGCGTCTGACTGGAGTTGGGAAGTTCCCCGGTTCGATTCCCTGTCTCGGTGGGGATTTTTATAGACACTTAACCCGGCATTATTCTCCGGTGCAGCATGCTGTGTAAGGTGAAATACGCCAGGATGGTACTGTGGTTCGGATTCGACGTTAAAATGAAGGTCTCCTGTACCAGGCAGGATGGGCGGGCTAGGTAAAGGCGCCTACGACAGTGGCAGAATGCCCAGCCAGTAGAAACAATGTCACCAGGTCGTTACGACCACACGAAATTATTATTATAGTTCCATAAGTTTCTAACTTATCGATACAACACTTGGTTAGCTAGGTTGCGTAATCATCCAGTAGATCAAGTTCTGTTTCAATTTATTTATGCTACAGTTTATTCCTAACAGATGGCGGAGTGTTAATTTATCGAACCATCCAGTAGATGCGGTTGTATTTCGATTTATTTATGCTACAGTCTATTCCACGCCATATGTGCGAGTTTCTTCAATTTTAATTGTGCTGTGTATTGTGTTATAATTATACCGTATTGTTGTTCATCGTTTGTGTGTCATTATACCTAACGACAAAGTAATTACACACATGAATATAACATTGAAGAAAACGTTACGATAAATTCGAATCGTGTAAGCATTTCTCGCTAGCTTATCATTTTTCTTCTTCTTTTTGTTCAGCTAGAGACCACGGTGTCAATTTCAATTCCTCTCCTGTTGTTTTTTCTTTCTTCCTCCCCAGTACTCCTTCATTATTGCACTCCTCTCTACCTTTGAATCCTGCCATATTCAAAGTCTGCTATCGAAAAAAATTTCTTTCCATACAGTTCACTGGTATTATTTCGTTTCAAATCTTTCTAAACCTCTTGAAAGCCTAGTGTCATCCATGCTATAAATGTATCGAAAAAATATAATTCTTCTTTTTCTGTTATTTTTCAATGTTATTATATATTTCCTCATTATTTATTAACTTCCATTTTACTGTATTTTTTAATGGACCCAAAAATTCCTGTTTCACCACTGTATTATAGTGTCTTATTTTAAGGCTTTCAGAAAGGCACTTTTTGTTGTAATTAAAATATTTTTCAGTGAAATGTCGCCAAAGAATCTAACCTCGACAATGCATATAGCAGAGAGGCACGACGCATGACGAGAGAGCTCATCAATCAGCAACATAAATCGCGGCAAGTAAGGAAATTCAAAGAATCAGGACAGCTGAGCGTCGTATGCAAGAATCTGGTTGCTTCCGACAGACATTACCAGTGATTCCTCGCTCTACTTTTGCCGATGAGATTAACGTATGTTTAAAACAATCGGTTTTATGGCGGAATGTCGATTCTCTTTAATTGATCATGAACATGCGAGTACAGTTGCAAAATGATCCATCGGCACAAGTATTTTGTAAGCAATTGTTGGATATTGGAAAAGGTGAAATAGAACTGCATCGAAATACACAATACATCAAATTGCCATACAAATTCTGCACTGTTGTTCACTCAAAAATGAACTAACTCAGCGTGTGTTCCTGGATATATCAAATAATTACTTAGATCATAATTAGATCAGTAATCGTGCTATTTTGGCAGCAAAATATGTTGATGTCAACGAAATTAACTTCCAGATACGACAGTTGTTGCCAGATCAATAGATACTATTGTAGATGAAAATGAAGCCCTAAATTTTCCAAATGAGTTTTTAAACTCTTTGGATGTAACAGGAATGGTGCCACACAATCTCCGGTTAATGATTGGTTCACCGATTATTCTTCTTCGTAATTTGAATCCACCTAGATTATGCAACGGTACACGTTTGGTGATCAAAAGGATCACCGGAAATGTTCTTGAAGCAACTATTTTGACTGGAATGTTTAAAGGAGAAATCGTCCTGTTGCCACGTATTTCAATGATACAGTCAGAATATCCAATACCATTTAAAAGGCTTCAATTTACGATTCGTTTGGCTTTCGCTATGACAATAAATAAGTCACAAGGCCAAAAAATGTCCGTTTGCGGCTTGGATTTGGAAAATACGTGTTTCTCCCATGGGCAACTATATGTCTCCTGCTCACGTGTAGGGAAATCATTAAATCTATTTGTATTAGCAAAAGACAGGCTAACTAAAAATATTGTGCACCAATTAGCACTTAGATAAATTAAAATTATAAATTGTAATATTAAAAAAAAAAATTAAAAATCAAATTAATATGCCTCATTTATAAAACTGAAATTTCAGTTTAAATAAATAAATTTTATAAATAAATAAAAAATTATTTATTTATTTATTTTTATAAATATCAATTTTTATACAATTTCAATTAAGTAATTTGTAATAAAATGTAAATTAATTTTTTTTATGATCGTTTGTCCTTAATTTCAATATTCCGTAATTATTTACCAATTACATTTGAATTTCCAAACCGACTACAATGTTTTGCCTTTATTAGTGAATATTAATTTGACTACTTTAGGAAGTTTAAAATAACATTAATCCAATTACTAAGTCACAGCAACGCGTGACCGGGTCAGCTAGTACAATTATAAAACACTCGTGAGAATTACATCTTTCACTTTAAGATTTAACAGACCGGTTACCTAAGATTTTCGTGCTCTGTACCAACATGGAGGAAGGAATAATATGGAGACGACGCAAGAGACCTTTACCACGCATGGGAGTGAAGCAGGCCGGCGGAGGAGTGGGGGGGGGGGGGGGGGGCATGGCCGGAGTGATGAGGGCTTGACCGCTTCAAACAAACACGGGGAATATGTACAAACACCTCAAGGGGACTCTAGGATAAACGTGACGCCGCAATATGGTGATGGATTATTATGTAACTCGATGAGACAAATAAAAATGAAGCATAAAATTTTTTGATATCCTGCTTAGTTTTCGAGATATTCTGTCTCAAATGTGAAATGGTTTTGGTTGAAATTCAGAAGAAAAAGTCAAATTTTATGATGAATTTTTATTTAAAAAGACGAGACAAATAAAAAATAAAGAGTAAAATTTTTCGATATTTCACCTAGTTCTCGAGATATACTGTCTCAAAAGTGAGGTGTCTTGAGTTGAAATGCAGAAGAAAAATTTCGCAAAAGTCAAATTTAATGATGGATTCTTATGTAACACGACGAAAAAACTCGATAATAAGGAATAAATGTTTTCGATATCTTGCTTAGTTTGGGGGATATACAACATCCAAATTGAGGGGTTTAGGTTTGGATGCAGGCTGGACCAAAAATTAATTCTGTCAAAGCCACAATGATTACATGGTTGACATGCAGAATGGATATTTCAGTTTTATTACTACCACTTGTGGTTAGTCTGAAATGTGTCCTAGACCAGAAAAAAGTAAGAGGACCCACTCTAGGGATGAGCAACCCAGACATTTTGTAGGCTGGTACCAGAAATAAAATGTTTATTCAGTCACCTTAATGAACATTCTCTTGATCAAGATGTGTTGTCTAATTTCACAGCCCTACTTATTTTGACAATTGTAAAAAAATTATCTCTCAGTTAGATTTAGATACGGGGGGAGAATGTTGTACGAAAAAAAAAGAGACTAAATTAGAAACACATTCCCCAAATTGATTTTGTTCAAAGGCCAATAACTTCTTTATTTATGAAGCCCATTTTTATTTCTGCATGAACCTGTTTCGACATAAATAGATGAGAAAGATTTCAAAATCGGTAAAAATAGGTATAGACGTATTTACAAACAGAAACAAGTCTTATATGAAGCATTAAAAATAACCTAAGTCAATGGCCTGAAATAGCTATTTAAAAAATTAATAAAACTCACAGCTTCTCACATAACAGTTAATTTCATCATCCATTGTCAGTATAATCAGCAACGTGACGAAAGAAATCGTAATAGTAAATTCACTGAATCGCGAAGTAAAACACGCCCCTTTAAATCTCATTTTAAACACTCGTTAAAAAATAATGCTAGTCTATTATGTGCAAAATAGCAAGTTTGCTGATTTTCTACACTACACCAAGAAAAATTTGAGAACAAAGTCATCCCATTGAGAGCTATGACTAAATATTTATAGACGTGCTGCAAAGTTTGCGGTGTCTACCGCTCACTTCAACAACGATAATTACAATTCAACTTACTTATGAAATGATATTCCAGGTTCTTTCCTGTCTGGCCTATTTGTGCAACCGTACGCAACACAAGCTGGCATTTTTAAACACTTATACACAATACTAAATTAAATAATCACTGCATCTACCACAATGTGAACACCTTAATTGTTGGGAAGCGCCATATGGTCGCTGCCGGTGCTGCCACCATGCGGGAGAGTTTAGTGCTTGCTTCACCGATTTAACGTCACTTCTCCTCCATATAATTCCTTCCTCCATGTGTACCAACACCATCTTCATCCCAGGCCTGGTGGCTATGTCACCAAAACGTTGTGACGCCACTCCAGTTAGGCCGGAAGCAGCGATTTGTAAGCTGGTTTGTGTGTGAACTTCGAGTTGTTTTTTTTCTCATGCTATCTTTAAAAGTTTCGGCGGAACTTATTTCCGGTTTCAACCAACTTTCTGTACCGATGACGACATCCGCTTCTGTACTACAAATAACACTTTCAAGTTCCGGTTGTTTGTTACAAACGCTTCTACAGTTAATTACGAGAACTTTTAACTGTCGAGATTCTTTTAGGTTTCTCCTACATTCCGGTGTTGCATCTGATTGGGTTGCCCGTAACTGGCTTTCGTGTTTCGGATGTTCCTCCCTCCTCCACCCAGTGCATTCCAAACGGCCCCTGCCACCCGTGTAGCCGATTCACGTGTGTAGTGCACACCTGACCTATTAAGGGGAACCCTACAAGACTCGACCCTATGGCGATGATCGAAAAATCTGCAGCCAATGTCATCATAGAAACGTCGTAGTCTCTGGTTCAGCCCCTCAATACGGCTCTGGACCAGAGGTCTACAATCAACTCTGTCTACGATGCTACATATGGTTAGCTTTGCCGATATCTTGTGGTCACTGGCCACAGAGTTCACCCTTTCAGCCAGCCGCCGGAAGGAAGAGAGGATAACCTCCTAACCAAGGCGACAAGCATCATTGGTAGGAATCTTGAATGAAGCAAACGATGTTGTTACCGCAAATACAGTTTGCGATTCAAATACGCGTGTGTGGATATGTCTACATAGTTTGATTCTGTAGTGGCAATTTAACGGAGATTGTGGTTAGGTCTAAATGCAGTCTGTACCAGAATGGTTTTGTTGTTCCATAAGGGACAAAGAATTTATCTATTACCGTTAGTAATTCCATGAGAACCAAGTTAGTGACAAAACGTGTATCGCGATGGAAACTACTTCCACTTCCAGCCATTCCCAACTAAGCTTACGATGTATGGTAGCAAAATAACTATTTTTATTCTGGTCTAGGCCTCATTTCAACCTAACTACAAGTGGTAGTAAAAACAACTGAAATATCCATTCTGCATGTCCACCATATAATTCATTGTGGCTTTGGCAGAATTAATTTTTAGTCCAGGCTGCATATCAACCCAATCCCAGTATATCCCGAAAACTAAGCAAGATATCGAAAAATTTTATTCTTTATTTTCGATTTGTCTCGTCGTGTTACATAAGAATCGATCATTAAATGTGACTTTTGTGGAAATTTTCTTCTCCATTTCAACTCAAGACACCTCTTTTGATACAGTATATCTCGAGAACTAGACGAGATATCGAACATTTTCATTATTTATTTTTTATTTGTCTCGTCTTTTTAAATAAGAATCCGTCACCAAATTTGACTTTGACCAATTTTTTATTCAGAATTTCAACCAAAAACATTTCACGTTTGAGACAGAATATCTCGAAAACTAAGCAGGATATCAAAAAAAAAATTATTTGTCTCATCGAGTTACATAATAATCCATCACCAGATTGCGGCGTCACGTTTATCCTAGAGTCCCCTTGAGGTTTTTGTACATATTCCCCGTGTCTGTATGGAAGCGGCCATGCCCCCTCCACTCCGGCCATGCCCCCCCACTCCTCCTCCGCCCTGCTTCACTTCAATGCGTGGTGAAGGTCTCTTGCGTCGTCTCCATATATTTCCTTCCTCCATGGGAGAAATGTCCATCGATGAACAAAAATAGTGTTAGAATGGAGTCCAAAAGATCATCACAAACCTAGAGGCAGACCAATGGGTTAAAGACATTCGCTGGGCTTTAGGAACTAACTGGCAGAAGATCACCCAACATCGCAATGCTTTGCTATTGCTAGACTTGAGTACACATATAGATAAAATGAATAAATTTGAAAGTTTGTATTTACTAAAAATTAGATATTTATGTATAAATTTTAGTTACTGTTTCTAGTTTATCGCATTGCTTTTGGTGATTTCAGGTACACTGGTAAAAATTAAGGGGATGTAAAGGGGAAGAGTGGTTGCATTTTTGGAAACAATATTTAGTCAGTATTTTTCTGTCGACAACTCACCAAAGTTTCACTGTAATCGGATGAACGGTTTAGGAGCATACCCGCCGCTAGCTGTTTGAGCGCCCGCGTGCAATACCGATTATGCCACCCCCTGTCTAACTACAGGCTGTGGTGAATCTAGGAAATTTCCGAACCGTGTCAAAAAACTGTGAGATTGCCGCCCCTTCGGATATTATTTGTTGTCCCCATTGTTGTTATCCCGAGTGTTGCCAGCCGTCCGAAGCAGCTGTTGAGCTAAAAAAAAAAAGGTTGCCCGCTACATAATGCGCTGCAAATTTCGTCGCTATCAATCGTTTTGCCGCCCCCCTCGATGTTCCACCCGCGTGCGGTGCACGCCTTGCACGCCCGCTAACAGCTGCCCTGTTTAGGAGCGCATATAGGACAAACAAACTCACATTGATTTTTATAAATAAGATTAAATTGTCGTTTTTATTATTTTCCTTGCAATTTTTGCTCACCGTTTAAACCTTCCCTGAACTTCCACAAATATTTCAAGATCAAAATTAGCCAAATCGGTCCAGCCATTACCGCGTTTTAGCGAGACAAACGAACAGCAATTCATTTTTATATTCAAAGATTAAATAGTATAACCCCCAAATTGAGGGGGAATATACCAAAGTTAGCATCCATGCTGGGACATTGGAAAATTGCCATTGTTCTTATCCTATTCGGAGAGAATCAGTGTTTCCCAACCTTTTTTGGGTCATGTCCCACTTTTAACATTTTTTTTTGACCCCCATACATAATTTTTAATAAAAAAATTATTTGTTATTATAGAAACTCATATAGGATGGTTTTTGAAAGAAAACACTTTATTACTGTCATAAAACACAGTAAGTAAAATTAAAAAACATATAATGAAATACTAAAATTCAAATGATTTTTAATAAAGATTTATTATGGGAATTTAGTGTGATACTTTTAAGAATTTGCTTTTTCTCTACATTTAGTACCTATATCTAGCATTGCATTTAAATAACCCGAAGAGAAAGCGGTAAAGTCGTATCAAGTCAATTTCTAAATTGCCCCCCTAAAAAAACCAAATTGCCCCCCTGTGGGGCGTGGGCCCCACGTTGGGAAACACTGGAGAGAATGATTATATTGTCTAAAGTATTATATGCTACATTGATTTTACTAACTGAGGACGGAAGACGATGGAAAAGCTTGTGCTCCCGAGTTTGATAAAAATTAACACTAATTACATTTACTTTAGTAACACGCCGTTAAGAAGTTTTAGTTATTTCTTGAGATTATGTGTTGATTGTGTTTCTTACTTTATGACGGGGAGCAAGAGATAGGTTAGGTTGGCTGAAAAGGAGTCTCTCCGACCCAACACCAACTTGTCGAGATGGACCTAGATGGAACTAAGCATAAAGAAAATAATGAAAAGGTGCATTATTTTCTCCGTTTTCTGTATAGTTGTTGCGGAAATTTTGATTGTTATAATTAAATTAAACTTTGGTAATTGTCTTTGGAGTTTTGCCTGTTTTTTGTCTGTGTTGTGCTGGATCATGGAGGAAGGAATTAAATGGAGAAGAAGTGAGCTTAAATCGGTGAAGCAAGCACTAAACTCTCCCGCATGGTGGCAGCACCGGCAGCGACCATATGGCGCTTCCCAACAATTAAGGTGTTCACATTGTGGTAGAGGCAGTGATTATTTCATTTAGTATTGTGTATAAGTGTTTAAAAATGCCAGCTTGTGTTGCGTACGGTTGCACAAATAGGCCAGACAGGAATGAACCTGGAATATCATTTCATAAGTAAGTTGAATTGTAATTATCGTTGTTGAAGTGAGCGGTAGACACAGCAAACTTTGCAGCACGTCTATAAATATTTAGTCATAGCTCTCAATGGGATGACTTTGTTCGCAAATTAAGGTGACTGAATAAATTTTCACAGATTATCAATTGAACAACTTGTGTTTCAGTTTGCAAAATGTTTAACTTCTTTTTAAAAAATAAACCAAAATTTGAATGCACATTTCTGCTAAATACTTTTTAAAACGTTTGACAAATGTTACTTATATCAAGTGAATGATGAATAAGACCATCTCTACTTTTGTACGTTTTGAGAGATCCCCAAAATAATAGAAATGGAGATCACAATATACTAACACACTCTTCACTTTTTAATATTTTTAGATGTTTGTGTACCACAAATCCTGAAATGTAGTGTACAATATGATCTATTAAAACAGTTAGTGCACCTGCATCAAACATACATTCGTGGTCGGACTTGGGAGGAAACTGTAATTCTTTTTCCTCTTCAATAATTCGATGATGTCTTGATGTAAAATTTATAATATGTTCTGGAGCATGATTAACAATTTTTCCAGGAGTATACAATTACCAGTGTTTGCATATTTCACTTCACATTTCAAGAGTAGGTTTTTTTTTTTATAAGCTGCTTTAAATTGTATGGGCAGTGGGATTGTTTGAATTCCTCCCCCCCCCCCCTCCACCCCCCAAAGATCTGATACATTGTAAATATATTTCAAAGTGATCCTGACTAAATTTATATGCTAATATATATTTTAAGATTTTTTGATCAATAACTAAGGAATTAAAGAAATACTTCAAACATGAATCAGAAAACCTAAGAATCCAGTGCTCCTACTGCTGTCAAGTATTATCTTGCCATATGGTGACACTTTCAAATTACATATATAACTTTCTGTTTCAATCAATCTTGTATCACTGTTTCCTAATTACACTTGGATATTGTGGAGCGTGTGCTCCATTGAAATTAAATAAAATAATAATACCCTTAGTCTTTTTTTGTGGCTGTAGATGTTTTGGCAAATAAAATTCTATTAAAATAATTTTTAACAGACTTTTTTTCCTTAATTTCTAATGTTTATAGATAGCATCAATTGAGATACATACATAAGAGAGCGTGCATAAACCACATAGCTCCAATTTGGCCTCCTGTGAACCACTATCCCTCCCCATGTAGACCAACTTGGCTTTTGCCTCCACCCCCCTTCCCCCCCCCCCTCACCTAGCAAGTAGGTTTTTTTCCCCCTTTTGATTCCAGAAGACATTTTGCACTGTTTTCTCTTGTCAGACTATTATAAATTACATAAGGAGATAATTAGCTGAGGGAAATAAATAGGTTTAATTCTAGATCATGATACTGCTACAACTACTTTAGGCCTACTACCAGTACAGGGATCTAGCTTTTTTTAAAATTATTCCTAGCAGTTGAGGTTAGGTTGAAATACAGCCTGGACCAGAAGAAAAATGTCATAAAAGTGGTACGGATAATTCTTTGATAGCTGCGTGTGGCAGAGAGGTGCTATAGCGGTATCGCCATCTAGAATTAAACCAATAAATATTCACATGCTGTTGTGAATTCCATTCCTCATTTTAACTGTGACAAATTTTATGAAAGGATAGCTACGTGGCCTGGCTTGGAATCCCCCCCCTCTCCCTACATAGCTCAACGTAGCCTTCCAGCACCCCCCCCCCCCCCCCCCGGACCAGGCCGTGTAGTTTGTGCACGGTCCCTACCTTTAACCACATGTTAATTCATTATTAATAATGTGAAGTAAAGGAAAATAATGAATCAAATTCTGTGTCATAAAGTTACTTGTACATTCCTGTAATAGCAACAATTGTGAAACGGCTCTTTTATTTTTAAAGGTAATAATAAAGCCTCTGCCCTTTTAAACAGAAGTTGAAGTAGAGTTCTTCTAGCGTGATAAGTTATTTTGTTGAAAAAAGTATAGGCTTGTTCAGACAGTGACTCATCATCGCATTTATGATTGGAGCACACTTGCTTGAAGTTACTTAAAAGAACACCGCATGATGCCAACCATACATTATAGTAAAGTATCACTCTTTACTTTTTGTTGATACACTTTATATTAACTATAAATTATGCGGAAACATTTTATTTCTGGTACCAGCCTACAAAATGTCTGGGTTGCTCATCCCTAGAGTGGGTCCTCTTACTTTTTTCTGGTCTAGGACACATTTCAGACTAACCACAAGTGGTAGTAATAAAACTGAAATATCCATTCTGCATGTCAACCATGTAATCATTGTGGCTTTGACAGAATTAATTTTTGGTCCAGCCTGCATCCAAACCTAAACCCCTCAATTTGGTTGTTGTATATCCCCCAAACTAAGCAAGATATCGAAAACATTTATTCCTTATTATCGAGTTTTTTCGTCGTGTTACATAAGAATCCATCATTAAATTTGACTTTTGCGAAATTTTTCTTCTGCATTTCAACTCAAGACACCTCACTTTTGAGACAGTATATCTCGAGAACTAGGTGAAATATCGAAAAATTTTACTCTTTATTTTTTATTTGTCTCGTCTTTTTAAATAAAAATTCATCATAAAATTTGACTTTGAATAATTTTTTCTTCTGAATTTCAACCAAAACCATTTCACATTTGAGACAGAATATCTCGAAACTAAGCAGGATATCAAAAAATTTTATTCTTCATTTTTTATTTGTCTCATCGAGTTACATAATAATCCATCACCAGATTGCGGCGTCACGTTTATCCTAGAGTCCCCTTGAGGTGTTTAACCATACTCCCCGTGTTTGTTGGGAAGCGGTCAAGTCCCCACCACTCCGGCCATGCCCCCCCACTCCTCCGCCGGCCTGCTTCACTTCCATGCGTGGCAAAGGTCTCTTGCGTCGTCTCCATATTATTCCTTCCTCCATGTGCTGGATGAATTTCTGATACATAATTGTCTCTGATATTTATTGTCTCTGTTTTCTGCAGTTGTTGGAAGTAGGATCATCTTTTGTTAAAGTTTTGTGTTGAATAGGAAGTGATTAGGAACTAATAATCTGTAGAAATGACAATAGTTTGCAGCGTCTGCGAGTTGGGCAAGTCAAAATACAAGTGCCCGGAATGTTTGATTTCATAGTAAGTGAATTTTTTGTCGGATCGTCTCATATGAGAACTAACCTGTAAAACATTGCCATTTTGGTCTGAAACTCGGTCACCATATCTATAATAATGAGATAAAGTGATTCGAAGGTGAATAGTTCCAGTCACGTTGTTACGTATGAAAAACTTGTTATTACCTGTTGATGTCCTGAGGCTTCTTGTAGAGAACGAAAAACTGCAATGTTTGAGTGAAAAGTGTGGGGTTACTGGAGATAGTAATTCGGAAGTACCTTTAATGGCGTCATTCTGGTCCAGGGTATATTTCAACCATTTTCTGCTTGAAACCAATGGTCCAGGCTGTGTTACACCGCAGTTACTGCTTGAAAACAATACATCTTGCGATTGACTACAGCAGTCATCATTACTGAATGTTGTAGTGGAATTGCTGTCTGAAGTAGACGGAAAACTGCTATTGAAAAGTTAGTATATTGATGTGATCCCTGGACCAATAGTGTTCATAGTAAGAGCTTGGGTTTGAAAAACTGCCAGAGTATGGTATCTTTTTAGGATTACTGGCGATCGCGATTCCACCAGGAATTGTCATCACAATACTGCAATGGTCAAATGCAAGACTCCACTAGAAATTCCGGGTTTTATCTAACAGGCAATACCGCTCGCTTCGTGCTGTTAACGTGTCGTAGTGACGTCACGTTCACCTACAGTCAATTTTTGTGCCTGTTGTGACCGAGCATATCGAGGTCACAATAATTTAACCCGTGATCACTCGCGCCTATTGTTTTCGCGCGGTAACTCCCATGTTAGATTTTTTCTAACAAAGATTTTTTTTTACGTTTTTAGCTGTAGGTTCCATACAGAGATACAATTAACAAGTAAATTACTTCTTTATTATTACCAACACATTATAACTACATATAAAACATTAAATGAAACATACATCTTGCTTTAGTATTAAATTAGAATTTTTTGCTTCCCCTTTTACACCTGGAAGCTGTGTTACAATATTCTGACGAGCTGATTTTGAAGGAGAGGCTATGTGCTTGAACCATTTTGTTTTCCCATCCCTACCTAGATACATATCACGATTTGTAGATGTCAGGGCAACAGCAGACGCAGTTTCCGTATCGCTGCCAGACTGATCTGTTGCTGTGTCTATCTCTTCATGCTCAGACTGTGCATCGGTATCTGAAGACAAGCCTCCTATGTGGATATATTCGTCCAGCGGTTCCTCTAGCCACATCAGTATCTTTTAGTTAGACATGACGTTCTCCTGTAAAATTTTATATATTTTCAAATCTGGCATAGTATGTCATGTACTTGGTGTACACAACTGCTTCATTCAATATATAAAACCCAATAAGTATACCTATTTTTATAAACCACATAATACGTCCAGGAGAAGAAATTAACCTAATCGGACGTCACTAGCACAGAGAAACAGACTAAAAGAGAAGCAAGGTGGTGTTTCACGAATCCACAAGGTATTGTTACACAGACTTCTTTTATTTATCCTTTGGTATCGAAACATGTCTACCTTTTTTAAGTTGATCTATAACTTTTTCAAATGCGATCCAGGGGGCTGTGCTCTTTCATTACAGTAGAGTATAATTATTGGCAACACCACGCGCTTAAACAAAGAGAGCATCACTCTGTAGCTTCAACAATCACAGGGACTCGTTGTGCTTCACGTCAGTCACTGTTTGTTTGGTTTGTTAGAAGCGGCGGTGGATATAATGTAAGTTTTCTTGTATAAAGAGGGGAAGTTTTTAAAATTAAAGAATATATTATATAAATCTAAAATTGTTAAAATCATGGTAATTAGACTTAAATAGTAAATCCTTGAAATTATTTCAGGAAAAAATGTTAGATTTTTCTTTGAAAATGAAAGAAAGCAACCATGTGTATGTCGGAACGCCTAGTCTAGACTTCCAAACTGTTTTGCTTATTTAGAATTCCATTAGCTTTCAAGCTAAGATTCACAAGTGCCTTGAAGTATTTTCTAGTAAGTTTTGAATTTATCATCTTGCAGATTCGTGATGTATAAATTGAGTACATTTCGCATTATCCGATTTACATTCAGCGAACCTACCTATTGTCGACGGTGCACCTATACTCGACTTGAAATTATATCATGTTCGAATTTATTCAAATAAAATGATTCGGAAAACTGCATTAAACTAGCAATATTGTCAGGTTTCAAGTCAATCCGAACGAGTCCAAGTGTTCGTTGATGGTATCGTCTGTCGTTGGTAATCAGTTTTTAAAACAGTCGGAAACCGCGTATATTGCTAGCGAAATCGTAACATTAGTAAGCACTTTAACTCTAGGTTCATGTAGGTTGCTTGTGCTTTCTACTGATCGAGAATATGCAAATATGATAGCGATGAAATAAATCGGCGTATGATTCTCTAAGAATTTTCCATTATAAATTTACAGAAGATTTTTACTATGGGTAAACCTCTCCATCGAATACAGGTACCTAAATTCTTATGGGTTCCTTAAATTGACAGGGATGTCGAACTTCTGTTCCTGAACAAAAATTGAGCTTTAATCATAAACTGAACGAACATTATAGCCGTTTACATCTTTATTTATACGCTACAGAGCGGCGCTAGAAAACTAAAATTTACACGTGGAGACGGTCTTCAATACATACAATGACATATTTAGGAGTGTGTAGCTACGTGTATTTTAGGGGGGTAGTCAGGGCGGATTAAGACAGGTCGCGGGGCCAGTAGCAAATGTGAAGAAGGGGCCCTTGATTTTTGCCGTCCGGGGAAAATTGTAGAGTTAAAAAAAAAAAAGGCGAACTTGGGTACATAGCCAACAAAAACTTGTGGACAACAAAGTGTCATGTTACACCACACTGTTCGCCATTTATATGCTAAAAAAAGAAGCAATTTACATAATAAATACCACCGTGATTCTCGTATTATTACATATAAAACTTTCAATTCTCATTCATTTAATACTCTTCATGCGGGCATACTTGGGCCAAATTTCATTCATTTATCACAACACCGTTTGGGTGTTGGGATTTCAATTTGCGCCAATTTGTGTATCAGTTGCTAAGTGTAAAGGTCGAGCTGCACTTTGCCAATACTGGCCTGTACCGTCAACGCAACAACAGTCGGCCGAGTGACGGCTCGCCCCCTCGCGTCTACATTTTTCCATAGCTCGCCCGAGTTCCTACCCGGTCTTTAGTCTCCTTTAAGGTTTTCAAGTGATTGTTTCAGGGAATCAGTGTTGGGGATGACAGGCAGATTTGACACCCTACTTTATTATAGAGTACTGTACTTTATTTTGCACAGTTTTGGTATGAAAGTACATTAAAATACTTTTTAATCTGATTCACGTAATCACCTAACTGCTTGATCTTTTATACACAAAAATAGTGATCTCCAGCGGAATACTAACAAATCATTATCACACTGTACCGGAATGAAAGATTGTCGCTTGTTTCAACGCAATCTCAATGAAATGTCAATTACTTCACACTAGACGTGTTTGTTTTGTCTGAGATTCTTTTCGATTCACTCAGTACTTTTTGTTAGTGAAGAACGAAATTATAACGCATTTTATTTTAAATATAGGTCGTAAAGCTTTTGTATAGTAAAAATAATAATGTCATGTTATCTTCAAAGTTCTAGTCACAGAGTATCTTATTGGGAAACTCGCAGTGCACCTATATCGTAGTCACCTAACTTGAAAAGAAGACCAACAGATTAAAGTGAAATTCGAACCACCGAGCGTCCCTCGCATTAACAGATAAAAGCTTTGCCATAGGTATGTGCCAATTTTAAGGCCCGCAAAAATTACAGTCGAGACGGGATTTGAACCGGGACCTTCAGTTTCCAAATCGCACGCAGTAACCATTTGAGTCACCAGTCCGAATGTAGGTGTATGAAAAATAAGTTTTCAAAATCATAAAATAAACATACATGTTTTCTATAACATCTTTTTTTATATCAAAAGACAGAATCCACTTTTATGTGTTTGAATACATATTTTTCAGTACTTCTAGATTAATCTTGCGTCTGGTTACGGCGTGCGATTCGGGTGTGTGAGGCGCGTTACAAATGCCGATCTCGGCTGCAATTTTTGTGGGTATTAAAATTGATCTTCACCTCTGGCAAAGCTTTGATTTTTTTATGCGAAGATACTAGGACTCTTCCTACATTTACGACATGAACATCTGATGAACATGGATGAAAAAAAAACTTATTTTAAGGCAAATAAAACATGAAAACAATATTTAGTCGTAAGGGAAGCGAAATTTCCGAAACTCTATGAGCTTCTCCACATCCAGCAGGCCGACACATCCGCACTGTCAAAACATAAACCAATCCATTGACGGCCGAGTGTCGTAGGACACCGTGTCATTTGGACAAACTTCGATCGAGTGAGCGCCAACAAAGAAACTTGTCGGTGCGGAACAGTATCGGGCAAGTAAGAGTTAAAATTAATCTTAAACCACTTTCGATCACCGGTGAGCAACACGTGGCTAAAATCTTGGCATATTGACTATTGAACATGAAGTAACTCAAATTGATAATTTTGAAGATGTGATTTACGAGTTTGCAGCTGTTAAAGCTAAAAAGAGGAGATTGTGAAAGCAAATGTTTTTAGTTTATTTGTGTATCTTTTAAATGATGTTAATATTACCATTTTATTAACTATAATTTTTAATAACAATAAATAATTATTTAGTTATGTTTTATTAATATCATATTTGACACTTAAAGATATTATATTTACTTAATTTTGAATTTAAGTTTTCAAGGGGTGTCACCCACGCTAGCTACGCCACTGCGTCCTATACGATTTCTAAACCTTCTTCCTGTCAAGTTCTAACAGCTTCTTCAATATTTGCGGTAGAAGGATTTTTCATTCAGTCATACACATTGAATTTCAAAATATCTACAAATCGTTTTTCCATGTCTAAAGTTAGTTGAGGTGGGTACTGAATCTGTCAATATCCTCTGGAGTTATTATCGTTTACAGATAATAATTCAGGAAACTATTGAAATTTTCTTCTTAATAGATTATAACGCAGTAGTTAAAAGTTTTCAATAAATAATGACACACAGAACATTTTGGTAACCTATAAGCGTTTTATTTGCTCCTTTAAGGTGCAAATCAAAATAATTAAATCTATAAATGAATGCAATTTTTCTCGGTGTTGTTTATTATAAACGTTTCTCGGGAAACAAACCGAGTAATATTGTGCATCAATAATAATATTACTCGGTTTGTTTCCGAGAAACGTTTATAAATAAATCATTAAATCTAATTAAAAACCTTAAAAAGTCAATTAATTTTTTAAAAAAATAACGAAAGCGTTTAGCAATTGGATCAAACCCCCACGAAAGCTGGCACGCCCACCAGTCATCCACGAATGAATTCTTGCGAGAGTGTAACGGCAGTTCGTGTCAGCGCTCGTGCACGAGGCGTGAGACGAGGCGCGAGGCGAGACGCGAGGCGAGAGTGTAAATGCGGCATTAGGGTCGTAACGTTGAAACGAAAAAAAAAAAAAAAAACCTCACTTCTTGGTGGAGAATGATACTGCTGTTGAGGAAGACTATAGTCCAGCATAATTGCAGTGAGACCCCTACTCATTCCACACTTTCACCACAGTTATTAACAATTTGAAGACGCAAGTCAGAAATAAAACAAAAGTTGGAAGCTCTCTCCGACTTGTTTCGTAGAAAACTGTCAACAAGTTGTGTGCACACAACTGAGAGTGAGATTAATTATCAGAGTGGTTCTGGCTTTGCTAGTGGCTTCCAAAAAAATTTCGGATGAAGTTTGTGAACACGCAGCCTCTGGTGACCTCCTTTCATTTCTTCTATAAATTCAGTTCACTACTACAAAATTAAATATTTTCCCATTTTTAATTTTAACCACCTTTAAATTTCAAGAAAATCTACTTGTATGATAAAACTTTACTTTTGTAATCAACTTTTTTTTCCATCATAACACACTGACAAGCCATTCTTCAGGTGAGATTGCATTTCGATATTTTGTGTCAGATTTTCCAACGTCATTCAAAACTTCATCAAAACACTCACTTGTAATTCTGAACTAATACTCCTATAAAAGCGTTGTTCAACTTTTCGTAGCTGCGAAAATTAAGGTAAGAAATTCGCCAAGATTTTTTTTTTTTTTTTTTTCCCTAGGTTAATGTGATAGGCTCCATTCCCTTTTTGTCTTTCAAGAAATATAGATAAAATTACCATACACAAAAATCAAGTAAATTATTGTATATAAAATTATTGATTAGAGTTCCTGAAATTGAATGAAAAAAAATTAAAGTGGCTAACTATTATAAATTATTTTATTCATCTTCTCAAGGAAAAAATCAATCTAACTTTTCTTCATCGGACGATAAGTGCAATGTGAGTCTGTGGAAGTAATTTTGTGAAGTAAAGTTTCGTTCCAGTCTGTGAGAGCCTGCAACGATAAAAAAAATTCCACCTACCCTAGCACTGCGTAAAGGTCACCTGACAATCTGTGGGAACACGGGAATTGAAGCTACCACAATAAACGCCAGTTTTTCGGGAAAGAACATTTTGCAGCCTTCGCAAAAATTTCGCGCCGGTTTAATGGGAGCCTTTAAGCTTAACAGAGAAAAATTAAACAAAAGTTATGTGTCCGAGGCGACTGAAACCGCGGACCAAAAATACCAAACTGCAAGTATACTGCAAACGTTTTTTGTTACCGGAAATCAATTCAACACTTCCCACCCTCTTTTCCATTTGCAGAGCATCGAAGGTTCTATCTACACTCATTACAATGTGAACTTTTACTCCAGGTCGTTCCCATTGGGTGAAATAAAGGCAAAATCAGAACTTATATTCTCCATTTAACAGGTTCGAAAACACGTAAAGAGCTGTTTGAATGTTGGCTTCTTTGACGTTGTCCTGTTAAGGAAACAATTTATTCTTGTGGTAAACCTATATTTTAAAAAAGCTTAAATGCGCAGGAATAAGAAAGCGCTGTAAAGGATGTTAGCAGAGTGATCGCCTTGCTGTAAAATCCCCAGCACATTTCCCACTGCCAACCGGCGCCCGAACAGTCGTTTAGCCCTTGTTGAAATAAACCAGTGCGGAGCGATTCAGCTGCGAAGCGGCGCAATGAATGTTTGAACAAGGCTTTTGTAAACTGGAGCGCCGCTGGGGGCTTCCAGTACGAATGAAAATTGAAAACAACATTTTAAAACTTCTAACTGGAACAGAGTTAATTATTTAGATTCAGTGAGGCAGGCAGCGTTGTGAAATTGGCTGCATGGCTGTGTAACAGCTCCATAGGTTGGGGTCAGCAATTCTATACTTACCACAGTGCTCTTAATCGGTTATGTCAAATCACCTCCTTACTCATTGTCCAGATGACACTAAAATTAGGTCTAAATTATTGCACGAGGATCTTACAACCCAGCCGGTGGCGTGGCTATCGGAGGGCTTGGTGGTGCTGAACCCAGTAGCAAATTCCGTACATACCTAATTTTGTGATACCTCCCTTCAGGGCCGGCGGATAATGTGGGTACGGAGCGTAGTAGTACCCACTCGGAAAATTCCGAGGTATTTTACCCACTCGGAATTTGAGAACGACTGAGTGTGTATACAGAAAAGAAATGAGAGAAAGACCAGCTAAGCATATTAGTTTCATCATTACAAAACACGTAAAATAGGCTGTATAACCACAACAACGCCATGAGCAATGCACAAAATTCCTTTGATGTTTCAATAGAGATCACCACCACAGCTATTTCCTACTGAGCTCGATCGACGGCAAACAATCGTTATGCGTGAAGGCAAGAATGCTATTGTAAAATATCGTACGCCCCAAAACCGACAAACGTGAAAGCCGCTTTAGTGTATTTCGAAGGCGCTTTCGCTGAATCCGTGTGTACCAGGGGCGGATTAAGACACCGCGGGGTCCGTAGCAAATGTGAAGAAGAGGCCCTTGATTTTTGCCGTAAAGCTAAAAAAATGTCGCCCATCTAGCCTAGTTGCGTCCCCCCCCTCCCCCCCTAGGAGGCGAGGTCCCCTAGAAGGTGCGAGGCCCGTAGCATTTGCTAACTCCTGCTACGTGGTAAATCCGGTACTGGTGTGTACTATTGACAAAAAGTTCAAATGGCTATTATTCGTTGTCAAGAAGAAACCAAATGATTGTAGATAATGTTAGGGGGAATAATGTGGAGGATAAATCTGCAACGTTCTTAGATGTAGATCCACTGCAATTTTAAAACATGCGCTTGTTCAGTGGCTCAATAAGGTCAATAAGGGCTCCGGTGCAAAAAATTGGCTTTTTTTTGCTTTGTATTGCTGGTAAGGGCCCCCTGAGCAGAGAGAGGGCCGTTAGCGAGGGCTTCCTGTGTCTTAAAAAAAAAGGGTCGCCAGTTTGTCATGAAGGCTCGTGGGCCTCTGAACTGCGCTTGGGGGCCCCCAGAGGTGCGCTTTGGGCCCCCTCAGCACTGCACCGCCTAGCCCATAGTAGCTACGTCCCTGCCCTTGTTTAGTCAGCTGACTGTGAAAATCGTGAGAGCAAGTAAAAGTAAATTCTTAATTTTGTTCTTCACTACACACACAAGTATATAGGTAATGAATAAACACTCGTTCATGCTGCAGATGAAACGGAATTTACTTTATGGAAGCGTAAACAGAACCATATTTTTTTTCTGTTATACTTATGGCTTTACGCCTCGTCGACGTCGATGTCATTAGAGGGGGGATGGGACTGGGTACAAGGAACGGGAAGGAATTCGGCCATGACCTTTTGAAGGAAGCATCTTGGCATTCGCCTGGAGTTATATGAGTAAACCATGGAAAATCCAAATTCGATGCCCAAACGGGGATTCGAACCGGCATCCTCCCGAATGCGAGACTAGAGCGTTAACCGCTCACCCACGAGAAAACCTGCAGACTAATGATAACAACATGGAATATTGTGAGCGTTCTTTTTCCACCACTTAAGAGGCTTAAAATGTTGGATGAGAACCAGAGGTGGCCAACCCAAATGATCTTGCGGGCCAATTTGGAAATGCATCATATCTCCTCGGGCCGCATATAAAATTATATATCCCTGTATTAGATTTAGATCCACTATAGATATTTTTTTGGAGTGAACATAATGTAATTATTCTGCGAACTCATAAATTTTTTATTTTTTTTCTCTCGTCAGTCTTTTGACTGGTTTGATGCAATCCTCCATCCCTTCCTATCCTGTGCTAACCTTTTCGTTTCTACATACCCCTTACAACCCACGTCCTCATATATCTGCTTCATATATTCTAATCTCTGTCTACCTCTACAGTTCTTACCTTCGACTGTTCCCTCAACTAACAAATTAACCAATCCAGCATGTCTCAAAATATGACCTAAAAGCCTGTCTCTTCTTCCTGTAAGCTTCTTCCATAAACTTCTTTTCTCCCCCATCATCTCCAAAACTCGTTCATTTCTTACTTTGTCTGTCCACTTAATTTTAAGCATTCTTCTGTAGCACCACATTTCAAATGCTTCAAGTTTCTTTCTTTCCGGTATTCCTAAAGTCCATGTTTCACTACCGTAAAGTGCTGTGCTCCACACATAGAGTTTTAAAAAGTTCTTTCTAATTCCTAGATCAATATTTGAAACTAAAAGGTTCTCTTTTTCATGAAGGCTCTTTTAGCTAGTGCTATTCTGCTTTTAACATCATAAATAAAACATGCAATATCTGTCATATATTCGCAAGACAATTATTTGATATCAAAGTTATTTTTTTCTCATAATTTCGACAGTTAATTTTTGAATATATGAATGCACAAATACTTTATTTCTTTAATACTTGGTTTTCACTACTTTGGC